>JAVIWB010002590.1:0-335294 GCA_031893035.1 Dermolepida albohirtum
TAAATGCTTTTGCTGTTACCCATTTTCCCACATTTCATACATTTTGAATTTTTAAAGAAACACTTATATGCAAAATGTCCCATTGTGTTATGCCGATAATATTTTTCTTGGGTTTGTATATTTCCTCTTCCTTCATTCTTATTGTAATATATATATATATATATATTACTTTGCTTTCTTTTGCTATTCATTAGTTCCACTTCTTTTGTTGTCATTTCCAAAGATGTTGCCAATTCCACTGCTTTTTCATGTTAAATTTATTTGTTATACATATATATATAAAACCAATATCTCTTAAATTGGCTTCCAAGTCTGTAAAATTGCAATTTAATGAAAGTTTCTCCAATTGGGAAATATATTCATTCACTTCTTCATTTTCTGTTTTAAAATTTATATCTCTCAGTTAGTTCTTATGCCTTGGGTTTTAAATGGTTTAACATTATAGAACTAATCTTATCTATCTTTAAAGTTGGTGGTTTTTTTTGTGTGCTCAAATCTCTTAGTAACGAATATGTACTTTATTTGATAATAACATCAATAGAATTGGTACCCTTTTATTTTCAATTACCTCATTTGAAATATATTATTGTTCCAATCCTCAAACTATTTTTCCCAGTCATACTTTTACTTTTTTACACCCAAATATATTATGCCTAAGGGGTACAAATGTTACACCCTATTATTATGGTAAATAACTAAAGTAATTTCTTAACCTCTTTTTCAGGTGTTACAGTTTCACTTTTTCTATCGATATACCAACTTATTTTTTTAATAATAACCAACCTTCTAAAACGCTTTTATTCTACCTGCATTACATGCCAGCTACTGCGTATTTGTGTTTCTTTCTAAGAAACGTTTCCTAATGATCAACAAGACTTTAAAAATCACATGTAAATGCATTGTTTTGATATTCTAGTAACATTTCATTTGAATAAATTGATATCGCTCACACCAGATCGCAGATGCGAACGTATATCATACATGTACATATGCTAAATATTTTATAGAGGATTCAAATTCAAATTTGGCAAAAATGCTTAGTAACCAATATATTCAAACTTCCTCCAACTAATTACATCATCGTTTTCTATTAAAAGCTTTACAGTAGTGTTTCACAAAAAAAAATTTCTGGTACTGAAAAACTACTCCCTACACTAAGACAATTTTTGTCTCTTCATCACCTTCGGTGGAAAGATTATTCTCTACATTTGGCATCACGACTTCAACTAATTTTTCTGCATTGTCTGCTAAACTAGAAGTAGACAAAGCAGGAAAATTAGAGTCCCTGTATAAGTACATATTACAATAAAAATCAATAAGAGTTATTTTAGAACTATTTTATTTTACTTATATTATGTAATAAATATTATTTTTAATTTCGCAGTTTTATTTTGATTTAAATCATCGATTAAAATAAAAAGAATCACTTGATATATCAAGTGATATGGATTATAATCTATGTTTGCCACATCTGTTTGTGTTATTTGTTTCCGTGCTTAATAAAAAGTTTAAATTTGCACAAACTTTCGAAATTCTAAAAGTTCTGATTTTCTATATCGTTCTGTGTTATTCTTTCTCTTACTTTGATACTATTTTAATGCTATTATGGAAAACTGGAAGTTTCTGTCAACTATCGAAACTACTAGAAAATTCTACGATTTCTAAATCGTTCTTCTGTTTACTTCCCCTCTCTGTTTTTTCAGTTCTACTTCTGACACCAGTTATTATGTATTTTTCGGGATAATTCTATCCACTGTAAAACCATGCATAAGATATCAATTCTGGAAGTTGCCTTTTTGTTAGGGTTAAGCAATTCTTTTCTCTTCTTAATGAACTTAGAACTTTTCATGAAGGTTATTTTTTGTTACCAGTAACAATGTGGGGCAAAAACGATTGATTTTATTGACGATCTATCAAAGAAGTACAAATATTGACACGCTGTTTTTTGTTTTCAAGGGTACTTCAAACAAACAATTAGTTCTTGAACTTTACCAATGAAACGTAAATGTATTATGTCGATTGGTTTCAATCTTTGATAATTGTAAATTCCCAAGTTGATTGGCGTGTATTATCATGAATAAAAGTGTTCAAACGGCCTTCGTTAGAGTCAGATAGTTTTTCTGAACGTTGAATCGTTTATGCCGAAATGGCCCATTTTAAAACGAGAAAGCCATTTTTGTGCTGTACCCATTTCTCCGAAAACCGGCCCAAATAGTTCTAGCGTCTTTCAATCCATTAACTTTTCCGTAGAATTTGAATAAAAAAGACATGTTGGAAGTGAACGTTTTTTTTTACTTGGTATTTCATACTCTTTTGTCAATAAATAAAACAATCTTTGCATTATATTAAAATAATTTCGACATATGCCTAAGAATTTTTTCAAAGTATTCTCATCTTATAAACCAAAAACGCTAGGAACTTATGCATCACCTAATAAATATTCTCCTTGAAAATCAATGTACTTTTGGATTCGTTTAAATCAGTCCGAAAAGCATTGCTGTGAAGGCTGTATCTCCAAAATATGAGTTTTGAATGCCTCAACTACCTCTTCCGTCGTAGAAAACCGTTGACCACGAAGTTTATTCTTCACGTGTGGGAACAAAAAGAAATCACAGGGTGCTAGATCAGGGCTCTACGGCGGACGGCTCATCAATTCAATGTTTTGCCCGGTAAAATATCCAATTATTTAAACTGACATGTGAGAGCTCGCATTGTAATAGTGGAGAATGATCTGTCATTATGGGTTTGTTTTCCCTATTTCTTCAAAAACTTTTGGCAAACAAATAGTTGTGTACCATTGGGAATTGACCGTTCTAGAACTCTCTAAAAGTACGGTTGCAACGTGACCGATTTTTCCGAAAAAACAGGCGACCATTTGTTTTGATGTGTTTCGAGCGCGAACAACTTTTATTGGTTTTGGTTCATCTTGGAATACCCACACAGTCCACTGCTGTTTACTATCGGGCTCATACGTATAGATCCCAGACTCAACCCTGTGACGACTTTATAAATGTTCTTTGAAGCACCGCCATTGTATTTTTTGTGCATTTCTTGGCACCAATCGAAGCAAGTCCTTTTTTGAGCGGTTGTCAAATTATGTGGTACCCAACGTGAACCTAGCTTTTTAACGGCTAAATGTTCATGCAGGATCTTATGCATGCTGGTGTTACTAATACCTATGGATGCCTCGACCTCACGGTATGTCACATGACGGTCTTGCATTATCAGTTCAGACACTGCCTTAATGTTTTCCGACACAACAACATTTGTAGGACGACCTTCACGAAATTGATCGGTCAAAGAACGTCGTCCAAGTTTGAATTCACTATACCAACGATATATTGTAGTCTTCGATGGTGTTTTATTACCATATAAAGATGCACGATGATGAAGCTTGTCGATGCATTCATGTTGAGATAATCAATGCCGAAAGTTATGAAAAATAATTGCACGAAAATGTTCGCGAGTTAATTCCATTTTTCGCTGACATAAAATTTTCAAGTTACTGTCAACAATAGAGATAGCGACTGGATAATAAAACTGTTAGGTAAATATATTGTCAAAAATGATAAACTTCACGATGCAATCATCATATCGGAGGCAACACTAACAGTGTTGCCAGTTCCCGAAATATAAATGGCTACCCTCTTATAATGTGTATGTACATATGTACGTGGATAATTTGACGGAAAGTGAGTCTCATTTTTGTAAAAATTTTAAGACCTTCAAAGTACTGCTCTGTTGCGGCAATAAATTCTTCATCTGACCGAAATCTCTTTATAGTACGGTATAGTTTGAGTTTGTGGAATAAGTGGAAGTTAGTTGGAGCTAGATATAGCGAATGTGGATGATACACAAGCTGAGATCTTAATTGATAGATTTTTTACTAACAACTCGAATGAGCTATTCCAAGTCGTTTCTCAGAAATTGCTTTCTTCAATTATTGTTATTATGTAAATATACTCTAGAACTTAAATCTTTTATTTTTGTACCTTTTACAAAACTTTTTTTATTTGGTTATCTATAATCCTTAAAATGTACCTCTTCCCCCACTTTAAATGCATTTACTTTACTTGCTTAACTACTTTATCTTCACTTTTAAGTTATGCTGTTTGGTATTAATTGATCAAATTGAACATGTAGCGGTCAAATATTAACAAAGGAGTTTTATTAGTAGTACAATGCGTAGTCGTCCGATAATCTAGTAATATATATATATATATATATATATATATAATACAACCAAATCATGTCTTCTTTTTTTAATTGTCAGTAAAAGCTTTTGTTAAACCGGTTTTAACAGATTTTACTAGATTTTCAGCTCCGTTGCAGACTGGATAGTAAGGTATTGTTAACGTTGTTTGATTCCATACTGAAGACAAATATTTTTAAAATCTTTAGAAATTTATTATGATCCATTGTTAGAAACCAATTGGTCTGGAATTCCAGAACGTGTAAATATCAAACTTTCTATTATTTTTAGCGGATGACTGAAAATGCCTATAAGAATTAAAAATATTTTATTTAATATTTTATCGAAAATATCTACATGAATACCGTCGAAAACATATTTAGTTAAATTGTAAGATATTAGTGCTGCCTTTGTGTGATTGCGAGTTTCTCAACCCTTGGATATCTGCTTAATATTGACGTCAATAGGCGGCCACCAAAAGTAGAATTTTCGGTGACTTTTCATTTTAACTATACCTATATGTGCTTACTTACTTCAGGTATTATTACTTTAGTTGATGATCTAAGATAATTATAAATTATATATATTTGTGTATATATGTAAAATTATATTTTCGAAAGTTAAATCTAAATAGGATTTTATTGATAAATTAATTATCACTTCTTGATGACTATCTATCTATTCATGGTCATCAATTGCTTAAATATATTTCTCTTAAAGATCATTGTAGACCCTACATTATACAATCAGGCTTAAGGATGTCGTACGAAAGCTTGCAAAAGGTTGCAGGATCAATTCTCTTGCTTACACTACCTTTATTATGCTCGTATATAAAAGAAAATGACGCCAAAAACGAAAACTCTAAAAAAAGTCAATGCGAAGAAAATGCAAAAATTAGTTCAACGAATTATTAATACTTTTAACGCATAACAGTCGAACTGAAAAGTCCCCGGTCTACCATAGTAAAACACAGTTTTTTGGCAAAATTCGATTTTATTATTCAACATAGTTGCCTTCGAGGGCGATACACCGATTATAGCGTTCTTCCAACTTTTCGATACCATTTTTGTAGTACGAATTGTCTTTAGCCTCGAAATAGGCCTCAGTTTCGGCGATCACCTCCTCATCCCTGCTAAATTTCTTCCCGGCGAGCATTCTCTTGAGGTCTGCAAACAGGAAATAGTCCCTGGGGGCCACATCTGGAGAGTACGGTGGATGGGGAAGTAATTCGAAACCCAATTCACTTAATTTGGCCATTGTTTTCATTGATTTGTGACACGGTGCATTGTCTTGGTGAAAAAGCACTTTCTTCTTCTTCATATGCGATTTCGTTCTTCAAACGATCCAATAACGCTGTATAATAGTCACTGTTGATGGACTGGCCCTTTTTAAGATAATCTATGAAAATTATTCCATGCGCATCCCCAAAAACTGACGCCATAACTTTTCCAGCTGACTGTTGCGTCTTTCCACGCTTCGGAGCCGGTTCATCACGTGCAGTCCACTCGGCTGACTGTCGATTGGACTCTGGACTGTAGTGATGAATCCATGTTTCATCCATTGTCACATATAGACGCAAGAACTCGGTTTTATTACGATTTAACAGCTTCAAATACAGCTCAGAATCATCAACTCGTTGTTTTTGATCGAATGTGAGCTCGCGCGGCACCAATTTTGCACAGAGCTTCCGCATGCCCAAATATTCATGCACGATGTGTCCAATACGTTCCTTTGATATCTTTAGGATGTCAGCTATCTCGATCAACTTTACTTTACGGTTATTTAAAATGATTTTGCGAACTTTTTTGATGTTTTCGTCGGTGACAGCCTCTTTTGGTCGTCCACTGCGTTCGTCGTCTTCCGTGCTCATTTCACCACGTTTAAACTTAGCATACCAATCAATTATGGTTGATTTTCCTGGCGCAGAGTCCGGAAACTCCTCATCAAGCCATGCTTTTGCTTCAACGGTATTTTTTCCCTTCAAAAAGCAGTACTTTATCAGCACACGAAATTCTTTTTTTTCCATTTTTTTAAATAACAAAAGTAGCTTCACTCTTAACGCAATATCTCAGTAACTAATGGTCGGATTGCTGTCAAATTTTGACACGTTTCGTTTGAAGGTTAGTACTATCTAAAAAACATATGGATTTAATAACAGTAATGCCATCTATGTGTCAGACCGGGGACTTTTCAGCCGACCTGGTATCTCTATATAATGTGGAGAATTACGCAAAATTTCCTCACTTGTCAAGATTGTGCGTTAATTTAAACTAATATGGTGGTCGATGCCACGTGGGCGTGTAATCATATCGGACTGCTTCTATAATACCTTATCATATCCCCATAAATTTTGAAATTAGCATTTATCGATCCAACTAACGTTATAAGAAAAATTCGTTTCCTCACTAAAAATGTTAATTCACATCACCCAAGACGTTTTAATTTATTCACGTTCACTTTCTGATTTCTTCGACAAGAAGCAAGTTCCAGCATCAACGCTTAAGTTATATCGTGATTTGGCAGGAAAAAGAGGGGAAGGAAATAATAACAAAATACGAGATTCTTATTAAAAGGCAACTAACTATAGAATTCCTCAAAAATACTTGAAACAGAGATGCGGATGTTTTAGTTAACTATAATTAAGTAGTTGTTGCAACAAGGAAGAAAATAACATTTCAATAGCATTGATAACCAAGATGAAACAAGAAAACCTTAGATAGCGTTAGAATAATCCTAAAGGAATAATTAATAATACCATGATGATTTTAAAAGTAAATTCAAAACAGTTTATATTTCAAAAGAAAATTAAGCTAGTTGTAAAAACAAAATAATTACTTGAGTGTACGCAACCCTGAAGAAAATGAATTTATTAAACTAGTATACATTACAATCGATCAGCTAATTAATTCTCCCAAGTAAACAAAGGAAGGCAATACTTACTAGTTATGAAAATTCAACAGAAAGGTAAGTTAGCAAATAAAACATTAAACTAATTCCAAGGAAATAACTAAAAATTAAACTAGTTGATTACATAAGAACAAACTCTAGAATAAGAAAATGTAATAATACAGGGCCGTAGTAAAATAAATCAATTAACTTGCCAGTTGCAAAGTAATAAATTAAAGTGAAAAAACTGTTGAGGATGTGAAAATTATCAAATTATAATACCAGTAAAATTTTAACACTGAAATACAAAGTGGTGTACACAAAATATGAACGAAATAATAACACATGGATCAATAAGTCCCGAGACTAACCCATAGATGGCGCTCGTAGTAAACCAGTAACCACGTCTTTCTAGAGTACTAACCTTTGCTTGAAACGTGTCAAAATTTTAAGTCGATCGGACCAGAAACAGCTGAGTTATCGAAGTTGGAGTAAAGTCGTTTTGTAGTTTGTTTAAACAATGGAAAAAACCGAGTTTCGTGTTCTGATAAAACATTGTTTTTTAATGGGTAAAAACACCACGCAAGCAAAACAATGGATTGACAAATGTTACCCGGACTCTTGTCCATCAAAAGCAACGGTTTGTCGAGTTTAAACGTAGTCGTACCGACACAAATGACGCGGAACGCTCGGGTAGACCTGTGGAAGCCGTTACACCGGAAAATGTGAGTGAAGTGACAAAAATTATAATGAAAGATCGTAAAGTGAAGCTCCGTGAGATTGCTGAGATGACACAGATATCATATGGAAGTGTATTTACTATCCTTCATGAAAAATTGAGCATGAAAAAGGTTTTTTCCAAGTGGGTGCCGCGATTGCTCTCGATGGAACAAAAACAGCAACGAGTCGATGATTCAGAAAGCTGTTTATCGCTATTTACTCGCAACAAAAAAAATTTCTTGCGTCGTTACGTGACCATGGACGAAACATGGATACATCACTACACTCCAGAGTCGAAGCGGCAGTCATCTGAGTGGCGCACAGCTGGCGAAAGCCGTCCGAAACGTCCGAAAACGCAGCAGTCAGCTGGCAAAGTCCTGGCGTCAGTTTTTTGGGATACACATGGCGTGATTTTCATTGACTACCTCGAAAAAGGTAAATCGATCAACAGTGATTATTATATTGACTTACTGGTGCTTTTGAAGGAGGAAATCGCAAAAAAATGACCGCACATGCAGAGAAAAAAATCCTTTTTCACCAAGACAATGCACCCAGCCACAAGTCGATGAAAACAATGGCAAAATTGAACGAATTGGGTTTTGATCTGCTTCCCCACCCCCCATATTCGCCAGATTTAGCCCCCAGTGACTACTGGCTCTTTACTGATCTTAAAAAAATGCTCCAGGGAAAAAGATTGGGCTCAAATGAGGAGGTCATCGCTGAAACTGAAGTTTATTTTGAAGCGAAAGATAAATTTTTTTATAAACATGGTATTGAAAAATTGGAAAAGCGTTGGAACCATTGTATCACCCTAAAAGGTGATTATGTTGATGAATAAAAAAAAATTTTGCAAAAAAAATGTTGTTTTCATTGTTAGTCTCGGGACTTATTGATCCATGTGTTAATCTTTACAGAAAATCATACAGTTACACACCAAAATAAATAATAAGATAAAATTAACCTGTAACAAGTTTTCATTGCCACCTGCTTAAATATGTGACAATATCTGTACTATTCCGTATGAACTTGCGTCACTAGCTAATTTAATTGGTAGATCTGGTTTAAAATTAACAAGAACTTTTTTTTGAAGTTATTATTTTTAAAACTGATGCACTTCATTTTGCGTTCCATTCAAATGCTACATTTTTTTCTAATAAATCATATAATGGTTTTAATAAGGTAGAAACGATTTAAATAAATTTTGAGTAGTAGTCAATAAAAGATTTTTTAGGTAGTACACAGTTTAGAATGGCTTTAACTTTTGAGATGTTTTTTTTAGGTCATCTTTATTAATTATATGTCCTAGATATTTAATTTCGCTTTGTAAAACTACACATTTATCTTACTTACGTCTACGAATGGCCTCTCATACTTTTAAAAGCTATTCTGATAATTTTCGCCTGTAACAACAATATCATTCAAAGAAATACAATTCCTTTAATACTCTGTAGAATTTTATTTATTACTTTTTCGAAAGTAGCAGAAGCTGATTTTGTACCAAAAGGTAAACATTGTAGTTTATAAATATTTTTGTGTGACAGTCTTTTTTGGTTCATCTAATTATAAGTACAGCTTAGATTCAATTTTAAAAATTTCTCTCCACCTTGAACTGCTGCATATTCGTAGAGGCAGGCATTTTACATTTTTAAATAAGGATTTACGGTAACCTTATGATATAACTGCTCTACTCTTCTTGGGAACTGATACCAACGGAATGGCCCCATTACTAAATAAATTTTATTTAAAATGTCCATTTCATCTTTAAAGGATTCCTTGTATTGAACAATTATAGCATCTTTATTATTAATATTCACAGTATTTGAAATTTCCAACTGCTAACAAGTCTGTTAATTAAATTTTTTAAGTAAATTAGGTTCTAGAAGAAGAAGACCGTCTCCTTTAGTTAGTAAGACATCTACGTGTTTAATAATATTATTAATTTTTAATTGAACATGACATGTGCCTGATAAATAGATAAATATTAGTACCATTGTAAGCTTTAAGAAGTATTTTACGTTTATATAATTTAATATACTTACAATTAGTTTCATAAGTAAGAAGTACAAAATTTTAACGAATATCTGACAGTCTCTGTCGTCACTCAAGTTTTCTAGGTTTAGAGTCGCAGAGCTGCTTGTGGCGTTAAAAACATCAGTATTTGATATTGTATTGTAATTAAAAGTAGAGTTGAATAGTTGTGTTTGCCCAACAGTTGCCAATCATCGTATGCGAGAATGGTCGCCCGTAATATATCATCTGCCAATAATACTTCAACAGTCTAATTTGAAAGAAGTTTTGTTTGGATGAAAAACTTATTGCTACAACGTAACAGTATTTTGAAGATTTTGAGATAGTCCATTACAACGACACTTCAGTATTGTTGATCCAAGTAAGATGAAGTTGAAGGAGGATATATTGACATACAGAATGTTCCGAAAAGAATATACATATTACAAAGTATTATTTTGACTAAACTATCGGTCGCTGCGCCTCAGCTCGGCTATTGGAGAAACGAATACATAGTCTAGTTTATTTAATAGCCGCCAGATGTCAGTTGTCTTCTGTTTTTCTTGGTAACCGTCATATGTTTACAATGGCTACAGCAGAAATCAATTTATGTTCTCGAGTTTGCGAAGTTCAATTCCGTGATTACAGTGCAAAGACGTTTTTTTAGGTTGAGCTACCAAATTGATCCTCCGAATGGGTGGAACATTCGCTGATGGTATCGACAGTTTGTAAATACAGGATGTGTATGTAAAGGAAAAAGTCCTGGCCGCCCTCGTGTTTCTGAAGAAAATGTTGCACGAATTCAAATTGTTTTCCAACGTAGTCCTTCAAAATCAACTCGTCGTGCCAGTCAGGAGTTACAACTGCCTACAATAACAATTTGGCGTGTTTTGAGACGTCGGTTGGTCATGAAGCCGTACAAGTTACAGTTGTTACAAACTTTGCGTGCTGATGACAAAGGGAAACGTGTGGCATTTTGTAACGAGATTCATGATGTTATTGCCATTGATAACACTTTCGCACAACGCATCGTGTTCAGTGATGAAGCGACTTTCCATGTTAGTAGTTTGGTAAACAAACACACTGTTCGAATTTGGAGTCTACAGAACCCACATGCAGCCGTTGAACATGTACGAGATTTGCCTAAAATCAATGTGTTTTGTGCGATATCCCGATCATCTGTTTACAGCCCATTCTTCTTTGAAGGAAACACGGTTAACGGTCAGCAGTATCTCGCTATGTTACAAAACTGGTTGTTTCCGAGGCTGCACGAAGACAACTTCATTTTTCAATAAGACGGGGCACCTCCCCTCTGGAGTCGCCAAGTACGTGAATATCTGAATGAAACTCTACCGAACCGTTGGATTGGTCGTCAAGGAGCTGGCGACTTAGCGTATCTCAGCTGGACTCCACAGTCACCGAATTTGACACCCTGTGACTTCTTCCTGTGGGGTTTCGTTAAAGACAACGTTTATGTACCACCACTTCCAGGGAACATGGAAGAGTTGAAGAACCGGATCCATACTGCCATAACATCAGTGACGAAGGACATGATTGCCCGAGTATGGGAGGAATTTGAGTATTGATGTGATATTGTTCGTGTCGCTGATGGAGGACATATTGAACATCTGTAATCTGATCTTGAGAGGTTCGTAAATATGTGTGTAAAGTTTCATAATTGTATGTCTTAAAGTTTAATAAATATATGCATGCGAAATACGTATATTCTTTTTGAAACACCCTATATTATCATCATTATTATTACTGAGCTAATTGTTAAAATAAAGTTAAACAAATTTTACTCACTATGTATTTAATTAAAAAATGTTTAAAATATTTTCATTTAAAATATTTGTATAATACCAAAATCTAATTTCATTGACCAAGCAATAATACACGCCTTAATGAAATGCTGACGATGTGCGGTTATTATTTATTAGAGCCACAAAAAGTAATTCAATATATGGCGTAATAAAATATTCAAAGTCCGACAAATTAATGATCCATTGCAAATCACCGCAACGACCGAAGAAATTATATTCTAATAGATAGTTACCGTCGCCGACGTTCCATATTCGTTATGTATATGTTATGATAGTGTAGAGTTAAAGAGATTTATTAAATAAATGCATGATAGAATGCGTTTTTAGTTAAATTAAGCCTACTTTTATATATCGTGGTTTATGTAAATATAAACTGCATAATTTAGAAGCAGTATGAGCTTATTTTCAAATTCTCGTGAATAAAACCATTAGCTAATTAAAATTCGGAGTTTGAAAATTATGTTGTTCTTGAGACTTTCCCTTTATTAATTTATTGTTAAGTTTTATATCGGCATTTTCAACTATTTCCTTATGGCTTGAGTAACAGTATTTTGACACGGGTAACTCTTTCATTATGTTCTGTGTAACAATAATTTGCATGAATGATCGTCAACTAAACGAATTTGACAGGATTTGATTTTCGAATTCTTCGATAAAATTTAAAAAATATCCGAAATATAAACATTGTGTTACTTTAATATGCTGAAAGCTAATTACTGTATTTTTGTCATATTGAGTATTTAATTCTACTATTACTAAAAGTATTTAATTTCTTTTACTTTTCATTCTGTATTACATATACGTATGTACGCAGCAATATCATAAAATCTAACTGCGATAAAATTTTAAAAAATAATATTTGAAGAGCAAGAAAAAATATTCTTGCTCTTCAAATATTATTTTTAATATCAACGTGTTTTAATTTAAGGGAATCCAATTTATTTTTAATTTTGCAATCTTCTATAACAGAAGTATTGGATAGGTTCATTAAAACAGTTAAAACTCCATCCTTTTTTGAACATGCACGTAGATTAGTATATTTAATTATTATTAAGAACTTTAAGTGTTTATTTTTCACCCATTATTTGCAATTTGTATATACTTAGTTTCGTAATTTTACATGAACATTCTCTTTATATTTATTTCATTCATATATTGTACAAATTAACCGTTGTAATCTATATTTTCATTTAAATTATGTTTATATATATGGATACGTGGGCAAGGTGAAAAGTTCTCGGCCTGACATAGAGATGGCGTTACAATTATAGGAATTTGTGTTTCCTGCGTGGCTGCATGTGTCTTTAGTTCATATGAAAACTTTCAACTTGTTCTCTCAAGTAGTTTGTTTGCAAGAATTTTTGTAGTAGACGTCGTGCGTGTTATTTTTTTAAATGGATAAACTTGAATATCGTGCTGTTATAAAATTCTTTGTTTTAGATGGTTTAACCCCTATGGAAATTCATCCGAAGTTGACAAAAGTGTACGGGGACTCTGCTTCTTCGATGTCAACCGTTAAAAAGTGGGCAGCTGGATTTAAACACACCAGAAATCATCGTAAAAGTACATGATATTGTGTTGGAGGATAGGCGAGTGAAAATGAGTGAGATAGCTGAGGCTATGGGGATATCGGAAGAAAGGGTGCGAAACATTTTGCACAAAGAATTAGAGATGAGAAAGCTCTGCACAAGATGGGTGCCGCATTTGCTGAATGTCGATCAAAAGCAAATGCGCAAACGATTTTCGGAGCATTCTTTAGACCGATTTAACAAGAATCCGACCGATTTTGTGCGGCGATTTGTCTCCATGGATGAGACATGGGTCCACCACTACACGCCAGAAACGAAACAGCAGTCGAAGCAGTGGCTGGAAGCTGGTGGTTCAGCGCCAAAGAAAGCGAAGTCGATCGCATCTGCCGGAAAAGTCATGGCCAGCGTGTTTTAGGATGCAAAAGGAATCTTGTTAATTGATTACCTTGAAAAAGGCAGAAAAATTACAGGCGCATATTACTCTAACCTTCTTGACCAGCTGGATGCCAAAATTCGCGAGAAGAGGCCTGGTTTGAAAAAGAAAAAATCATTTTTCATCAGGACAACGCACCCGCACACATGCGATGGGAAAATTGCGGGATTTGGGGTACGATTTGCTCGGTTATCCTCCCTATTCTCCTGATTTGGCACTCTCAGACTTCCATCTATTCCCAAATTTGAAAAAATTTGTTTCTGGAAAGCGATTCACATCCAACGAAGAAGTTGAAAGCACCGCAGAAGAATATTTTGACAGCCTTTCAGACTTTCACTTCCGGGAAAGAATATTGATGTTAGAAAAACGCTGGACCAAATGTGTTGAACTCAATGGAGATTATGTAGAAAAATAAAATCATTTTTTAAATTTAAGTCGCAGTCTTTCATTGTTAGGCCGAGAACTTTTCACCTTACCCACGTATAAGTCAAAAAAGTCTAAAAGAATAGTTCGTAGCGTCTGCATAAAGCATTGACCTACTATACTCGCTACTACTCGCCAGCGCGAGAATTCGACTACTTCAGACCACTAATGCCATGCTCCCCCATCGCTTGATTAATAGCTACTTGTTCAGGACTTTTGCAGCTAGAGCAATTAGCTCAAGGAAAATAACATACAATGCAGACATTTAGAGAACGATTGGGGGACCGTGAGTCGTGGCAACCATGTGTAGGCTAAGACAGGTTTAAACGTTGCTGCTTTCCGGTACCCGATATTAATATTCCAACGCTTTAAACTATTTAATTAAAGAGGAAACATAATCTACAGATCGAGCAGAATAAATCCTCGATCAAGTTAAACGTATGCGTAAGTAATGCATACTTACCTACAACGCAACTTGTGTAGTCTCGTAAGATTGCTTTGTAACAAAATCGTACCATACTATAACTGGACTTATATGTAAAGTGTACATGAAACAATTAAACGTCCTCTCGAAGCGAAAATATTTCAATGTACATTTAGCGGCAAACAGGGATAATTCTGTCAAGAATTAATATACGTATATGTAAAATTGGCTCAGTTTGTACTTATTTAATTAAATTATCGTATCTTGCATTTATGTCTTTAATATCTTCTCTAGAGTTTATTGTATTTGGATGCTTCTAATATTGAATATTTCTTTTATTAAGTTTTTGTTATAATTGGTTTCGGTTTAAGTTACTTTGTCTTTCTCAAATTTGAAGGTATGGCCTTTTTATGTACATACATTGTTGATTTCGATATTGTATTATATCTACGGCTATATATTCTTTTGTGTAATTTTTGTGTTGTTTGTCCTATGCATATTCCTTCACAGTTGTCCGCCTTTTTTACATTGTATGATTCTAATATTTAATGTAATTTTTTCCATATATTGGGTGTGTATATTCAATTGATACGTATTTTGTCTCATTGTTATTTTCGTTTCTTTCATCTTTTTTATTCTTTGTTTTTTTCTGGAAATAATATTTTTTAAAGACCAAAATACATATGAACACTGTTAATTACTTAAAGGTCGGCCACAAAAGACGTTTACGTAGAGGAGCATGTGCATACGTACACGGATCCTATCAGAGTAGAAAAAAATTCTGCTCGCGAGCACAATTTTATTATTACACTCGCGAGCACAAACTCAACTCGTGAGCAGAGTAGGAAAAAATTCTGCTCGCGAGCACAATTTTATTTAATTCGTTCGTTTTAAAATTTGCGCTCGCGAGTTTATTATTAAACTCGCGAGCACAAACTCAACTCGTGAGCAGAGCAGGAAAAAATTATGCTCGGGAGCACAATTTTATTTAATTCGTTCGTTTTAAAATAGAGTTTGTGCTCGCGAGTTAAATAATAAAACTCGCGAGCACAAACTCAACTCGTACGAATAGTTCTTTTTAATATAGAAAATATAACTCGCTCGAATTGAATTCGTTCGCGAGCGAGTTTAATTCGAGCGCTCTCCGTACTCTGGAACCTATGCATTGAAAAATTAAAGAAAAATAAATAATAAATAATATATAATAAAAGAAAGTTTTGAGATAAAGTAATCTCTGTTATATATTAAATGTCAGTATTATAATCGTGATGAAGCAATGTTTTAGTTATTATTTCTTAATGATGTTAAGAAATAAGAACACCAAGAGATTTAAAAAAGTTGAAGTAATTGTAGTATTCGACATATTTTTCAGTTACAGGCTTGTCAAGTTGGTATCCATCTTATTTATATTTTACAGGAGTAACAAATTCTAAAAGATTTGGTTTTAATTACCCATTCTTCTCGGAGCCGTTTTTTTCTATAATTGTTTGTTTATTGTTATTTGAATTACAAAATTTTTCTAATTTACACGAACGATATAAAGCATTGTCTATAACACTAAAACAGGTAACGCACAAAATTAAACGGAATTCTCGCTAGGTTTCCTAAATAAAGAAGGCTAGCTTTAGATAAAATGGCTTACGTTTATAAAAGAGATATTTTCCTAATAAGCCCATTTACTTTCGATGTAAGATTGAAACAGTAGACGATCTCAAAAGAATATTCCATGAAAGCTTCCATTGCTAAGGATGCTTCGACGACCTTGCAATCGGCATCAGGGGACACTTTGCAGAAGTTATCTCAGAACGAATACAAACGTCTCTATGTATGTAAATTGGGCCGAAGGATTATAGGGATTAAAATTAAAAGCATTTATGTAATTAAGTAGGATAGGAATTAATAATTAATATTCACACGAACAGGGTCTTCATTACTTAATTGTTTCTAGAAATTTAGCATTTGATTTACCTAATTGTTAATTTAATAAGTTTAAAGAAACTCCCCTCCATTTATAAAAATTTATATAAATATATCCTATGAGTTCAAAGAGTTATTTTGTTCACAAAGTGTAAATATCATGAGTCAATTACGAGAAATCCTTAGTGTGCGTGGTCAAGTTCTTTTGATTTTTCAAACGTATACTTTTTGTAAATCAGATTTGCTGAAGTTTGGTGAAAAGAAATGGCGCTGTACCTCCAAGAGTATTTCATGTAGGGCGAATATTTTTACCGTTGGCGAAGGAAGTGATAGAATTATAGTAAGGCAAAATTCTGTACATAACCATCCGTCAAAAGAAAATGAAATTGATAAGAAAATTTTATATAGTGCTTGCAAAAAGAAAGCGACAGAAGATATTTCACAAAGGCCCTCAAAACTTTTTCGACAAGTACTTCAGAATATGAGTAAGGTAAACATGTCTGTGTCAGACTTAAAATGTATTAAACGAAATGTGTACAACGCCCGCAGAAAAAAATGTCCACCATTACCTCAATATGCGATGGATGCAGCCCTGGATTGTACCAACTGGAAAACAACGCAAGTAGAGAACTTTTTAGTCATAAACGATAGTACAAACAATTTAGTAGTATTTTCTTGTGCAAAAAATTTATCGTTCCTGTGCAACTGTAACAACATTTATATCGATGGAACGTTTATCTATTGTACCAAATTTTTTAAACATCTTTTTATAATTCATGGATATAAAAATGGACATTATGTTCCGCTGGCTTTTTGCTTACTTAAAGACAAATATGCAGGAACGTTTGGACAGTGCATAAAAGCACTAGTGGATTTTTGCAGTTCAAGTAGTATGTAATTTAAACTAAAACAAGTTACTGTAGACTTTGAGAAAGCAATTCATGTGGCTGTAAAGAAAATTTGGTCTGATATCGTTATTGTTGGGTGTAGATTTCCTTTAAGTCAGTCTTGGTGAAGAAAAATCCAACAATTAGTGTTAGTCCCTGAATATAAGAATAAGGAGTCTGAAATTGGAAGGTGGTTGAAATATACATTTGAAATTCAATATTTGAAGCCAAATGAAGTAGCTGATTGTTACGTCGAAGATTTGGTTGCTATTCAGCCGACTTATTCAAGAGTAGCCAAATACTCCGATTATTCGGTTGACACATACTAGCTTTGTTTCCATCTGAACTTTCGGCTTCAAAATAATCAAGTATAGCTGGTACTACGAATGGATGCGAATCTTTTCATTCTCATTTCAATTCCAGTTTTTACACTAGCCATCTTTCTTTGTACGTATTTGTAGAAACATTGTTGGAATTTCAAGTAGATGTAAGTATTAAAATAAACAGTGTTCAAGTTATGAATAAACCAAATTTTAACACGGTAAAAAAAGTATTTTCTAAATAATATTTTAAATTTATACAATGAAAATAAACAAGTTTCCCATTTTTGCAATCACTAATTACTTGCAAATACATCTGTATCAAGAACAAATGTTTTTTATCTTACATATAAGGAAAATAAAATTAAATCATTAAAGTATTTTGTTCTAATTGAAAACGGCCCAAATGACATATAAACGTGGCGGGCTGGTGTGATCATTCAGCCGAACTTACATGTTTACCTTTTCTAATGGCCTGACCATCGGCCCAAGTTACATCTGCCCGTGGAATTGTTATGCTTTAAAAGCCACCAATAAAGTATTCATCGTCTTACGCAGGTGTAGTTTAACTTAGCCTATATACTAAAATAATTAGACTCATAATAAGTAATGGGTCAACTTACTACACCTAACTATTCTTATACAAGAAAAATCAAGGTCAGTAGCCTATAGATTAATACAAGATTCATCACCATAAACTGATAAAAGAACTTAAGGTGTACTGTCTTATGGAGAAGTTGTACCAGGTATGGAGGAATTGTACTAGGTATCGAGGAATAGAAAAAAAGAGGTCTACGTATACGGAAAAAATCGTTGTTGTTTAAGATAAGTAAACAAAGTTTAGTTTTTACTGAAAACTCCTCGTGTATTACAGAGATACGAGTATGTTTTATATGTTGTAATAATAAATTATATTCTTAAATTTAGAAAAAAGAACATTACGCTTACAAATACTTCTATAAACTAACGTGAACCTTTTAAAATAAGAAAATAAATACATGGACGTGTCTTAATATGTTTGCGTATGCGTTAAAGCGACCGCCGCAGGAGTATATAAAATCGTACGTCAAGACACTTAGGTTAGTATTCACAAGATAATTTCTATTATTAGTAGTGAAGGTTTGAAATTTTAAGTGTTGTTTGAGAAAGAAACGGCACGATCTGTCACAGGTAGTGGCTTGGTAGCCATCATTTAGATAGTGGAAGAATAATTTCTAGACATGGGAAATTGGAGGTGCTCGACAAAGGCAAGAGTAAGGTCGGCCAATATTAACAACAGCATGAGGCGATGGATATTTTACACAATTAACATGGAGAAATTCGAAGTGATTTCGCCACTGCCACTGGTAAACTACTGTCAACGCAAACAGAAGAAATTGACGAGACAAGACCATCTGTTTGCATTCTTCTTACTGCAGAACATAAGAGAAAAGTGTAAAAATCAGGATACCAATTGTAATAATGAATGAAGGCGAGTATTATTCAGCGACACATCTAAGATTTACATTACAGTCAGATAATAGGCTTATTCTAATTGTGCGTGAACCCGGAACACGTCATAACTCACAATTTGTCCAGGAATTGCTTCAATATGAGTATTATAAGGGCCGGGGTTTTATTTCTTAGAATATGGGACTCCTGTTGTCCATATATCTATATCCGGATAAAATTCTGCTATAAGCCACAATTTGCCCAGAAAAGGCCTTTACGAGTGTGATGACCTAATGGTATAGGCAGAGGTACGTACTGACGAGCACACCGACCTTTATTTCTTAGAAAATGGACCTGCTCGTACATATCCGCTGACAATGTTCGTCCCCATCGAGCAAACATCGTGAACAAGTGAATTGATAAAAATGGTATAGAGAGGATTAAGTGGCCACTCAATTTCTCCCTCAGATGGCGATCGAATAGAACATGCTTGGGATATTGTGGGAAGACATATTGCTGCACGAAATATAGGATAAAGTTCGTTTCAGATATTACATATTCCTATGAAGAAGAAAGAAATATAATTCCCCAATAAATATTCGATATGCTAATCCGGTCACTAAGCCACTAAGCCACTGATCATAAACTTTATGAATCTATATTTTTTTGTAAGAATTATTGCAATAAAACCTGGATGTTTCTGTTTTTCCCTACACTAAAAATGCAACATTTTATTTTCTCTCAACAAAATCATATTAAAACTTATCCAAACAAGTTCGAAGACAATAACATGTTCAGTTACTTGTTCGCAAATATAATGGGTGTTTTTAAGCTGCATGAGAACTATCGATATCGATAACTATGGTTTGATATTTCTGTTCGGTAAGGTTTGGCAAGTCATCATGAATTGTTTAACGCCAGGTCAATGTTTCCAAATTGTGGAAATTTACTTTGAAAAAAATAAATCTGTTCGCGAAGTTCATAGAGCACTTTGTCCATTTCACGGTCAACATAATTTCGTACTAATTTTACTCTTCTCGATTCAAAACCATTAACGAGACAAAGTAATGTGCGTATCGAAGAGAATATTGCTGCCGTAGCGCGAAGTATTGAAGAACACGCCGAAATGTCGATCCGTCGTCTCAACTTGTTGGCCTTTGTCCTTCGACTACGTAGAAGATTTTACGTAAGTATCTATATATATATCTATAAAATACAGCTCATGCAAGACTTGAAGCCAAACGACCATCGTTTGCGTCGCATTTTTGCTAATTAGGCTCATTTGAAACTGGCCGAAGATGAGCATTTTTATCAAAGAATTGTGTTTAGTGATGCAGCTCATTTCTGGTTAAATGGCTACGTCGATAAGCAAAATTGCCGTATTTGGAGCGAAGACAATCCTCAAGCCGTTAACGAATCACCATTACATCCATTAAAATTGACTGTTTGGTGCGGTTTACACGCTGGCGTCATCATCAGTCCTTATTTCTTTCCAAATGAGGAAGGAACTGCCGTTACGGTGAATGGTGAGCTCTATCGAGCCATGCTGACTGAATTTTTGTTTTCAAAAATTAATCAGCTAAACATCGACGACATTTGGTTTCCCAGCCATACAGCGCGCTTAACAATCGATTTATTGCAACATCAATTTGGTGACAACTTTATTTGCAGAAGTGGTCCTGTTCACTGGCCCCCTCATTCGTGCGATTTAACACCTCTGGATTACTTTTTATGGGGCTATGTTAAGTTATTAGTTTATACCGACAAACCAGCAACTCTTGAAGCATTGGAAGTCAATATTCAAGCCACCATTGACGCCATACGGCCAGATTTATTGGAAAAAGTGGTCAAAAATTGGACTGATCGAATGGCCCATGTAACTCGTAGCCGCGGCGGACATATGCCAGAAATCATATTTAAAAAATAAATGCCATGAAATTATTTACCAGATTATAATAGAAAAAAATTCATTGCAACAATATTTGTGTCTTTTATTATCATTTTAAGTTCTCAAGCTCTTAAAAAAGCACTCTATATTAATAAAATAAATTAAGCTTTCATAATTATAATTTCTAATCATCATCATTTCTTGGGCAGTATATTAATCAATATGCAATTATCGCCTCATCGTATAAAAAATTTTTCTTGAACATGTTATGTAAAAAATTACCTAAATTTCTTGTCCTGTTCTTATTAACCACAAACTCGAAATATATTTTACTGAATATACATACATCCGCGCAACATGAATAGGACCACCCGACTTGTTGCAAGCTTTCGGTAGTTTGAAAAACAATTCATTTACTAAAAATACAATGCAAGTTTGTAATGGTATGATATGGCAAATAATACGCATTATTGCGTAATAGTGCCTAACGTTATGCATTGGGTGACGTATGTACCACATACATATAAAATGCACCGCGCCGGTTGGATACGACCAGTATTTAATAGTAAGCTACCGGATGAGTGTCGAGTTACAACGTGTATCCGGATAAACAAACATCTGTAATTAAGGGTATTGTGCAACGATGGGACGACAGAAGTGCTTAAGTATGGAAGAAATTGGAAAAATTAAAGCGTTCCATCAAGAAGGGTATTCCTCAAGGGCTACTGCAAAGAAAATAAGTCGATCACACCAGGTTGTGAACAATTTTATTAGGGATCCCGAGAATTATGGAAAACGTTTTAAAGGGCGAACAACATCCGTTACAACTAAGAGAGAACGTCGAGCCATATTACGCGAAGCATCGAATTCGGCATTAACGGCAAGACAAATCGCGAATAACGTTGGAACGAATGCATCGGTAAGAACTGTACAGAAGTTACTGAAGACCTGTCCGCATTTAAAACGTTTGAAAATTAAACGACGGCCTCCTTTAAGGGAATTTCAGCGCACTGCACGTCTTCAGTTTGCTCAAGCAAAAATGGGGTGGACAAGAGAATGGCAAACTGTTATTTTCAGTGACGAGAAGAAGTTTAATTTAGATGGCCCGGATGGGTTTTCTTATTATTTCCACGATTTCCGTAAAGATGAAGTGATTCAGTCACGAAGGCGAGCCGATGTGGGTTCAGTCATGGTATGGGGAGCTGTTTCCTATAACGGACCTGTTGATTTAGTAATAGTGAAGGGCAGACAGAATTCGGAAAAGTACGTCCAGCTGCTGCAACAGGTGAAAGATAAATTTTCCAACGTTATGGCAGGTGGGCCATTTATTTTCCAACAGGATAATGCCAGTATTCACACCGCGCGCATTGTTCGACGCTGGTTTCAAGAACAAGGCATGGAGGTTCTCGATTGGCCATCGCTCTTCCCCGACCTGAACATCATAGAAAATGTTTGGGGATGGTTGTCGCGTAAATTGTACTCCAATGCTACCCAATTCAGTTGCGCTGACGAACTAGAGCAGGCGCTGAAACGAAGTTGGGCGGAACTTCCCGTTGACTACTTGAGAACCCTGTATAATTCCATTCCATCCCGACTATTTGAGGTTATAAGAAATAATGGCAAAAGTACTCATCATTGAACAATAAAGTATTTTGTTATTGCAAACGAATCTTTTATTTTGCAGATTGGTCGTATTCAAGTGGCGTTTAATTACTCTACTTATTGTCATTAGTAACGTACATTTGCACTGACTTTTACAAAAATTATATTTGGTACCTACATACATCTTTTTATCAACCCTCTTATTTTCGAAAATAACAATTCCAGCGCGCTACCATGTTTATACCAACTACAAATGTCATATATGCAGTTGGTCCTATTCATGTTGCGCGGAGTGTATATATTTAAAATGTTCTACTAGAATGCCTTTTAATTCATAATTCGAGTCATAGAAAGTAGATAAATATTTACTGATACTGTTAAGCAAAAACTTCATAAAATTAACAAATAAATTTTACTTTCGTAGTAATTAATTAATTAAAATAACTTAATTTTCGACTTAATTATATCATTTTTCATTTAAAATTATACATTAATTCACCTATAACAATTTATCATCAATATATTATCTTCTTTGTAATAACTAATTACTAATTACCATTGATATCTCGTTTTCTAGAGATTCGTTTTGCGAAAGATTATTTTTAATTTCTAATTTTATGATAATACAGATCACCAATCACATGAGTCACGGTTAATAATTTTAGTAGTAGTAAAGTCTCTAGATCGAATGTATACGCTTAATGGTTGTTGATTTGCCTCCAATGCTGTTGAACAAGTTTGTCTACCAAATATGATCACTTGTTTAGTTTTTTTATCTACTATTAGATTTTAAAAACAAACCAGCATAGAATGAAACTCTTTTACTCGCTCACCAGACCGTTATATACATATATGTATATACAAAATTTGTAGATGATAACACTATCTTTTAGCAGATGTAAGTAAACACAAACAATATCCGAGTTTTCTCTATAGAACTTTTATTATACAAACATGTGTGCTCTGGAATAAAATCCATTTTCTATGTTTGTTTTCACACATCTAACTAAAACAATAGGCGTAGTTTATATAATTATGTATCTACAGAGAATTTGTAGACCTTACTTAAACTTATTAACTTATTCTATGTTGTGAAATAAGTAACATGAATTGGTAAACTTATGACATTGTGTCTCTATATGTAGTATTTATTATAACTTATGGCTTTAGCTGTTTAAATTAGTCTTAAATTATAATTTGAATCTTTTTTAAGATGGAGAGGGCTTGTGTTTATTTATGAATATCGCCTTTTCAAACAATAAACAATTGTTTTAATAATATATAAATAGTTAATTTTAAGCTTTAAAACTAATCATATACAACCATGCTCAGATGTATTAGACGCCCCAGGTAAAAACCCTTATTATCGGTATTATCCAAGTTTGACGGAAATTAACCGTAAAAATAGTTAATGGTATTTACAGAAATGCGTTTTTGAATACCCTAGTTAATCCCCTATTGAAAAGAATAGGTGGATAGGGGAAATTGTGGATTTTAGAAATTTAGTGTCATTCTAGCAGTGTGTGAGCAACGTGCGTTTGTGAGTTTGTGGTAGAGATGAATTAGATTATTTTATTTTTTCACGTTGTGTCAGTTATTTGTTGAAGAAAAATGCCTAAAACACGCGAGTTGTCGGTAGGGGAACTCGCCCAAATAGTGCTACTGCATTCCCAGAAGTTATCAATAGCTCTAATTGCAAAAAAAAAAAAATGTTCGCGGTGTGCAGTCCGTACAACCATTAGTCGCTATCAGGAGAGTGGGTCGTTTGTTAACAGACCAAACAGTGGCAGAAAACCCTGTACCTCGATTAGAGAAGACGGAATTTTACAAAGACGGGCTCTCAGTGATAGGAAAAAATCGTCGAAACAGCTCGCCAGTGAGCTGAAACAGCGTTATCGCGTAACAGTTTCTGCGCAAACAGTGAGAAGGCGTCTCCAGCGTGCTGGTTTACGAGGGTGTAAAGCGCGACGTAAACCGCTTTTAACTGACGCTCATAAAAAGACGCGGTATTTATGGGCCAAACAACATGAAAATTGGACAATCGAGAAGTGGTCGAAGATTCTTTGGTCTGATGAATCGAATATCGAGGTATGTATGTAAGTACATCTTCATGACTAATATTCTTATCGTTGTATGCAATTCAGTCTACATGTAACATTAAACAAAATTAATCCTCTCTAAATGCTAACTTTCTTCTTTTGCCTGGCAGCTTTGGGGACTACCTGGGACACTATACGTTCGGCGTAGGCAAGGGGAAGCTTATGAACCACAATGTATCATTCCCACAGTAAAATTTGGAGGTGGTAGTATCATGGTTTGGGGTTGTATGTCTGCATACGATGTTGGAGAAGTGTACCTGTACGATGGACGGATGAATAGCCAACGCTATTTAGCCATGTTGGAGGAAGTATTAGAACCGTCTGTGCTAAAACTATTCGACCAGGGTATTCCACAATACATTTTTCAGGAAGATAATGCGCCCTGCCACAAATCAGGAGCTGTAATGCGTTGGTTCGAGGAAAACACAGTGGAGGTATTGGATTGGCCGCCACAAAGTCCCGATTTGTCGCCCATTGAAAATTTGTGGCGTATCTTAAAAACTAAGATCACGGAACATAAATGCCTGTCAAAAGCAGAATTATCAACAAAAATTCGCGAAATATGGGCTGCAATACCACCGGCAGAGTGTTATGATTTAGTAGCAAGTAAGCCTCGACGAGTGCGAGCTGTCATTAAGGCCAAAGGCGGAGCGACAAAATATTGATAAATTGTACTATATTATTAAATAACACTTTGTACATAATTTTCACAACAGTTTTATTTTCCTCACCTCTTTTTTGACTAAACTATATAAACTATATATGTATGTATGTACATAAATTCGTAAGGTGTCTAATACATTTGAGCATGGTTGTATATAATCAATAGTCAACAACTTTGTTTTTAAAATATAAGATCCATGTATTTATTTTTTGTCAACATCTATTATCTTAAGCTGCATGAGACCATCAGCAATTGTAAATAGAGAAAATAAAATTTCTTAATATTTCTACAAAAATATTGCGAATACAACATAGTCATATCAATTCAAAAGACGATTTGCAGAAGAAATGAATGTTAGGAAATAATAATATTAATAGATGTGGCAATGGAATGGTTTAAAGCTGCAATATTAGTAAATCAAGAAACGACAAGAGATTATGAATAAGAAGATGATTTGACTAGAATTGCAAAAAAATGAGTTAGGGCAACCAGATCTTACTTCCTTTATCTTGACTTCCGCGCTGGAATCATGTCTTCGGTACTACTATTGCCCACGTTTCGTCGTAGAATCTATACACCATCATAAATTTGTTTTAACCTAGTAAACTTGAAATTTGTGTTTATAACGCTCTTGAACTTTTCTACAACATGCATATTTTTTATATCTCTTGTAGTACATGCCTTTTACTACAGTTTCAATCATGTTTTCGATGTCGTTATGCATAGTTGGCATATGGCTCTGTAACACTCTCTTGGATGGTGGCTTCCAGTTGGCATTGTATTTATTTCAAAAGTCATGAAACGGTTGCTTATCGAGTAGATAAAGTCTCAAAGCACAGACGATTATCATGATCAACCATAAATTGCGTTTTTTGATAACACATCATTTTTCTTATTTTACTGTCATACACTCTTTATATGATTTTTACAGTCTCATTCGGCCCAGCATATCAATGGTTTATCGCAAACTTTACAGTATATCTTAGCATCATTATAAATCGGGAAATTCATCAATAAACTTTCACATTGCGTCGACCAATGGTCTCGTGTTTCTCTTACCCACATCCGTTATAATAATTATAGTTTCGTCTTATTTAAAGATTCGCTCGGTACTAACTTATAATTCTACACTTCATCTGTTACGGAGGGGTTGCTGTGTACTCAGTACGAACCTGACCCACGGGAAGACATCCCAACTCTGATTATCAATTTAAGAGAAAATTAACATAAAGAAATTCTGAATGGTAAGATAAAATCTCATATTTGTCGTACTAAATGTCTTTAAACAAACAACAGTTTGTACAATAATGCAAAATAAAGAAAAACTTCTCGCATTAGCACAAGCAAATAAAAATGTCCAGCTATTACGTAAACCAATTCGTGGAAGAGTTGATGAAGCTTTATTACGATGGTTTGAGTTCAAATAAGCAATAATAATACCAATTAGCGCTCCTATCTAAAGCGGGAGAATTTGTGGTAAACCTAGAAACAATAGATGAATTTGTATTAGTCGATGATAATCTCGTTACTTCTGGTACTCCCAGTGAGACAGATTTTGTCGAGG
Source organism: Dermolepida albohirtum (assembly GCA_031893035.1). Classification (NCBI taxonomy): domain Eukaryota; kingdom Metazoa; phylum Arthropoda; class Insecta; order Coleoptera; family Scarabaeidae; genus Dermolepida; species Dermolepida albohirtum. Next base: position 26,810 of record JAVIWB010002590.1, read on the forward strand.
AAGTTTTAAATCAGGAAAACTAGCAATGACAATGAAGTAAGACGAAGAAGAAGGGACAGCTGGAATTGTAAAAACCAGTTATGAAGATGTACTTAGAGCAATAGGGACAGTTATGCAATATTTAGAAATTGAAGAAAGTACTACCAATACAATTTTAAATAGTGCATTAGGAACCGAACATTTTTTAGAATTTATTTGTATCAAGAAATCAGGTGACAAACTCTTGTTACTGAATTTTTTACTAAATAAAATTTTTATGTGTATTTTCTTATTACCTACCATTATTTTATATAATCTTTTTGATATTTAAAATACAAATGCATTATGATAGCATGTACATACATATATAACTGGTGGGCCATCTATCGATTTAAATTTGAACCACCGGTTATTTCGAGTCTGTCAATATTTATGTCATTCTGTTCTGTCACAAAATTCAGTATATTATCTCCACTGAACGAAATGAATCGATTTACGCTTGAGCAACGTTGTGATTTATTGGAAATTTATTTCCAAAACAAAGACAATTGGTCGGAAATTGCACGAAAATATCGTACAAAATTTGGTCGTTGGGAAGGACCAACAGTGCCCGGTATACGCAAGTTTAATGCTAAAGTTCGTGAAACTGGTTTCATTGTAGATACGCCAAGACGTGAGCGTGCTCGTACAATGCGTACACCCGAAAATATCGAAGCTGTGGCTGAGAGTGAGCGTGAGAATCCATCAACATTAACTCCTCATCGTTCTCAAGAATTGAACGCACTAGTTTACGTCGAATTTTGCGAAAAGATCTCGGTATGACGCCTTACAAAGTTCAATTAGTTTAAAAAAGTTAAAGCCGCATGACCATCCGCTTCGTTTTCGCTTCGCTAGATGGGCCAACGAGAAACTGCACGATGATGTCGATTTTGCCAAAAAAATCATCTTTTCGGATGAAGCTCATTTTCATCTTGGTGGGTGCGTTAACAAGCAAAATTGCCGTATTTGAGGCTCAGAAAACCCACACGTGGTGTTACAAAAGCCAATGCACCCATTAGGAGTGACTGTATGGTGCGGCTTGTGGAGCGGCGGCATCACTGGCCCATATTTCTTTGAAAATGAGGACGGCGTAACCATTACGGTCAATGGAGACACCTATCGCACCATGATAATGGATTTTTTTGTGCCCGCTCTGCTCTTCATGTTATTAATGTAAACGATGTTTGGTTTCAACAGGATGGTGCAACTTGCCACACATCTCATGCCACAATCGAGTTATTGCGTCAAATGTTTGATGGCCGTTTAATTAGCCAAAATGGTGATGTCAATTGGCCGCCAAGAAGCTGCGATTTGGCAGCGTTGGACTCTTACCTGTGGGGCGTCGTTAAAGACATGTGTTATGCTGAGAAACCAGAGACAATCGAGCATTTGAAGGCCAACATTCGTGATGCCATTGCTGAGATACGACCCCATACACTCGAAAAAGTGCTCGAAAATTGGTCCGATCGAATGAGGTACTGTGGGGCCAGCCGCGGCAGCCATATGAATGAAATAATATTCCATATTTAACCGGAACAATTGTACTTCACAACAAAAAAATAAATTTGGCAGAATTTCAAACAGTTTTTGTTTCATTGCATTTTAAATTTAAACTTTTAAATGGCCCACCCGTTACATCCATACGTATATGTGTATGCTTTGATACTATTCCCTTATAATACGTAGGTTGCTTTAAAAGTTTTGCGGTTCGGCTACTTCCCATAATGTGGTGCTGTCGGAAATATTTTTGTCGTATTCTCTGAGATTAGTCCCAATAGCATTTACAGATTGCTAGCATGTACTGCTGTCTTTTTTTAGTTATTTTTTAAATAAAGTAAGTTTTGTGAAAAATGGAATTATTAAAGACTTAATATTAAAATTAAAATATTTTACTTTTATTTTAGAATTATTATGTATTTTATTATTATTATGTGATTCATGATATTATTGTTTTACAAATATTATTGTTTGATGAATATTATTGTATTATTTAATGTCTTTTATATATGTAGTAATCATATTTATTTTTTTCTTATACGGAAATCAACTCACATAGACTGACCGGCAGCAACTTTTGTCGTCGTGTACACATTGTATGTCAGGGGACCGAGATCGGCCTACCTGACCGGCCGTGTCACTGTCGCTGCCGGATAGTTGCATCATTCTTTCCCAATAGGTGCAAGATCGGCGGTGTCGAACATATCCACTCTATTGAAGGTGCATGGGTACCTTGATGCGTTGAACGCGAAGCGAGGTATTTTGAACTGTTTATTATTTGAGCTGTTTTGTTTATACATGCACCTTCATATACAGCACACGTTGATGTTCGAAATAAAATTGTGTAAAACATTTACGTGTTTTATTTCAATTAAATAGGGCTCCTAAACCAGGAAGTACTTTAACAGGAATTAAATTTTCGAGCAATGATTTGCTACGATTTTAAAGACGGTTTCACTCGACAAGAGAATTCGGAAAAAATTGAGCGATTGTTTAGCGATGAAGCACCATCCTTGATGACTGATGAACGGTGGTACAACGAGTTCCAGCGCGTACGTGTTTCGCGTTTCGAGCATCGTGGAGAATGGTTTGCCACTGCAGTCACTCCAAAAAACAACGACGCCGTATACAACATGATAAAGACAGACAACTACTGCACATACAGAGATATTCGGGCATAGGTATGATCCAAATCATCGCCACAGGTGACGAAAGTTGGATGTATTGTTACGAGGCAGAAAGCAAGCGACGATCGGCTCAATGGATCAAGACGAGGATAACCCCATGAAAGTGATACGCGATTTATTTATAGTTGGTCTTTTGAAGGATAATCCTTCTTTAACACTGGACAAATGCACGATATTTTCCACTTATCAGGATATTTAGATTGACGTAAATAAATTCAACAGATGGTGTAAGAGTTTAATAAATACATTGGCGCAGTCCCACAAAATAAAACTAGATACACCACCTGTTATACGTGAAGAAACTTTGTTCTCTTTGGGTGCCGCATCGACTGACTGAAGAGCAGATAACACGACGTGTGACTTGGTGCCGGGAGATGCTAAAAAAGTTTAATATGGGACAATCTCGGTATGTGAACAACATCATGACAGGTGACGAGATTTGACTGTACTATTACGATGTGCCGACCAAAACTCAAAACAAAGTTCAGGTCTTTGATGATGAGGACACTCCCGTAGTTGTCAGAAAATCCAGACCTGTAAAGAAGAAAATGATAGCTTTATTTTTCAAATCGATTGGAATTGTTGAACGCGTTGTTTTGGACACACAGAAGACAGAAAGTAATGTTACAAATAATTTCTATTCCCTATAACAGCTTATTTTAATAAATCCTAATTTGTAGAAAAACGTGATGTCGATCCTTTCATACATTCATGATTTCAAGACAATTCTTGAAATCATGGAGGGAACATGAAGATTAGGAATAAAAAGTCGCACGTAGCTGCATGTAGGGAAATCCTGTCTTACGATTGAAAATTACTAGACGTGTCTTAGTAATACAATATTAGTATGGTATATGATGATAATCATATTTATAACAAATATAATCAAGATATTTAAAACTAATACAATTTAAAACACATTTTTATTTATTCTGAATTTATAGACTTTTCAATTGTCTTTATTTTAATTAAACCTTTAAGTTAATTTGGAATCTTATGATATGCAGGGTTATACATAAAATATGATATATTTATATATATATTTATGCAATTAAACTTATATTTTTCAAGAATTAAAATTCAATGAAATATTGATAAACAGTATTAATATACAAAGTTATACATGAAACGATCATGTTTTATCGTGTGTTATTAAATTGTTGTATTTGTGAATGTAGTATTAATAATAAAGAGTGTTTCATATTGCGCGGTTTTTTTTTAAGAATAAATAAAATATAGATAGCGCACTGAATTTGTCTGGGTATGTGGGCATTAAAAAAGTGTGATGTATGACATTTACAAAAATGGCTTCGCACACGGTACATCAATGCGTTCAAATTGTAGAATTATTTTATGTGACAGTTTTTAGAAAATTACGTGAATTTTATAGTTTACATAATCGTCCATCTGAAAGCACTATTGGTAGAATTATTAAAAAATTTCAAGAGACCGGTTCCGCGGAAGATCATAAAAGTGAAAAATACAGTCGTAGTGGTCGTTCACAAGAAAATATTGGTTTGGTTCGTCAAAGTGTTGCAGAAGATACTGAAATGTCTATTAGACTACGTTCACAACAACTTGGATTTAGTGGATCAACAACATGTTGTATTTTACACAAGGACTTAGCTCTGAAGGCATATAAGGTTCAAATAACACAGGAACTGAAGCCATTAGATCATTTAAAACGTCGTTCATTTGTCAATTTCATCAATGAACAACCAGCTGATTTTTCTCAAAAAATAATGTTTTCCGATGAGGTACATTTTGAACTTGGTGGCTATGTTAATAAACAAAATTGCCGTATCTAAGGTGAGGAAAATCCACGAATTATTCATGAGAAACTTGTGCATTCTAAACGAGTTATTGTTTGGTGTGCATTATGGTCAGGTGGTGTAATTGGACCTTACTTTTTTGAAAATGCTACTGGTGCAGCTGTAACTGTCAATGGTGATCGATATCGTCGGATGATAACCGAATTTTTGTCGCCTGATTTAATGAATATTGATCTAGAGGATATGTGGTTTCAACAGGATGGTGCTACACCTCATTTTGCACAGGAATAAATTGATTTATTAAGAGAAAAATTTCCTGGACGTTTAATCTCAAGAAACGGTGATGTTAATTGGCCACCAATATCATGTGATTTGACACCGTTAGACTATTTTCTTTGGGGTTATGTGAAAAGTCAGGTTTATAAAAACAATCCACAATCAATTCCTGCTTTGAAAGATGAAATTATTCATGTCATTGGTGACATAGAGCCTCAATTATTTCAAAATGTCATTAAAAATTTTAACAAAAGAGTGGACGTCTGTGGAGCTGCAAGAGGTGGCCATTTGGCAGATATTATTTTTCGCATATAAATGTCATCACTGGTACTAATATTAGCAATAAAAAGTTTTTGAAAGTGAATGCAAATTATGTGTTTTATTTAGTCTTCTATTAAACCGCGAAATTTGGAACACGCTTTATTTAGATAAGATATAATAGCATATAAATTTAATTTAAAAAAAGAAGTCTTTATATGAATTTATAGAGAAATATGTTTTACGCGAGTTTTATTTTCAAATTGCATATGTTATTTGCTATTGTATTGTCATATAATAATAATAATAATAATAATAATAATATTTGTTGGGCAAATATATATTGTATTATTATAAATGTATTATTTATTCTGAAAATAACTAATATCTTAGATAATAGGCCATGTTATAAAAGAATCTATCCTGAGAAATACAAGTTTTAAGATTTAGAAATAGCCTTTGTAAATATATGCTCATGAAAGCTATAAGGAGTTTTGTTTTGTTTTGAATTAAATCCCGCTTATCTTATAGAGTAATTCATAGCAAATAGTATAATAATTTTAATTTTATTCTTGGTAATGAAGAAGTCTATTCTTATTATTTTTACTTTATAACCTTTGCAAAATGTAACGATTGTGACAATTACAAAGAAGTACTTTAAAAAGAATCAATTTATCATAATAATAAGTATCATCATTTTCTTTTTAAAATCTATATTTCGTTCATTGTTCTTTATTTATAAAAGAAGAAATACATAACTAATAACGTCTATAAACATAATTTAACGAAAATAATTAACTAGAATCCTTTTAAAGATGCCTTCTGTCAAACGTATTACTCTTCCAATGTCAGCCCGTTATCTTTATTAGATCGCGTAACATTCATGATTTTAATCTTTCCATACACACTTGATTGAGTAGAGGATTGGGTAACAACTTCTCTTATGCCACTCTAGTCTTCTGCCGACCACTGTATGTTAAACACATCTGCTGAATGCTTGAAGAGCATTACACGCACGTGTTTTTTTCTAGCGCGCATATTTAAAAACCATTTCATAGTTAATGTTAAATTACTTGATTTGGCACGTGTAAAATGTGAAAAAGAAATTGCTCAATTATTGACGTATGTGAATATATTTTTTTAAAATGACCACTAGGTAAGTAATTTCACAAGACTTTTTAAAATTCGTTTTTCCTTGTATAAAACAAGATTTTATTTATACTTAAGTTAGGAGACAAATCAAAAACTAAAAGAAATTATTCGAGTATTTACTGATACCATTTCAAAGTTAGAATTATATTTTATAAGATTATGTTGTGCATGATCGTTTACTTTGGCGATCTTTTCAGGTTTGTTTTCTGATCTCTATACATTCTTGCAGTTCTGTTATACGCCTACAATTTCGTCAATGTATTCTTTATTATCTCGCACAATATCTCTAATATGTATATACGGCGAAATAAAGCATATGTATATAATGATACTTGTAATTTTATTAGAAATTTCAACGATTTTTGGAGAAATGCTGACACACGTCAACTTTTTTTTTAAACGAATCGATTCATTCAAAATTTATTTTTTTTAACAAAAATAAATTAGCAATTGTTTTTCTACAGCGAGATTTTTGTGTACGCATGGTTACATTTAAAAATATTTTTTCTAGATTAAAAGACCTTGTATCAGAGATAGGTTAATTAAATTGATTTCTTCCAAGGATAACAAATAAAAAGTAATAATAACAAAATAATAAATGTGTAAGTAAAAACAGTTTGTGTCTAAAAATTTTAAGTAAAACATTTTTTGATTAGAAACAAAAATGTAATTCAAATAAAATATTAAAAGAAAGTTAAAATTAATACTACTGATTTGTCAGGTACGAGTTTTTTAAGTTTTTGTTAATTCTTTGGGACAATGGAATCGCTTGTTTAACTAAGCTAGGGACTAGGTCATTTAATTAAGGCTATTCCGAGAGGGCACTTATTTAAAATCAGCAGTAAGAATAGCACAAAAGATTTAATTTGACGAGTCAAATGTTTGCATTATATTTCAAAATTAGCAAAAAAGAGTTAAACGTATTTGCCTTTCTTGCATCTATAAGAAAAACTTTTTGACAAATAGAAAACAGTCAATTTAAAAACTGTGGTGTAGCTAAAAAGAACTATTTGAATGAGGTAAGGAAAAATCATAGGATCAGTTTTCTCTTCAATACTCAAATATGGATTCTCAAATATAGAATAAAGTTATATTTTCTAATGAGAGAATCTTTCAATCTTTGTTACGATGGTCCTATTCGTGTATATAAACCAGCAAACACCAGATATAATGAAAGATATACTAATTCAGTATTGAATAGTGGACATTTCTCAGTTCATATATGGGCTTGAATTAGTTACGCAGGTCTTGGTGTTTGTTATGAAATTGGAGAACGATTAATTGGCACTATTTACAATAACATGCTAGAAAATACAAAGGGTACTAGGAAAGTTTTGCAATATGACGCAACAATGAATCGTAGGAAGCTGCTTGTTGCTGCATGTTGAGACATGTTCATACGTGCATAGTAGCCGCCGCCCCATGTCGATGGGCTCAGGTATTCATTAGCAGTGAGAGTGTAAAGTGCTTGCGATGACATTGTGGTCACGAAATGAGATATGGGCAGTTTTGCGTTATAATTTCGTGCGTGTGTAAACATAGATCAGTGCTTCGAAGAAATTACTCTTGCACTAGGTGATGTTTGTCCACATCACACAACGATATTTAGGTGGTACAGAGAATTCCAAAGGGGAAATTTAACTGTGGAGGATGCTGAGAAGCCGGGAAGGCCACGAACGTCAGTTACGAAGGAAAACGTTACTATTGTGAGGAAAATGCTTGGCGAGAACAGGCGAGTGACATACCAACAGATAGGGGGTACTTCAGGCCTAAATACACCAGCAATTCGTTCGATTCTGCATGATCATTTGCACGTGAAGAAACTTTGTTCTCTCTGGGTGCCGCATTGACTGACTGAAGAGCAAATGACACGACGTGTGACTTGGTGCCGGGAGATGCTAAAAAAGTTTAATAAGGGACAATCTCGGTATGTGAACATCGTGACAGATGACGAGACTTGGCTCTATTATTACGACGTGCCGACCAAAGCTCAAAACAAAGTCTAGATCTTTGATGATGAGGACACACCCGTAGTTATCAGAAAATCTCGATCTCTAAAGAAGAAACGCGTCGTTTTGGACACATAGAAGACAGTCACAGCTAAGTGGTATACTGAACAGTGCCTCCCTAAAGTCATTGGATCTACGAAGATAATGCTCCAGCTCACCGCGCCAGAGCCTGCACCAAATATTTGACCACGACAGGGTTGAAACTTCTCGATTACCCTCCCTACAGTCCAGATCTTGCTCTTTGCGACTTTGCACTGTTCCCGCATGTGAAAATGAAGCTAAAAGGGAGGCGGTTTTCCAGTGATGAGGACCTTCTGCAGGCTTGGGACAAAGAGTGTGCTTTACTCCCTAGTGAAACTTGGCAGAACTGGTACCCTTTGTATTATGCTTTCCTCCAGTACGTTGTTCTCTTCACACCTAACGTACAACTAGTGAATGGCTTGAAACAAGTAACATAAATACTTCGAGATTTAAACACAATTGAAAATGTATGGGCACTATTACTAGAGCAATATACAAAATAAGTTTCAGTGCTCTAATTAGACAAGAATTATTAAATGGCATACAAGAAGTTTGTGAACAAATTGATATTAATGTTGAAAATTCAGTAAATTCAATGTCAAGGCTTTTAGCTCGCATTACTGAAAACAACGCAGCGATGAGAAAACAGTGTAGCGATAAACAGATATTGATATATTTTTTCTGTTTTAATTTGTATATTCATTAAATATTTATGTAATTGTTCTGGTAGCTTATGTGATATTTCATAGAAAAACAAAAGTTAATTCAACAGATTTCTGCAATATTATTATATTGTAGGTCATATCATGAATATTTCAATATTTAGTTACTATTCAAGATAGCAAAGTCCGTGGAACATTCGGGTCTCGTTTTTTGTGGTATACAAGTGTATCTCTTCATATTACTCCGTTTAATGCTGAGGTACAGTTAAATAATATACAAAATTAGATTTTCGGATTGCTTACAATGACCAGGACGTTATATACATCATTTTAGAACATAGTAAACATATTTATTTAGAGAATCTAGAGTATTTTCAACAGTGCCAGTAATTTTCACCTTCTCAAATCGTATTCTGGCGTTAACGAAACACAAAAATGTCAATTCATTTAAGTTTTAAAACATGTCAAAGTTAACAATTAATGAGAAAAAGAAACGTTCAAATAGAGAACATTTCTGCGCGATGTTTCTTTTCATGTTTTTTGGCATAATTTGATTGAATAACAATTTATGTATGAATGTATGTATAATAATCTAAATGTTGTTCAAAAGAAAAATTATGTAAAGTGGTTAGAGGAAATTCCGCGTAGGATCGTTTATATCGTTACAGGGAAATAACATGAAAATAAATGGCATTCTGGCTGCAGCTTAGTCGCCGAATGATGAAAATATTTTACAAATTGATAATGACAACATGTAGAAATGTTAAATAAGAGTATTTTCTATGATTTCAAGTAACACAACTGCGGCCTGATATTTTTTTTAGCTACCAAGATATTCACAATAGTGTCGAAACTATTAAAATCCTAAAATACAAAGTATCGATTTTGATTATAATACATTGATTTCGAATAGTGGCTTAATTAAGGTTTCCTTTATTTTTATAAAACTCCCGATGCATTATAGAAACATTAGTATATTACACAGGTCTCTTTGCACTGTACTTAATAATATAAACTTTAAAATATAATGTATTTTTATTAATGAAATATAGTATTGCAATTTCATATTATTTTAAAATGTCTTCGCAACGTCGATTTGGTTTATATCCTAATTTTACATGCATCAGTAAGCATTTATGACCTTTGCTGTACTTAAATTTGTGATAAACTATTATCATGTGTGCCTAGTGTAATCCACTTTCCTCTTCAGTTATTTTCTATTGTATAAATAATATTCTATGGGATTATATATTATTTTTTGTATATTGATATCATCTAAGAATAATTGTTTTAGAAAAATATAATGAATTTATTTCGATTCTTGTGTTACTATTATTTTGTTATTTTGTAAATATATATATATATATATATACAGTACAATCTCGTTAGTGTGAACACAAAAAATCTCGGCTTGTTCAAACTACGGCATAGGTTCACATTAGCGAGGACGAATTAAAAAGAAATTATTTAAAACATGTTTTTATTATTTATGGGTAGTACATTACATGGCACTACTGGAAAAAATGAAGTTATCCTTGTTTGTACTTTCTTATTAGAAACATTTAATAATATAGCTTTTTCCTGAATATTTTTAAGACTTATAATATGACTAATATCTAATTCGTTGAATTCGGCCCATTTTATTGCAATATTTAGAGCTTCTACAGCAGCAGAGTGGGTTATTTCGCTCCTTTCAGACACTTGAATTTCATCATCGCTTTCTCCCGACAATTCATTCTCATTGCCTTCATTGTCAAATTTATCCATATTCCATTCTTCAATGTCTGCTGCTGTATATGCCACTGGTTCAGGTTCTAGTGCTTGTAACAAAGTGATTGTGTTGCGTATTTCATCAGGTTCTTTGGTCCACTTCTGTTGCAAAATAGACAATGGAAGATCATCTTCTTCACTAAATTCGGTGTTGTTTTTATTTAATATCTTATGCCAACATTTGGCAATTACCGATGGATCTACACGTTCCCACGCAGCTATCAAATTCAAGACAGCATCTTTTAGTGACAGATCTTTAAGCGCAACTGGTATGTTTTCCGTTTTAGAAACTATGGAACTCAATAATCGATTTCTGTAGCCAAGTTTTGTAAGTCTTAATACATTTTGGTCCATAGGTTGAATCAGCGGGGTTACGTTCGGGGGCATAAACATAACAAAAATTTTACCATCATTGCTTCTTAGTTCTTGCGCTGGTGGATGCGAGGGAGCATTGTCAAGAAGAAGGATAGCATTCTCTGGAAGGCTTTGACTACGTAAAAATATTTTAACCTACAACTTTTCAAAATACATCACAGAAATTTAATTTTGCATGCTCACCTCTGGAATAAACTGTTGAAAAAACCAGTTCTTAAAAATTTCTGTTGTCATCCATGCAGTTTTATTATTTCTGTAGACAACTGGATTATTGAAATTTTTGAAGCACCTGGGATTTTTTGATTTTCCAATCACCAGCGGTTTTAATTTATGAGTGCCTGTTGCGTTTATACAACCAAGAAACGTTATTCGCTGTTTTGTCATTTTCAAACCCGGAGCAGTTTTTTCGGAAAATGAAACGTACGTTTTTTCAGGCAAAAGCTTCCAAAATAACCCAGTTTCATCTGCATTATAAATCTGCTGTTCAGTTAAACCAAATTCCGTAATTTTTTGTTTTAATTGTTCTTGGAAAGGATCGACAAGCTCTGGTTGAGATGATAATTTTTCTCCGGTTATTTTCAAAAATCGTATGCCATACCGCATTCTAAATCGTTGAAGCCAGCCATGACTCGCACAGAAGTTTCCACGACCTCCATTAATTTTCTCATGCAAACTTAATGCTTTTTGTTTAAATATGTCTGCAGTAACAGGATGGTTTTTTTCGCGTTGCCTGAGAAACCACTTATACAGAGCACTTTCCATTTTTGGATATTCAGGTGTTCTTAATGTACATTTTTTACTGGGTTTTAAGGTATTACTGACCACTTTTATAATTTTAGCTTTTTTATTTTTTATTGAACAAATTGTGGACTTCGCTACTCCATATTTTTTGGATAAAGCTGTTACACTCGCGCCTTTTTCGTGTTCTTCTATAATTTTGGCTTTTTCATATAATGATAAACACTTTTTCCTAACCTGAGACATTTTACAATACACTTAGCACAAACAACAGGATTATAGTAATGTTCAGCTCATACTACATGTTGTGAAACAGGGACAAAGCAACCCATATTCACACAATGGGAATCCCGGAAAAATACGGGATTCCCCATTTCATTTCACAGGAAAGTATCACTTACAATATATGATGTTCATATTACTGAATAATATACACTGTTCACGTTACAGGATACCTAATGGAACAATACTGATGTTCATATTACTGCGTTGTTCACATTAACGCAAGTTCATACTATCGGGATGTATATATATATATATATATATATATATATATATATATATATATATATATACATATATATACATATATATACAAATATATACATATATATATATATATATATTGACGTTTACTTAATAAGAAATAATTTTACAATTTTTTTCTGAATTATATCTTGGGCCACATAGAGTGGCGAACCAAAATTGTAGCTAAACTAAATAAATATCTGGAATTTTCGTAGACGAATTTACAGTATATTAAAAGAGCAATAGAGATTGTATGTCATTGTCCACATCACGCCGAACACAATTTGTATTTCTTTAAATTGCAAAAATTTCAATTTAAATTTTTTTAATTTACATTAAATATAATTTTTTCTGTTTATAACTGTATAAAGTATTACTACGTTAGTACTAATAATAAACAAAATCGACAACTGTTCAAAAACCCCACCGATATTTCAAATTTTTAAGTGCACGTATACGAAGATGTTTCGAAAGTTACTTATATGACCTAACGTAGAGATAACGCCAATTCGGTGGTTATTATTATGTAGAACCATCTTTTATTTATTTAAATATGACAGTACAGAGCCATCTGTCGATTGGTCTGTGTACGACAATGCACCAACGTCAATGCTCGTGCAATTTTGTAAACAATGAAAGAAACTGAGTTGCGAGCAATTTTTATTTTTAAGATAACACCAATCGAAATCAAAGGGAGTTGGATTCGATGCATAGTTCCAGATGAGAATATGCACAAAATTTTAATTAAAGTATTGGAATGTTTGCTGCGGCTTTTTAGCATGTTTTCACCGTAATCTGAAGGACTCCTTTTGGCGTTTTATTACAGTCGGTGAAGCCTGGGCCCGTTACCATATTTCAAAGATTTCAAGGTAACTGCTGCTATAAATAGTTATTTCGAGGACTTGGCTTCATAGATTTTCAATGAAGACATTGCCAATTTGGAGTGTCGTTTTAATAAATGCATAGACCTAGAAGGAGACTATATTGAAAAATAAAAAGCTTTTCGTCTATAAAACTTTTGAACCATCCTCGTATTATTAATTACTAGATGAGCACACTTACAAAAATTTTTAATTTAACAAACTTTTGAATGACATTTTTTTATAAGCTGAAATAACCAATAGATAATAAAGACATAAAGTGATGGATAGGAAAGACATTAAAAAAATGTCAGTTTATTTTACTTCAATGAAAAGGTTCCAGATATAAGTGTTTTTACTTATATCTGGAAAATAGTTGTATAATTAGTTCACGCACGAACACACACACATTCATACATATACATATATGCGTGTTTGTTCGGTTTTCTTCTCGTGTAGACGTGCTTTTGCTGTAGAAAAATTGCAATCGAAGTATATACATATATATATATATATATACGAGGGAGCGTTTTTATATTCGCGGAATGAGCGGGTTGTAGAGGGGTGAGTAGGCGCTTTGGGGGTGTGGCCTGTGCAGCGACTCATGATTAGTATAAATACGAAGTTTCATTGTTATTAGACAGTTAGTCTTTGAGCTATCGTCAACCAAGTAACATAATCAGGAGTGAAAAGTGAAATATGGAAAAAATCGAATATCGTGCCGTTATAAAGTTCCTTACCAGGCAAGGAAAATCAGTCGCGACCATAATGAATGAGATGTCATTGGTTTACGGTGACTCTTGTCCAGGAAAAACCATGGTGTACAAGTGGCATAGTTTATTTAAACAAGGAAGGGAATTCCTTGAAGACGACCCGAGACCGGGCAGGATCATTGAGGTGACCACGCCAGCACTTATCCAAAACGTTGAACAAATTGTACTCGAAGATGCTCGACTAAAGAAGAAACAACTCGCAGAAATGGTTGGAGTATCCGATACAACAATTTTTAAAATCCTACACGATCATCTCGGCATGTCTAAGGTCAGCGCAAGATGGGTGCCGAGAACGCTCACGCCGACGCAAAAATAACAGCGCGTAGAGTGTTCGCGTGCATTTTTGGACCTCTGTATTGAAGACAAGGATGGTGTATTGAGTGGAATTGTTACTGGAGATGAAACTTGGGTTCATCATTATGAACCTGAGTCCAAACAAGACTCCATGCAGTGGCATAAAAAGGGCACAGCACCTCCCAAGAAATTTAAAGTGTCACAATCAGCTGGGAAACTCATGGCAACGGTATTTTGGGACTCGGAAGGAATATTGTTGATTGATTATAAAGATAAAGGTGTTTCTATAACCGGAGAATATTACGCTTCAATATTAGAGCGACTAAAAGAAGCCATTAAAGAGAAAAGACGGGGAAAATTGACAAAAGGTGTTCTGCTTTTGCACGACAACGCGCCCGCCCACAAGAGCCGCGTTGCGTTAGCTGCCCTGCGTAAGGTGGGCTTCGAAATTGTGAATCACCCACCCTACAGCTCAGACCTGGCCCCGAGTGATTATTACCTCTTTCCGAAAATGAAAAAAGAGCTGCGGGGTAAAAAAATTTACTGCCGATGATGAAGTCAAGGAGGCAGTTTCGGCGTATTTTCAGATAAAGACAAATCATTTTTTTATGAGGGTATAAATAAATTAATTGAAAGATGTGAAAAATGTATCCGTCTTGCAGGTGAATATATTGAAAAAGAAAAATAATTTGGTTTTTTTATTTCCACCCCTTGTCCCCCATTCCGCGAACATAAAAACGCTCCCTCGTATATATGCACATACATATGTGGGTGTGTACGTTTTTGCGAATCCTCAAAGAAAAGTATTTAATTTTGCTGTTATTTCCACTTTTGATATAGTAGTCCAATCAGTTGTCTATAAAAGCCATTCATACTTTCTTACAAGTCGAAATTTATTGTTACACGGTCGGGAGACTTGATAAAAGTCGGTCGTACTTTAGCTTTTGTTTTAAAACACCAATAAAGGACGATCGATCATTTAATAAGCACATGCTTTTCAGTGACGAATGTGTATTTTCATCAAATGTAATTGTTAGTTTTCAAAATTGATAGACTGAAGAAAATATCCATTTTGTCATAAAAAAAACTTAATTCTGAGAGGTGTCTGCATTTTCTCCAGAATGATTTTTTTAAATATAATAGAGGGTATTTCGTTGAATTCGCGCTGTGCAAAATGTATTTTCAGAACGCATAGTACGCCAACACACAATATAGCTGTAAATTGTAATTTTCTTGTTCATCTCTTTCCCATAGATGGATCACAAGAGTTTCGGAAAATATCTGATCTCCATACTCTCCAAATTTAACCTCTTGTGATTACTTTATATGGAGATACCTTAAAAATGAGGTCTACAAATACTACTACAACAAATACTAGACTATCTGTAAAATACTACAATACTATATATAATACTAAAACTATACTCCTTCTAGAGAATGAGCTGAGCGGGTGTCGCCTGCTATGTTGAGGCACGTTTCAAGAGAGATATAGTTTAAATCGGGAATGTTTCCCGATCACGTGGTCACTGCCATACGAAATGAGATGTCGACAGGAAGTGAGGATGTCAAATTAAATACTATATTTATATTGCTGTCAGATGCGACAATGTGCTACATACTTAACATTTAAACCTGTAAATAACAAATGTAAAAGCTGCCTACGTAGGTTACCTAAGTGTAAACTTACATGGATGATGAAATAAATATGATAAATTAGCTGTTAGAACAATAACAAATAACAGCGGTAAAATATAAGGAATATAACAATACCGGAAGCGTAGGAAAGACAAACTTCATAAGTCAAAAGTCAAACATTATTTTACCTGTTATACGTGACACATGTGTGCATAATACACATTCTCTGCATACGTCTGTTTCTATTTTTTCACGATTTCTTGACAAGACGTAACACGCAATTCTATTAGAAAAACGTTTGCGCCCTATCATTCCTCAACACAAGTGACCGATAAATTAGACAAATGCCGGTATACGTTCATATTTTGCAGTGTTACTGATATATCGGCAAATTTTCGTGGTTTTTAGAATACTCGTATATAACGAATCATACTTCAAGCGAAAAAGGTTCGTTGAAATTGATTTTTGCGTTTTTTTATAATTCTAATAAATATTGTTTATGACAATCATAAAAATTATTGTTTAATTTCACCAAATGATTTATGTTCTGTTTGCGAGAGAACTGCCTTAAATATTTCAAAGTAGTCTTTGAATGTCTATACTTAAAGAACAACAAAAAATTACTAATTTAGCAAATACTTTTTTGAAGTTTAGAAATTATTTTTCAAAATTTTGAATAGAAATTTCGTATTTATTATTTTAAAATCACATTTCAAATAACTGTTTTTAATATAATCTTTCACTATATTGGATAGTAAATAAATTTTAGCAATTATTTCTAATAACTGTGAAATTCGACAGATATAGAACGTCCTATAACAACTGTTTCACCAATTTATAACCTTTTTTCAACTACATCCGATAATCAGCGATTGATTTTTAAAAACTATAAATAAAAATATTTCCCATTTTTGCTATCCTTATAGACATATGCATACATACATAGTCGTCTATAAGTATGTATATAGACGTGCTAAATTAGAAGAAGTTTCACAATTGCTAATGCAATATTAATATGCAATACGTACAATACTGCAGATTAAAAGAACAATTTAGTAAAATTTTATGTTAAAATAATGGCTTGAATATTATTATCTAAAACTACACGAACTAATTGTAAGTATATAGTACATTACGATGCATAAAATTCTCTTAAATTTTAACATTAACTAAGAAACCTATTGGAATATTAAATACAAAAAATAGGTGAGTCACGTAGTTATTATATTTAAAGTTTATACGCATCTCGAAACTAATACTGCTGTTGCAAAACTTGCTGTAATAAAATCGATGCTAAAGCTCATATCTCGTTTTAGAAATGAGCTTAGAGTTTGTAATCATCGAGTTTTTTAATAACACAATAAAATCTGAGAAATATGACTTGGTTTAATAATGAATCAGTTTAAGAAGTTTCAGGTTGACTGAGAATTTAATCGAACACGAAACGTGTAATTCCATTTGTATGACTTTGTACGATTTTCTCTGGTAGTGTCTTTATACATTAAAAATGGCTTTATATACAATTCTTAGTAACGTTTTTTTTGATATCTTTGTTAGAAATTGTAGTCAACTCCCTGATTTTGACAACGTGTAGGTTATTGGTGAGTTTCACCAGTTAAGGAAGTTAAGATTTTTATATAATCTAGTTAAGCATGAAAGAAAAGATAGAGTAATTTCCTTTCCACATTAATTTTCGTAATTCTGCATACGTATTTCGACAACTAAGTTAGAGTGTGCGTTTTGGCTTTCAACGGTACAGATCGTGTGCGGAATTTGTTTCGTACGGGTATTTTACCGTAGTTTTCCAGGTGCGACACTGTTTAATTATTTGCTGATGATGACAACTTGGTTGTCGAAATACGTATTTACGAAAATTTATGTGGAAAGGGGTTATATATCAACCTTAAGTGATTAAGTTAATCAACCACAGGTTCCATCAAAATTATCTTTTATATATATATATATATGATTTTGCCGGTTTTCGCGGGTGTAATATGTGTTTGCGTTTTAGGACTTTAGGAACATCAACTGGCGTACAAGTCAAAACTTTGACTTGTACGCCAGTTGATGTTTATACACGCAACTTAAATTTACTGGCGCGACAATTGTTACTGGCGCCACTAATCTATGCATAGTGTAAACCCTCCTTAATTCATTTTGTAGAACAAGATACATTTATGAATTAGACAATTGTAGGAAAACGTGTGGATACAATACTAATATTCTTACCGCTTTTGAACCTTCCAAATAGTCAAAAATATATCCCATATTATTTAAGTGTTTAATACGTTTATATATAAATCCAACATTCCTAAGGTTAATATATAAAGGTGTTTCAAATTGCGCGGTTTTTTTTAAGAATAAATAAAATATAGATGGCACACTGAATTTGTGGGCATTTAAAAAGTGCGATGTATAACATTTATAGAAATGGCTTCGTACACGGTCCAACAACGCGTTCAAATTGTTGAATTATTATATATTGATTGAAAATCGGCGTTCTGTGAAAAGAGTTTTTAGAAAATTACGTGAATTTTATGGTTTACATAATCTCCCATTTGAAAGCATTATTGGTCGAATTATTAAAAAATTTCAAGAGACCGGTTCCGTGGAAGATCAAAAAAGTGAAAAATATAGTCGTAGTGGTCGTTCACAAGAAAATATTAGTTTGGTTCGTGAAGGTGTTGCCGAAGATCCTGAAATGTCCATTAGACGACATTCACAACAACATGGACTTAGTGGATCATCAACATAGCTTATTTTGCACAAGGATTTAGCTCTGAAGGCATATAAGGTTCAAATAACACAGGAACTGAAGCCATTAGATCATTTAAAACGACGTTCATTTGTCAATTTCATCAATGAATAACCAGTTGATTTTTCTCAAAAAATAATGTTCTCCGATGAGGCACATTTTGAACTTGGTGGCTATGTTAATAAACAAAATTGCCATATCTGGAGTGAAGAAAATCTACGAATTATTCATGAGAAACCTATGCATCCTAAACGAGTTACTGTTTGGTGTGCATTATGGTCAGGATCGATATCGTCGGGTGATAACCGAATTTTTGTGGCCTGAATTAATGAATATTGATCTAGAGGATAGGCGGTTTCGACTGGATGGCGCTACACCTCACATTGCACACGAATCAATTGATTTATTGAAAGAAAAATTTCCTAGACGTGTAATTTCAAGAAACGGTGATTTTAATTGGCCACCAAGATCATGTGATTTGACACTGTTAAACTATTTTCTTTGGGGTTATGTGAAAAGTCAGGTTTATAGAAACAATCCACAATCAATTCCTGCTTTGAAAGATGAAATTATTCGTATCATTGGTGAGATTGAGCGTCAATTATGTCAAAATGTCATTAAAAATTTTAACAAAAAAGTGGACGTCTGCGGAGTTGCAAGAGGAGGCCATTTGGCAGATATTATTTTTCGCATACAAATGTCATAACTGGTACTTCAATTACCAATAAAAAGTTTTTGAAAGTGAATGCAAATTATGTGTTTTATTTATTCTTTAAAAAAAACGCGAAATTTGAAACATTCTTTATATATATATATATATACATATCCCTGACATCATAAATGTTGTCTGTTTACCGTTTAGAAAATTTGACGATAACAATAGTGTATTGGATGCTTATTATATTTTATTAATTTAGTTCTTCTCTACAATATATTTTTTTACCTCATTGTAGACGAACATATTTCTTAAATTCTGTAATATTCCATTATCTTTAAAAAACTTTCTAAAACTAGTAACACCTAGATCATTGTTACTCTGTGTGAAATTCCTTATCATATTTTCATAAATAGTTATTTTCTAAATACTATTAAACGTCATTAATAGCTCATATGTATATTATATTTATGTATTCCGAATTTTAAAGCAATAGACATATTTTTTCACACGTACATATTGTAACTGTGCTAATAATAAAATTATACTATATGTTATTAAAACAGTCTAAGTTATTTAATAACTAGTTGTGTCTTCAATTTGTTGTATAACATTGGTATATAACAAGTGCTCAAATCAAGTCTTTCTCTATTTGACAACTAGCATATTTATTTTAGTATTTACATATGCATACTAAGGAAGTGATATTACGGATTACATAAAGTAATAAAATGTAAACTTTATTTCTTTGTTTATGAATGAAAATAGTGTTTAACTTATTGCGTATTTTTCTTCATTTTAAGTTACGTCATATGGTAGTGTCCAATAATGTTTAATATTCTGATGTTAATGAAACATGTTAACGAGGGTTTCATATACCTTCGCGAAAATTTATGGAACCTATTGTTTTATCACATATTATGTACATACATGTTTGTGCGCAAGTTTATTATGAAACACATACAGTAATTTATGTAATAAATACTTAGCGATAACAAAATATCAATAAAATATATATGTTTTTCTTGCAGTTAAATTAATAGCAGCATGTTAATTTTTACGCTAATGTAAGAAAGAATTTTGCTTTTTTTATAGAATGATGTCTTTAGTTAAACAAGAAGCACACAATATAGAATCAAATGGTCTTGGTAGTTAACAATGTGTACTTACAACACTAACCTGTACACGTTCCTGTACACGAAACGTGATCTCGTCATCATTTTGCACAAATATTTTCTATATTTGTCTATACATATTCTTAAAAATTGAAATACGAAGTCTGTTCTTTTTCCCCCGAGCTTCTCCAATAGGCTATGGTATTTTGCTACAAGTTTTACTTGACTGTTTGAGCTAGTTATTTACAAGCTTAATGGCATTGACAGTTAAAAAAATATACATATTTTTGTGTTGGTTTGAAGTAATAATCGTATATAATAAAAGAATTCATAAAATTAAACACAGGGCATTATGAGCTCTGATTTTTTACAATTTCAAAAAGGGGTTAAGCAATATTTTGAGGTAATCAATCGAGAATTGCTGACAAGTCATGTTCTTTAGTTGCCGTAAAGCGATGGCGGAATGAAGTTCGATGTGGTTGAGTTTTCTTGAATGACAGGTTTCAAGTTCCTAATACAAAGAGAAACATTAGCCTTGTTCGCTACATAATTGAAAAGTATCGGCATGTTACTGTAATGAGTATTCAAGCAACCCCAAAGATTTATATGGAGGTAATTAACAATATTTCATACAAATATTTGAAAATAATGGGTGTTTTCTAAGCTGCATGAGAACTATCGATATCGATAACTATGGTTTGACAGCTAATAATGTGAAACTGTGTTGACATTTCTATTCAGTAAGGTTTGGCAAGTCATCATGAATCGTTTAACGCCAGAACAAAGCTTCCAAATTGTGAAAATTTACTTTGAAAAAAATAAATCTGTTCGCGAAGTTCATAGAGCACTTCGTCCATTTTACCGTCAACATAATCGGCCTAGTGAGCAAGCAATTCGTGGAGTTATTGATCGTTTTCGCACTAACTTTACTCTTCTCAATTCAAAATCATCAATCATCATCAATCATCAAAACCAACAATAAGACAAAGAAATGTGCGTACCGAAGAGAATATTGCTGCTGTAACGCGAAGTATTGAAATAACGCCGAAATGTCGATTCGTCGTCGTTCTCAACTTGTTGGCCTTTGTCCTTCGACTACGTGGAAAATATTACGTAAGGATCTTGGCTTACGTGCCTATAAAATACAGCTCGTGCAAGAATTAAAGCTAAATGACCCATTGTTTGCGTTGCATTTTTGCTGATTGGGCTCATTTGAAACTGGCCGAAGATGAGCATTTTTATCAAAGAATTGTGTTTAGTTATGAAGCTCATTTCTGGTTAAATGGCTACGTCAATAAGCAAAATTGCCGTATTTGGAACGAAGACAATCCTCAAGCCGTTAACGAATCACCATTACATCCATTAAAATTAACTGTTTGGTGCGGTTTACATGTGGCGGCATCATCGGTCCTTACTTCTTTCGAAATGAAGAGGGAGCTGCCGTTACGGTGAATGGCGAGCGCTGACTGAATTTTTGTTTCCAAAAATTAATCAGCTTAACATCGACGACATTTGGTTCCAACAAGACGGCGCAACTTGCCATACAGCGCGCTTAACAATCGATTTATTGCAAAATCAATTTGGTGACAACATTATTACCAGAAGTGGTCCGGTTCACTGGCCTCCTCGTTCATGCGATTTAACACTTCTGGATTACTTCTTATGGGGCTATGTTAAGTCATTGGTTTATGCCGACAAACCAGCAACTCTTGAAGCATTGAAAGTCAATATTCAAGCCAAGTAGTCAAAAATTGGACTGATTGAATAGACCATGTGACCCGCAGCTGCGGCGGACATATGCCGGAAATCATATTTAAAAAATAAATGCCATGAAATTGTCTACCAGATTATAATACAAAAATTTCATTCCAACAATATTTCTGTTTTGTATTATCATTTAAAGTTCTCAAGCTCTTAAAAAAACACCCGTTATATAAGCTTTGTTTCTATTGAATGTGGTCATACCTGGTAATATTGCCACTAACCTGAAAGAAAAGCAATAACCTTCAATTTGAATCTTTGAAAATGAGTGGGCTCCAACAAAAGTTATTTGTAAAAAAATCTGGAACAAACGGATGGTCGCCACATTTTTTTAGGATCAATGAATGTTTCTACTTTAATAGAACCATTGACTGCTAATATAGAATAGTACACAACGGTTCTTTGCGTCTAATTCTCCAAAATATCCACGAAAAAGGCCCATCTTACATCACAATAACGCTCGAGCTCATATTCTTACTACAATGAGGTACTACAATGCCCAAACATTGAAATAGTAACGCAGATAGGCTAAAAAAATGTTTCGAGGAGTAAATGTGTTTGATCAAAAAACTATATTATCTTACTAGGCTCCATACAAAGAGAACGGCTTATATAGATCCGTTTCTGAATATTGCTATCATATTTAGAGTTTTAATGAATGTAATAATGTCTTATAATACCAAAGAGACTTTTACAAACCAATATAATTATGTGAATTAAAAGTAAATGAAATC
Source organism: Dermolepida albohirtum (assembly GCA_031893035.1). Taxonomy (NCBI): domain Eukaryota; kingdom Metazoa; phylum Arthropoda; class Insecta; order Coleoptera; family Scarabaeidae; genus Dermolepida; species Dermolepida albohirtum. The sequence continues at coordinate 49,655 of JAVIWB010002590.1, forward strand.
AAACTTCATTTTAGAGTAAGCTTACATAAATTATTCTATCGTTCCTCAAGATATTGTTAAACCAATAATAATACTCTATTTTCTTGTCAACGTCTCGTGGTAACAATTCTTGCACACTAGAATATTATAAGAATGTATAATCTATAATTTAAATCTATAGTGAACATGAATGAAAGGATATATGAAAACAGATAGTAGAAATATACCTCGTTGTCTTTTTAATTGCTGTAACGATTTAGAGAGATTACGATCAAGGCAAAATCTGTAAAAACTTTCGTGTTTTTACAGATTTTATCATGGACAAACAAGCCTTGATCGTAATCTCACTAAATCATTACAGCAATTAACAAAGCAAAAAGGTATGGCTTATTCGACCAAATAAATAACAATTTGGAGCTGTTATGTCCGATAATCGACGAGGGTCACAAATATTGACTCTTAATAACATCCCCATAAAATTCTCCTGAAAATTCCAAAGAAGCCTGAGCAACATAGCGCTAATGACAAAAGACGAATATGCATGTTATTTTCATTAGATTTAAATAAAACTTATATTTTGTTATATCATTCTACGAATTTATTGATGGTTTTGTACCATGTCAAATCTACACTTCTTTTAAACACTTCGTATGGCTTAACTAATGACAATAATCATTTCTGTATTAGGATTGTTGACTCAGAATGAATCATAGAATCCTCCTACTTGACGATTATCCGTGAATTTCTGACCACCCTGTGTAATAAATTACAGAAATATAAACAAGAAACTATTAACAAATAAACGTAATTAACTGAAATTGTCACGCATATATACATGTAGGTCTTTTTCTCAGGATACTCTAGTTATAAAATGACGATAAAATTTAATGCTATACATAGTGCGTGTGAATGTAATAGCTTACATGTTGAATGCGTAAATTAAAAAATGTCAAATTGATCGTGTTAAATTAAGAAAAATATTTGCTTGTAATTGAAATGTATGTACATAGTACTTTACATGAAAATGTATACGAAAAATCTTTAAAACTTCATTTCGATATTACGTGACTATTTACGTAACTTTAAGAAATTCTTAAAAACGTACAAATATATACTGAGTGATTAACAAGTGTCCAGTGTTAATGGTAAATTATGACCAGAACATTACGGAAGTAGATAATTTTTATTTCTGTTTGTCTTGTTGTGATTTTATTTTTATATTACAATGTATTTTTAAAATTTAAAACCAACTTCGAATTGGTAATTTCGATGGAGCCTTTGGTTGATTAATTTGATCACAGTGTATGTTTTGGCTTTCAGCGGTACGGATCGCGTGCGGAATTTGTTTTCGTACGGGTATTTTTACCGTAGTCCTCCAGGTGCGACACTGTTTAATTATCTGCTGATGATGACAACTTAGTTGTCGAAATACGTATACAGAATAAGAAAATTAATGTGGCAAGGAGTTACATATATCAACCTTCAGTGATCAATCTCAAATTATTTATAAATAGTCAACAAAACCAATGTAACAGTCAATTTCGTCATTTTTGTGTTGCAAAATTACAAGTAATATTACTAACTCCATACAGAATCACATAGTATTTATTTGTGTTTAGATACAATTTAATTTATACATATTTATATTAGAGTATATTTGTTGTTTTATCCACCATTATTACACCAAGTTAATAAAGATATTGAAGTAACATTTTAGACATGAAAATTAGTGAGCAGAGGCGATCATTTGAAGTCACTTTTAAATATATAAGTATTCCAAAAAATTGTGACGTTCTAAAGTTATACTTTTGCCACGATCTGCTGAAACTATATGTTTTGTGAATGTTGGCTATTTTCCTCCAATACGTGAATTGCATCTACTGAAAATTATTCTATGCCCAATAACGATAGTTATATCGAAATAGTAACATTCAATTGCCATATCCGTAGGTACTTCATTATTTACTATATTATCACGGTTACAAATATTCATCGTTGTTTTACAAAACGATTGTGATTTCTGTCGAAATCGGCGACCTTGGAGCTGTATCACGGATATTCCAGTTAATTCTGCATTGAAAAGGCCTATCCTTATCCTACCACCGGGTTGTAAAAAGTAATGTCATAATTTGAACAGGCTGCCTTTTTGTTATAAATGAAAAAAAGAGCTCTGTTTTCATAAAAAGTTTATTTGATAGTGTAAAATTCATGACATTAATTGGAAAAAAATATATCGCTCAAATGGCCACCTCCCGAATTGATGCATAATTGCGCTCGTTTTATGGCATTTTGAATTGTTCCTTCTTCAACGTTAACTTTCAAGACTTGCAAGGTTCGTGGTTTGTTGTGGTAAACGCGAGATTTTAAAAAAGCCCAAAGGAAGAAGTCTGGTGCTGTTAGATCTGGCGATCTGGACGGCCAGTTCAAACACATTAGTGTCTCAAACTCTCCATCGTTGCCCGAGCTGTGTGAGCAGTTGCTCCGTACTGTTGAAACCAACAAAGATCGAGACCCAATGTAGCAACTTTTGGCCAAAAAACTCGTGTAGCACCTGCCTGTAACACTCACCATTTATGGTTACGGTGGTGCCATCGGGGTCTTCAAAAAAAATAAGGGCCAATCACTTTTTGACGGCAAATGCGGCACCAAACAGTGACTTTGAGGAGACGCAATGGCTCTTCGTGTATTTCACGTGGATTCTATGTGCCCCAGAAACACAAATTTTGTTTATTAACATAACCACTTAAGTGGAAATGGGCTTCGTCGCTCATTATGATTTTTGATACGAAATTGTCCTCTTCATGCACTATGTTTAACAGAGTATGGCAGTAAGTTATCCGTGTCCGACGGACAGCAGGCATCAATTCATGAACAGTTTGTACTTTGTAGAGGAACTTTTTCAAATCTTTCACCAAAATCCGTTACAACGAATGTCTGCTGATGCCTAATTGTGTGCGTCGTCGTCTCGTTGATGTTCGTGGATTCTTTTTGATGTCGTCGGCAACAGCAGCGATGTTCTCGGTTGAACGAGCAATACGAGGCCGGCCACTTCTTGCGACATCTGTAGTGGTGCCAGTTTGCACAAGGCGCTCAGCCAAACGCTTAATTGTTCGAGCATACGGAACATGACGACAAGGAAAACGACGACGAAATTCACGCTGCGCTAAAACAACAGACTGAAAATTTGTCAAATAAGCGGTGACAATAATTCCAAGTTCTTGAGGTGTGTATTGCTCCATAGCTTGTTGACAACTAACACATGGATCAATAAGTCCCGAGACTAACCCATAGATGGCGCTCGTAGTAAACCAGTAACCACGTCTTTCTAGAGTACTAACCTTTGCTTGAAACGTGTCAAAATTTTAAGTCGATCGGACCAGAAACAGCTGAGTTATCGAGGTTGGAGTAAAGTCGTTTTGTAGTTTGTTTAAACAATGGAAAAAACCGAGTTTCGTGTTCTGATAAAACATTGTTTTTTAATGGGTAAAAACACCACGCAAGCAAAACAATGGATTGAAAAATGTTACCCGGACTCTTGTCCATCAAAAGCAACGATTTGTCGGTGGTTTGCCGAGTTTAAAGGTGGTCGTACCGACACAAATGACGCGGAACGCTCGGGTAGACCTGTGGAAGCCGTTACACCGGAAAATGTGAGTGAAGTGACAAAAATTATAATGAAAGATCGTAAAGTGAAGCTCCGTGAGATTGCTGAGATGACACAGATATCATATGGAAGTGTATTTACTATCCTTCATGAAAAATTGAGCATGAAAAGGTTTTTTCCAAGTGGGTGCCGCGATTGCTTTCGATGGAACAAAAACAGCAACGAGTCGATGATTCAGAAAGCTGTTTATCGCTATTTACTCGCAACAAAAAAGTCAGCCAGTCAGCTGGCAAAGTCCTGGCGTCAGTTTTTTGGGATACACATGGCGTGATTTTCATTGACTACCTCGAAAAAGGTAAATCGATCAACAGTGATTATTATATTGACTTACTGGTGTGTTTGAATGAGGAAATCGCAAAAAAACGATCGCACATGCAGAGAAAAAAATCCTTTTTCACCAAGACAATGCACCCTGCCACAAGTCGATGAAAACAATGGCAAAATTGAACGAATTGGGTTTTGATCTGCTTCCCCCCCCCCATATTCGCCAGATTTAGCCCCCAGTGACTACTGGCTCTTTGCTGATCTTAAAAAAATGCTCCAGGGAAAAAGATTTGGCTCAAATGAGGAGGTCATCGCTGAAACTGAAGCTTATTTTGAAGCGAAAGATAAATTTTTTTATAAACATGGTATTGAAAAATTGGAAAAGCGTTGGAACCATTGTATCACCCTAAAAGGTGATTATGTTGATGAATAAAAAAAAATTTTGCAAAAAAAATGTTGTTTTCATTGTTAGTCTCGGGACTTATTGATCCATGTGTTAATTCTCTATATATCTATATCATAAATGTCAAAGCAGAATGACATTAGGCACCATCTGCAAAAATGGCAGCCAATTCAAATTATGACATTACTTTTGCGCCACCTGTTACCGCTAAGTTGTAATTAGGGATAATTAACCTCGGGTACCTAAGTTAATCCGGTATGGAAAAGGACAATTTAGTATAAGAAAAGTCCAATTTTTTTTGCGGAATTCCCTGTTTTGGGCGTACAATCCCCTCTGGGGTTGTCGGTGTTCTCTTGTATGTTGTAGTAGGAGTAATTAGTTAACAAAAATTAAACTAAATTCAAAATAAACCGTTGATTACTTTATTTCGATAAAAGTTTCTCTTGAAATAATCGTCACAAAAGGGAAGCAAAATCTATGTTTAATGAAAAAAGGCCAAACTGTTAGCGGTTAATAATTTCAAATTTTCTAAGACACACGTTGCGAAGTATGGCAAAATATGATGGCGTTGCACTAACAAAAAATAGATGTAAGGCCAAACGAGTGCACATGCAAGTATGAAGGGTAAACCTACGAGCAAGAATAAAAGTGAAAGTTTCGTCTATTGCTTGGACAAAAAGGTGATACAATTGTTTTGTCCTGTTTTACTAATTTGTGCTTTCTGTGTACTTGTGTTACTGTTCTTGTGGATGGCATACTTCAATATTGCACAAAATTCTATCAACTATTTACAAAAACTTTGCTCTTAAAAGCGGATATTATGTGCCCGTGATATCCGCATTGCTATCTTACAAAAGTACAAATACATATTTGAAATTTATAATTGTTTCAGAATGTTAGTGAAAAAGGTAAAGGTAAAAAGTGCAATAATTAATTAAGTTCAAGGAAGCTATTCATAGAGTTGTTTCTATGTTTTGGCCAACTTCAAATATAACGGGTTGTAGATTTCACCTGTGTGTTGTACCTCTATAAAGTTTTGGTAACAGGAGAACATGAACTTGGACACCTATTGGGATTAAAGTATTGAAACTTTTTGATGAGTTCTTGTCTTATCACCAAATACATTCATCATTAGTTTTTGTATTCTTTTTCTTGCATTTATTTCAACCATTATTGACAAGCAACAATCATTTAATTACTAGAGTTTATGATAAAATTTAAACATTATAAATATTCATATCAAATTTTTGTCTGAAAAAACACCAGAAAAGAAAAGGTAATTAACATTTCGAATTTGGGAAGGTCTTAATTTAAACAGTCATACCAATATTCTAATTAAAAAGGCATGATTCTAGTAGGTCACCATCTTTGAAATACTTTGTATATTTAAAAGTGACTTCAAATGCTCAATTCAGCGATTGTACAGTCTAACAACATATCAGCTCTATATACATTTTATTTCGCCTTATCTTGAAGGTATACTTACTTATTGCAAATCACCATATCCTGGTAATATATACAACTCATAACGTGAGTCTTTGTGAAAATCGAAATTTTTAATAGAAACAAAGTTTAAGAAGGTTTAAAAAACAAAATTTTGATTTCATATCACTAAATTATTCGTTTCCGTTGCTCAAAAAATGAATTTATTTTGTTTATTGCTTATTTTTGTCAGATACTTCATAGTGTTTCATCGATTTTAAACTCACTAAAATTTATTTATTTTTTATTTCACGAACCATTTTAATTGTAAATTGTTCTCCATTAACTAAAACTCTGTATAAAAGATATAATTACTATTTTACTAATATCTATTAATATAGGTTTTTATATATTTTTATATATAAATCTGTCGCAAGTTTCGATTTAAGTAATAACTTCTTAATTAACTTCTGCCTACTGTTATAATTACAATCATTCAACTAAATCAAAGATACTTTAGTACTGAATAAATTTAAACATGAAAATATGTGGAAGCCATCGTTAGAATGTTCTAAGAAATTTTGCAGCGACGAAATTTCTCCGAAAAGAAATAACTCCTTTTAGAAACGTTGTTAACAGTTTTTTAATCATGACTGAGTATATACAGGAAAATAAATTTAGTAAAACGTTTATTTATCTGCAATCTAAAGCGTAGTATTATTATCGATACTTTTCCGAAGACTATGAGTAATTTTTTGGTATAATCTACGTTGTTCATCTGCTTTTTTATATTAGTTGGTTTCAGAATTATACTTTAAATTTTCTGTTTTATTGTACAACTAATTTACGTTGAAGAACCAAGAATATGTAAAATTCTATTCAGATTCTTCGGATTGATTTCGTTCAACTTCTGGTGGAATACGAATCTCATCCTAACTTTTTTTATATCAAATTTAATTAAATACTGATGAATTTATTTGTACGGGTTATTTGTTCTCATTATAACAGGTATGCGTTGTAACAGATGACACACGTACATACATACACACATCCGTGTGGAATTAGTATTAATCCATTACGGATTTGTACTTGGTTCGTTGTATTCATGATACATATATACCGAGGCTCCAGTATCTTTCCTGATATGCAGACAGGATCAAATCATAATAGCTGAAGGGTGTTTAATTGTTCTAATCACTGCAACGTCATGGAGTCGTTCATGGTGTCTTCTCCTAATGAAATGGAAATTTTCCGTTACCGCCTCTAAGTGCATTTTGTCATTCAATACAACTTTGAAGAAACGAAATATTCATTTAATTTTCATGTTTACTAACAATGTGTAAAACCTTATAAACATAAATAAAATAATTTAACCATGAGAGTTTCATGCTGTTTCGTCCATTGTAATCTCATTTTCTACATCTTCTCGGTCAATCTTGGGTTTTTCACTGGCCGGCGATTAGAAGTTTTTACATCGCATAATTGAGATTGCAAAGTTCATCTTGACATTTTGATGCTAACAGCTTCTATTATGTAGTACTTCTCTGATAGGCCACTGTCAATTCTCTAATGATCTTTTAACAATTAATCTGTTTCCATTATCCCTTGTCTTTCTCTTTCTTCCACAATAAATGAGGCCGCTCGAAGTGGTTGGTAAATTTTCTGCAATTAACTTTGCCATGTTGTCCAATGCATGACGAGAAACACGTTCTCGTCTTGCTATTTCGCGAGGAGAACTTCCCAGTTTTTAATAGTCTCTATTGCCCCCTTTTTTACACTGGTAATGTCTTCACGTTTCCTCATTGTTTAAAATTCGCAAGACGGAAAAAAATATACAAGGAAAGTATTAAAAAGTCACAAAAGTTGAAAATGAATTATAATATTTCACAAATTCGGCATCTGCAATGAAACTTTGACTTTACACATTCAACGCTGCACCCAGAATAACGAAAAACAAGTAAAAGTAATCCTCTATATTTGTGTTTAAGAGAGTTTAAGAGTTATCGTTAGAACTATAAAAGAAGATATTTTTACAACAGAAACTATGATATTCTCTCTACTTACTAAATAGCTCTTTCTAAGAAATGCGAGTGGCCCTAATTTAATTGCACGGTACTCTATATATAGAACTGACAGGATTATTTACTTTTAGATATACTAGCAGAAATATATTAAAAAGTCACAAAAGTTGAAAATGAATTATAATATTTCACAAATTCGGCATCTGCAATGAAACTTTGACTTTACACATTCAACGCTGCACCCAGAATACTGAAAAACAAGTAAAAGTAATCCTCTATATTTGTGTTTAAGAGAGTTTAAGAGTTATCGTTAGAACTATAAAAGAAGATATTTTTACAACAGAAACTATGATATTCTCTCTACTTACTAAATAGCTCTTTCTAAGAAATGCGAGTGGCCCTAATTTAATTGCACGGTACTCTATATATAGAACTGACAGGATTATTTACTTTTAGATATACTAGCAGAAATATATATTATAGTGACAATGGGCATTCATTACATCAACCTTTCTTAAAATTTTTGATTGGTAATATTTAAATAGCGCTTCCACGTAAGCCCGATCGCTTACACTTCCTCCAAGAACTTACTTTGCAGTGAGAATGTATCAGCAGGTTCTGCCTTTAGCTCAGGTGTATTGTTCAAACGACTATGACAGTGTTAGTTAATAAAAAAATGCCACTCTACTGATTCAAAAAAATAATCTCTATCAATAAATTTCATATATATATATATATATATATATATATATATATATATATATATATATGTACATATATACTTATATATACGGTGGTCAGAAATTCACGGATAACCATTAGGTAGGACGATTTTATGATTATTTTTTTGCCAATAAAGAGCAGAAGTTTTACGAGCGCCCAATCATACTATTAGCAGAAAGTTGAAGAAATGTATTGGACCAAAATGGTCAATATGTAATTGAATAAAATAGTTGTAACGTAATTGAATAATATACTATGAAATTACTTATAACCTAGAAAACAATTTACATAACATAAATTCGGGTATACAAAGTAAGAGTTATTAATTACATAGAGTTTAGAAATAACTCATGAGGTATTAAAAGAACTGTTTGACAATTTACAGTCAAATTGAAACGACGATTACAAAATCCGTACAAAATAAAATCGCTAGTACAAATGGTACTAGGAAAGTTTTACAATACAGCTTTGTTTATTTAATTTTTTCAAAATAATTTCCTCTACATTCAATACACTTCTCAATCCTCCGAAACCAATCTTTAAACCAGTTCTGCCAAGTTTCACTAGGAAGTAAAGCACACTCGTTGTCCCAAGCCTGCAGAAGGTCCTTATCACTGGAAAGCCGCCCCCTTTCAGCTTCATTTTCACATGCGGGAACATTGCAAAGTCGCAGAGAGCAAGATCTGGACTGTAGAGACTGTGCTCGAGAAGTATCAATCCTGTCGTGGTCAGATATTTGGCGCAGGCTTTGGCGCGGTGACCTGGAGCATTATCGTGATGGAGGGACCAGGTGTCCATTCTTGACTTTGGCCGCAGGTTTTTCATAGATCTAATGACTTTAACCAGGCTCTGTTCAGTATACCACTTAGCTGTGACTGTCTTCTGTGTGTCCAAAATGACACGTTCCACAATTCCACTGGATTTGAAAAATATAGCTATGTGTTCTCATCATAAAAGACCCAAACTTTGTTTTGAGCTTTGATCGGCACATCGTAATAGTACAGCCAAATCTCGTCACCTGTCACGATGTTGTTCACATACCGAGATTGTCCCTTATTAAACTTTTTTAGCATCTCCCGGCACCAAGTCACACGTCGTGTCATCTGCTCTTCAGTCAGTCGATGCGGCACCCAGAGAGAACAAAGTTTCTTGACGTGCAAATGATCATGCAAAATTGAACGAATTGCTGGTGCATTTAGGCCTGAAATACCCCTCTATCTGAGCATTTTCTTCAAAGTAGTAACGTTTTCCTCCGTAACTGACGTCCGTGGCCTTCACGGCCTCTCAGCATCCTCCATAGTTAAATTTCCCCACTGAAACTGTTTCACTGTTAGTTTCAGTGCGACAAACAGTAGCAGTAGTTGAGCCTTGAAGATGCCCCATACTAATGGGTACGAAGCGTCGGCAGATATACCGGTGGCGCGGTTCCAACCAGGAAGCCCAGAAGAAGATAGTATGATCCAAGAACGGTGTTTGTATTCACCTCCCGTTTCCATGATAAATTATATTTCAGCGTGTATAGAATTCAGATGTTCCAAGAAACGATTTAGATTCATCTTCGTGTCGGGTAATATGACAAATGTGTCGTTCACATAGCGTAGCCAGAGTTTGGGCTTCGGATTTATTGTCGCATGAGCTCTGCTTTCGAAATCCCCTACAGAGATATTCGCTACAGTGAACGATAGTGGCGATCCCATAGATGTACCCTCCCTTTGTCTGTAGTGTTGATTGTTGTGTATAAAGTATATGTTTGTCAGTCGAGCAGTTAACGGTTTGTACCCGAATCAAAGAATTTTTACCAGCTGGAAGAAATACAAAACACATACACACACAGAGAGAAAGACCACACACACACACCCACACACACATATATATATATATATATATATATATATATATATATATATATATATACTTGAAGCTAAATCGCCTTATGGAAACAGATCTTAGTCAATTATAAATTAGTTAGGACTTTGGTTTGAAGTTGCACTACTACTTAATTGTAGGGCAGTCGTCCGGGGAACGGAAGATGTGGGTTAAGTTTTTCTCGTGATAGAAACGTTTTCATTAAAATTTCTGTATTTAATGAAACAATTTAATAGCAGAAAAACATTACATATTATTTTTTGTGTAGATGTAATTGTTAAAATTGGAGTTCATTTCAAAATGCGAAAAAAACACTTTAACCCCAACAAATATTTATGGGGTAATAAAGCGAAAGTATATTTCTATTTTCGAGACACCAGTTTGTTTCACAACTAAATAGTCAAATATATTGTGATTTACTTAGGCGGTAATAAAGAAAACTCTAAATATTGAGTTTTCATGAAACAAAAATTATGTATGTACTTACATAGCATTGATGATTGATTCGGATATAAAATTAAGAAATGCAATAAAAATGCTGTTAACTGCATTTATTGCTCTTAGGTTTATGACGCACTTGATGTAATTGTCAAAATTGGAGTTGGAATTTTAAAAAATGCGAGAAGAAACACTTTAATCATAATTACAATAAATATTTTCCAAAAATCTGTTGAAGCACTTTTTCAAAATACAAACTGTGGGTATGTTAGTTACTAATTATAGAAATTTTTTCATACATTTTTCATGCTTATACAGGTAACGCCTTGCCAATTATTACTCTACTTCAATTTAATATTATAGAAAGATTGCATAAAATTGAGGAAAACAGCACTATATTTTTATGTATGTAAATACATTATATGAAATGATATTGTTTATCATTTTTCTATTCAAAATCACCACCTTAAAATACCTGTGGGTCCTAACAAATATTTATGGGGTAATAAAGCGAGAGTACATTTCTATTTTTGAGACGCCAGTATGTTTGATAGCGAAATAGTCGAGTATATTGTGATTTACTTAGGGGGCAATAAAGAAAACTATAAATATTGAGTTTTCATTAAACAAAAATTATGTATGTACTTACATAGCATTGGTCATTGATTCGGATATAAAATTAAGAAATGCAATAAAAATCCTGTTAATTTCATTTATTGTTATTAGCTTTATGACGCACTTGATAAGGGACGAGTTAGGAGGATTATAGTTTCGTTACTAACAAATTTGAGTTGTGTTAGACGTATCCATTAACCATTCAGTTAACATCTGATATACTGATTTGATTATATCCTTATTATATAATGTGTACAGGATATGTCATTTCATTTTACTGTATTGATAAAAATAAATGACTGTATTTATGATCATTGAAATTGCTAAGAAAGAATAAAGAGTAGTTCTTGTTTGTTCGCTAATTTTTAAATTTGGGCCACTAACAGAAAAAAAAACATGCAAAAGATGTGTTGTATGCAATAAACAAATTGATACAAAACACAAAAGACAAATAATACGATGGCGGACTTTTTGCTGAGCCTCGTTCCAAAATATGGACATTTAATCGCTGAAGGTTGATATATAACCCCCTACACATTAATTTTCGTATTCTGTATAGTATTCCGACAACTAAGTTGTTATCATCAGCAGATAATTAAACAGTGTCACACCTGGAAAGCTACGGCAAAATACTCGTACGAAAACAAATTCCGCACAGGATCTGTACCGTTGAAAGCCAAACGCACACTGTATATTCGTTTCACATAATTTGATTGATAAGATTGTATTCTAGTCTTAAACTAAGATAAAAGACAAAAGAAAAAACGAAAAAAAGGGGAAAGAAAAGACAAATACCTACATACGGTTTATTGCACTCTCCCTTGTTTGTCGTTTAAGAGACCAAAGAGAGATGAATTATGGTTGGGCCCCAGGTCAGTCTTCAACACATGGCCTTTATTCTTCAAAATGTACATGCTTTCAGACGTATCTAATTCGCGATAATTACACACGTTCTTTATCAAATGCAAACAATCCGCGTTAGCACTATGAATATTTTCCAACACATGTTTTGATAAACCGGATTTTCCTTTACGATTGAACTTTATGTGCGCAAAATGTTCTTTATACCGGGTTTCTATCGATCGTTTTGTTTGGCCGATGTATTGCTTACTGCAATCTAGACATTTATTTCCTTAAATTCCCGTAAGTAGGGGAGTTGTTCCCTGAGACTATTGGTCTCATTGAGTTGAGAAAAACAATCCGGGATACAACATGTTCGTCACCTCAAAGCAATCGGGACAAGCAGTTTGTATGTTTACCTTTTCGCTGTTTAACAAAAAATTTAAAAAGGGTTTTTAAGGAGCGCAGTTTTCAAGTCACATTTCGGTCGACTAAGTCCATGAAATCTCTTTTAGGAAATGCAAAAGACAAAGTCGAGAACAACAAAAAATCGGGAATTTACGGAATTAAATGTCTAAATTGCAGTAAACAATATATCGGCCAAACAAAGCGATCGATAGAAACTCGGTATAAAGAAAATATTGCGCACATAAAATTCAATTGGCCAGAAAAATTCGGTTTAGTAAAACATATTATTGGAAAGTAATCATAGTGTTAAGGCGAATTTTTTGCATTTGATAAAGAACGTGTGTAATTATCACGAATTAGATACGTATGAAACCATGTACGTTTTGAAGAATAAAGGCCATGTGCTGAACACTGACCTGGGGACCAACCATAACTCATCTCTCTTTGGTCTCTTAAACGACAGACAAGGGAGAGTGCAATAAACCGCATGTAGGTATTTGTCTTTTCTTTCCCCCTTTTTCCCTTTTATCTTTCAACGGTACAGATAGTATGCGGAATTTGTTTTCGTAATGGTATTTTTCCAGGTGCGACGCTCTTTAATTATCTGCTAATGATGACAGCCTAGTTGTCGAAATACGTACACAGAATACGAAAATTAATGTGGAAAGGGAATATATATCAACCTTCAGTGATTAAGTTAATCGACCACAGGCTCCATCAAAATTACCTACCTGTTTAATTTTCATTGGTCTTTTAATGTAAATTTTGTATAATAAAAATCCAGAACTGAATATACGAAAATAGAGTTGACGCTACTACTTATGCTAAAAATTTTGAAGAAGTACATTTTACAGTTGTTTGCTCCAAAAATTATCGAATAAAACGAAATTCATGATTTAATAAAGATCCCCTTCATTTTTTTACGATTGCCACTCAACGATTGCAATCTTTTGAATCCACGTGTGAAGAAATCTAATAGTTTGAAAGTCAAAAAATTGTCAAATCGATTTTGAAACGGGACATCGTCATTAAAGGCGATTTCTCGAAGATCGTTTGAGAGAGCGAAAGAGAAAGAAATAATGTAGTTATATGAGAAGAATAGGACGGATATGAAATGACTTTCCAACCGACCCCTTGAATACCCTGTTTTGTAATGTTAACACTATGAGGGAGAGCGTCATCGTGCTTCAAAATGACTTGATGATGTCTTCCCAGTCTTTTTTATTATGTCCCTTGATACAAATGGCAATCTCAACAGAAGATATATCGTGTATGGTTATCTCCTCCAAAGAAAGCAAAGGCATTTTCATGAATGGGATAATGTCTATGAAAGAGATCATTTTCATAGACTATTTTTAAAAGGACTAAACGGTTAGCGGACGGATTTATTATGCAGCTCTACTAGCAAATTGAAGAAAGTAATGTAACGGCCACTTTATCATGACAACGTACTTCCTTATACCAATCTTATTCATAAAACATTCTATCGACTGAGATTTTAGCGCTTCGAGTGACATCTATCTATTTCCCAAAACGCAAATAAACATTCATCAGCTGATGAATGTCGATGTATAAAGCAAATATATGAATATAAATAAATCCAACGTTACTTGCATTATAAAGGTGTTCCAAATAGCGCGGTTTTTTAAAGAATAAATAAAATATAGATGACGCACTGAATTTGTCTGGGTATGTTGGTATTTCAAAAGTGTAATGTATGACATTTATAAAAATTGGCTTCGTTCACGTTGAATTATTTTATGAAAATAAGCGTTCTGCGAACAGAGTTTTTAGAAAATTACGTGAATTTTATGATTTACATAATCGTCCATCTGAAAGCACTACTGGTCGAATTATTAAAAAATTTCAAGAGACCGGTTCCGTGGAAGATCAAAAAAGTGGTCGTTCACAAGAAAATATTAGTTTGGTTCGTGAAAGTGTTGCTGAAGATCCTGAAATTGTTGAATTATATTATGAAAATCAGCGTTCTGTGAAAAGAGTTTTTGGAAAATTATGTGAATTTTATGGTTTACATAATCGTCCACCTGAAAGCACTATTTGTCGAATTATTAAAAAATTTCAAGAGACTGGTTCCGTTAAAGTGAAAAATACAGTCGTGGTCGTTCACAAGAAAATATTGGTTTGGTTCGTGAAAGTGTTACCGAAGATCCTGAAATGTCCATTAGACGACGTTTACAACAACTTGGACAACAAAATGGCGTATTTTACACAAGGATTTAGCTTCGAAGGCATATAAGGTTCAAATAACACAGGAACTGAAGCCATTAGATCATTTAAAACGTCGTTCATTTGTTAATTTCATCAATGAACAACCAGCTGATTTTTCTCAAAAAATAATGTTTTCCGATGAGGCACATTTTGAACTTGATGGCTGTGTTAACAAACAAAATTGCCGTATCTGGGGTGAGGAAAGTCCACGAATTATTCATGAGAAACCTATGCATCCTAAACGAGTTACTGTTTGGTGTGCATTATGGTCAGGTGGTGTAACTGGACTTTACTTCTTTGAAAATGCTGCTGGTGAAGCTGTAATTGTCAATGGTGCTCGATATCGTCGGATGATAACCGAATTTTTGTGGCCTGAATTAATGAATATTGATCGAGAGCATATAGTGTGTGCTTTCAACCGGAATGTCTACACCTCACCTTGCACACGAATCAATTGATTTATTTAGAGAAAAATTTCCTGGACGTGTAACTCAAGAAACGGTGATCATGATCTTGGTGGCCAATTAACAGGCCACCAAGATCATGTGATTTGACACCGTTACACTATTTTCTTTGGGGCTATGTGAAAAGTCAGGTTTATAAAAACAATCCACAATCAATTCCTGCTTTGAAAGATGAAATTATTCGTGTCATTGGTAAGATAGAATTATGTCAAAATGTCATTGAAAATTTTAACAAAAGAGTAGACGTCTGCGGAGCTGCAAGAGGAGGCCATTTGGCAGATATTATTTTTCGCATATAAATGTCATAAATGATACTTCAATTACCAGTAAAAAGTTATGAAAATGAATGCAAATTATGTGTTTTATTTATTCTTTAAAAAAACCGCGAAATTTGAAACACTCTTTATTTGAGTTCGGCCCACCTTCCTTTCGATAACGTGTACAAATTTATTCATTATGTGTTCTCCCTATAACTCTTCCCCTATGCCTGTATTTTCGTAGTAAGCTGATTCCTACTGTACTTACTTCCGACTGAGCCTTTCTTAAGTAATTGGCACTAGTCTCTATATTCACTACGAAATATTGTAAGGGAACAGTGTTTTTGTTTATTATGTCTTAATGAAAGACTTATAAATCAAGACTGAAATATCCAAAAATAGTAAATCAAGTATCTATGATTAAATAATATATTAAATAAAATTCGTTAATTCATTAAAATGTTCTATATCTTTGTTTTCCTTCTGATGTAATCGTCTTAAGATACTGTATGTATATCCAGTCAACCTTCATTAATCGGAATTGCAAACAATAGGCTCCCGTGTGTCTTGTTTTTATAGCAATGAATACATCAACCTTGTGTTATGAATACTTTTACAGGAAATTTAAGCAGGCAATCAATTTTTCCGATTGCAAAATTTTACCTTGTATACGCAATTTTTCAACTCCACATAGTTAATTTCATACACTTTCCAAAGGACGCTAGTTTGCTTGAGTGCAGAATTTACGTTCATTTTTATTATCAGGTAAACTAGAAAATTGACATGAAGTGACTTCGATATTTAAATTTGTCGTTTCAAGTATTACTAAAATTAAGATAACATCAGAAATACTTTTTATAGAATAAAGATTTATTATAAATACATTTTATGAATTATTGTATTATTATTAACTTTTATCTAAGTGTCCATTTATACGATGATGCAATAATACATATGCACGTATGTAAATAAAGATAGAGATGAAAGTGCTTTTTAACAATATTATAGATGAGAATTACTAAAACTATTTTTTCGAAGAGGCAAGTCATTATTCATAATTGGGTAATGAATGATAATATGCAACTTTATTCTTAATTACTGATGGTGTTTTCAGTTACAAAACTGTGGTTCGTTAATTTTAAAAATTTAATATTCGATTTTTTTTTTAGCATTAATAAATTTAAATAAGAATGAAATAGAACTTATTTTATGTATAAAAAATTGAACTAAATGGGATTTCAAACATAATTCGAACTTTATGTAATATTATTTAATTACGACTAGAGTGAGGAACATGATCGACGCACCACAGGCGTGCGCCAGATAGTAAGTAAATAAAATAAAATAAATAGTTATATATACAAAGGGTACTGGGAAAGTTTTGCAATACAGCTTTGTTTATTTAATTTTTTCAAAGTAATTTCCTCTACACTCAATACACATCTCCATCCTCCGAAACCAATCTTTAAACCAGTTCTAACAAGTTTCACTAGCGAGTAAAGCACACTCGTTGTCCCAAGCCCGCAAATAGTCCTCATCACTGGAAAACCACCTTCCTTTTAGCTTCATTTTCACATGCGGGAACAGTGCAAAGTCACAGAGAGCTAGATCTGGACTGTAGGGAGGGTACTCGAGAAGTTTCAATTCTATCGTGGTCAAATATTCGGTGCAGGCTTTAGCGCGATGAGCTGGAGCATTATCGTGATAGAGGAACCAGGTGCCCATTCTTGACTTTGGCCGCAGGTTTTTCATAGATCCAATGATTTTAAGCAGGCACTGTTCAGTATACCACTTAGCTGTGATTGTCTTTTTTGTGTCCAAAATGATGCATTCCACAATTGCACTCGATTTGAAAAATACAGCTATCATTTTCTTCTTTACAGATGGGGATTTTCTGACAACTACGGGCGTGTCCTCATCATCAAAGACCCAAACTTTGTTTTGAGCTTTGGTCGGCACATCGTAATAATACAGCCAAGAGTCGCCACCTGTCACGATGTTGTTCACATACCGAGATTGTCCCTTATTAAACTTTTTTAGCATCTCCCGGCACCAAGTCACATGTCGTGTCATCTGCTCTTCAGTCAGTCGATGCAGCACCCAGAGAGAACAAAGGATTGAAAGAATTGCTGGTGCATTTAGGCCTGAAGTACCCTCTATCTGTTGGTAGGTCACTCGCCTGTCTTCGCCAAGCATTTTTCTGACAGTAGTAATGTTATTCTCCGTAACTGACGTTCATGGCCTTTTCGGCCTCTCAGCATCCTCCACAGATAAATTTCCTCTTTGGAATTCTCTATACCACCTGAATATCGTTGTGCGATGTGGACAAACATCACCTAGTGCAAAAGTCATTTCTTCGAAGCACTGGTGTATGTTTAAACCACGCACAAAATTATAACACAAAACTGCCCTTATCTCATTTTGTGACCACGATGCCATCGCAAGCACTTTACACTCTCACTGCTAATGAATAACTGAGCCCATCGACATGGCGCGGCGGCTACTATGCACGTATGAACATGTCTCAACATGCAGCAATAAGTAGCTTCCTACGAAGCATTGTTGCGTCATATTGCAAAACTTTCCTAGTACCCTTTGTAATTTACGAAATATGAAAACAATGTTTCTAGTGTAATTACAAACAGATTAAGATTGGTTAAATATTTAACGCATGAGATATGTTTCTACAGTTGTTTCAGCAAATCGAGTTCTCCGGGAGAAAAAAGTGTTCTTTTATGAAGGGAACGACATCTATTGATGTAATATTTGCATAATTAAAGTAATGTTTGTTAATACTTAATGTATCTGTGCACTCACTATTACAACAAATTTGATTTAATGCGGTAAAATCTGTATATTTCTTTAGGAAATATCTACTTGGCTGTAACGCTAATGTTTTTGTTGTCATCGATAGCATATAGTGTTTATACAGTGTTCAGAATTTGCAGTTAATCTACCAGTGGTAACGTACGATTTTGTAGTTTATCAATCGCTTCAGCTACTCCCTTATAATTGTTATAATTTTTTTTGTAAATATGCTTTAATTTTAGCATCTCGGTTTTGTGGAAATGCAAAAAATAATGAAATGCTGTGTTTATCCATGTTCCTCAGAGTGGACGAATCGTTTGTGATGTTTCGTAGATGTCAGAACATTTCCTATGAGTTCTCGAATACGTATAGGGGATTTGTGGAATACTACTTTTATGTGCGCTTTCTAATCATTTCCCTCTAGATAACAGCGTCAAATCGTTTCTGCCACAAGATTAATTTTACACGTAACATGTTACCATGATTACCTTTAAGAAACCGACTCACAAAATGCATAATCGCGACGTCATCAATCGAGTTGGGCTCTGGAAAGTTCAAACTTTTCCATTGTATCTAACACCACCATATTACTTTAGCAGCACATTCTTGAACTCTTCTGGAATCTGATAAAGTTGAAGATTATAGTTTAAGTGGTTCCATTATACGAACTCTGATATTAACAATAGATTTTTTTACAGTCTGTCGTTTCGTTCACACATAACGTAGTTTTATTTTCAATTCCGATTTAATTCTACTTTCAATACAAAGGGTACTAGGAAAGTTTTGCAATCGTAGGAAGCTGTTTGTTGCTGCATGTTGAGACATGTTCATACGTGCATAGTAGCAGCCGCGCCATGTCGATGGGTTATTCATCAGTTATTCATTAGCAGTGAGAGTGTAAAGTGCTTGCGATGGCATTGTGGTCACGAAATGAGATAAGGGCACTTTTGCGTTATAACTACGTGCGTGGTTTAAACATAGATCAGTGCTTCGAAGAAATGATTCTTGCACTAGGTGATGTTTGTCCACATCGCACAACGATATTCAGATGGTATAGAGAATTCCAAAGGGGAAATTTAACTGTGGGGGATGCTGAGAGGCCAGGAAGGCCATGAACGTCAGTTACGGAGGAAAACGTTACTACTGTGAGGAAAATGCTTGGCGAGGACTTCAGGCCTAAATGCACCAGCAATTCGTTCGATTCTGCATGATCATTTACACGTGAAGAAACTTTGTTCTCTCTGGGTGCCGCATCGACTGACCGAAGAGCAGATGACACGACGTGTGACTCGGTGCCGGGAGATGCTAAAAAAGTTTAATAAGAGACAATCTCGGTATGCGAATAACATCGTGACAGGTGACGAGACTTGGCTGTACTATTACGATGTGCCGACCAAAGCTCAAAACAAAGTTTGGGTCTTTGATGATGTGGACACACTCGTAGTTGTCAGAAAATCCCGATCGGTAAAGAAGAAAATGATAGCCGTATTTTTCAAATCGAGTGGAATTGTGGAACGCGTTGTTTTGCACACACAGAAGACGATCACAGCTAAGTTTTATACTGAACAGTGCCTGCCTAAAGTCATTGGATCTACGAATAACCTGCGGCCAAAGTCAAGAATGGACACCTGGTTCCTCCACCACGATAATGCTCCAGCTCACCGCGCCAAAGCCTGCACCGAATATTTGACTACGACAGGATGGAAACTTCTCGAGCACCCTCCCTACAGTCCAGACCTTGCCCCCTGCGACTTTGCACTGGTCCCGCATGTGAAAATGAAGCTAAAAGGGAGGCGGTTTTCCAGTGATGAGGACCTTCTACGAGCTTGGGACAACGAATGTGCTTTACTCTCTAGTGAAACCTGGCAAAACTGGTTTAAAGATTGGTTTCGGCGGATGGAGAGGTGTATTGAGTGTAAAGGAAATTACTTTGAAAAAATTAAATAAACAAAGCTATATTGCAAAACTTTCCTAGTACCCTTTGTATGTTCCTGAAAAATTTTGTAACATGTTCAATTTACGGTACCCGTATTTATTCAAGAACGAGTAAAATGGTTCGCTATCTAATAAATGAAACGGTACCACACTATCAGTTTTGAACGCAAGTCGAATAGAAATTTAGAAACAGTTTTTTAGTGCTGTCCATTGCCCACGTGTTTGTCGCAGTCATATTTCGTCCAGCACATGAGCGATCTATCGTAAATTAAGAACTGAACTTTTGCGCTTAAATCCGAAATTCACCAATAAATTTATTGAGTGTCAGATAAGTGTTTTCGATCTTTGTAACCGCGACGTAATTCTCTACAACATATAAAACTCTTTAATACAAATTAACACTTTCCAATGAAGAAACACACTGTATTACATACATACATTTCAACAACGAAACACTTTCTGCGTTCTTAGCGAATGCTTATTAAAGCGACCGCCGAATGTTCGCACTCTAGTTATGACCTAATACCTTCCATGCTTTATTTTTAGTAGTATTTTTACAATACAGGGTAGGATCAGTAGTAAGGCTGAGGAAAAGGGAAGGCACTAGAAATAAATCTTATTTGTTTTACAACACATAGGGACACCTATTACTTGAATACCATATAAACTGTTTCTCGCTTTTATTAGAACATGGAAAAAGTGGAGTACAATCAGTGATTAAGTTCTTATTTTTAAAGACAAGATAAGTGATGAAATCAAGGCTGAACTAGAACCTGTTTACGTGACCATCCTCCACCGATTGCGACCGTAAAATGATGAATATCTGAGTTTAAGCGCCAAACAAGTATATTTAATAAAATTAAAAGACGTGTATACTATATAAATTATAATAATAAATTAATAATCATTGTTAAACTTAGAAATTAAACCTGAAATATGACATTTACTTACTTTAAACACGCATAAAGGACTTTACAAATGTAATCATTTAATGTTTGAAATTGATAGCGTACCAGCTATTTGGCAATGTCAGATGGGGCAGATTTTACAAAATACACCAGGCGCATCTGTATTCCTCAATGATATCAAAATTACAGGGCCCAACACATTCATTTAGAAAGATTACGCACGTGAAAAAAAATAAATGAAGCGCTGCAATATTTAATAAATGAGTTACGAATGGAAAAAATTATATCAAAAGAATTACGTTTTAATGTGAATCAGCATGAATTTAGTGTACAGTCAGATTGCTTATTTCATGGACAAAGAGTCGTTTTAATGTGCAACACACTACGAGTACAATCATTCTCGGTTGATATTTCATGAAATATTTTAAGATCATCTGCGAAATGTACTTTATTTGAATCAATAATATTGACAATGTCATTAATAAAAACGTTGAATAATAAGAGTACAAGATAGGATTCTTGAGACATACTGGACAATGCAAAAGAATTTTCGGAAGAATAACTATGAAAAAGACATACCAGGGTCTAGATATAAGATATTAAGCAAACATTTTCAAGAAATGTTTATTAAACCCAAAAAATGCAGGATATGATGCTAGATATCCATTGAATAAAATTACCCGAAGTAGTAGAAGCTCCACACATTTCATATGGATCAGTAGCCTCGACTTTGAATAATGAATCGAATATGAAAAAATTATGTGTAAGTTAAGTGCTGTATTTGTTGACTATACACCACAAACGCGAACGAGAACCTAATTCAGCTTTCAATTGAACAAAGTTAAGACATAATTTCTCATATTTCAACGACTTGTATTTTATAGAATAGCATTTTAAAATGAAACTGTCTGACATGTATGGGATGGATAGATTTAAAGAAATAAACTACATAAGAACCGTTTCCAAATTATCAGCATTCATAATAAAATAATCAAGTAAATAATGTAAATATGATCACATAAACATTCTCAATGTAAAGTTCTAATGTTGAAAGCTAAATTCAAAATTTGTTATTAATTACATATTTTAGTAAAGAATGATATATATTCCTTACGAAATACTCATATTTTCATAAAAACATGAAAATATGAAATGTAGGAGTCCTTTTCCATCTCGTTAATGTATGTTGCTGTATGTTTCTTCTTTGTTGTGGGGCAAGTATTGTTGTATGATTCGATGTAAGCTTTTTTGATATTGATAAATTGAAGTTATCTCTGGTACGTTTAATAGGTTTCGGTAAGTTATAAATTTCTATTCCGATATTTTTCGATTAGGAATTTCATCACTTGGAGAAATAGTTTAGTTAATAAAATAAAGCATGGAAGGTATTAGGAAAAGCTATAGACAATAAATTGGGTTATTACTAATGCAAGGCAGTAATACTACTGTTATTGATATATTCGCTAAGAATAATTACGTGTGAACAAGAAGGTAGATACGAGGTGCGTCAATTAAGTAACGAGATTGGTATGGGAAATGATATTTATTGTAAATAAATTTATATTTAACTTCTATCTCCTCAAAAAACTCTCCTTCCCTATTTATACACCGCTATGTACGTGCCTTCCACTGTTCAACAGTGTTCAGCCTCTTCAACAACTCTGCCGTTCTTTGCTTTTACATATTCAACATGTAAAATGTTTTCCCTTTAATGCATTTTTCACTTTTGGAAACAGGTAGAAGTCACATGGTGCCAAATCTGGCGAATACGGAGAATGATCAAGCACAGCAATGCGCTTATCTACTAAAAACTGCTTCACAGATAGGGCATTGTGAGCTAGTGCGCTGTCCTGGTGCAGAATCCACGAGTTGTTCTCCTACATGTCCTGTCTTTTTTCCTTATTCTTTCCCTCACTTTGATCAGGACTTCCTTCTAGTATTTCTGAATAACGGTTTGACCCTTAGGCATCTAGTCAGCCATGATATCGAAAAAAACGATTAGCATTCAATTTCGACTAAACACCTCCTTTAACATATCAGGTTCATTCTCTGCCCAATTTTTATGTTAACCATTATCACGGCACTACTAAGTAACAGTGTCCTCTACAATAAAACTACGGGTTGTTACTTGAGAAGTAACAAGGTCAATGACAGCCTTGCCCGATGCGGCTGTGCGATTGATTAATAATAATAACAATAGCTTTATTGTCCAGTAGTACTCATTCTCATTTACAGGACAAATTTAAGTTATAAATACATACAAATTTAAGACAAAAAAGAATAGGAAAAAAACGTTATGAAACCAAAAATGCAATTGCACAATTGATCTTCACGAAAATAATAATAAAATTAAAATTAATAGCTAGAAGAAAGGAAACTAACTACAGGAAATTGGACGTGTAATGTTTAAAGCTGGGTATTGGCGGATATATAATAGCATTTCAAGTACATAATAGTAGGTTAGATCTCAGTTCACTAATATTGACAAAAGTAATGAATTTAATCTAGAAGTACATTCTGGCCGTTCTTTAACAGTAAAAGGTCAGAAAATAATTGAAGGTGTTGCTCAATCTTTGCACTCCACAGCACATGATTACATTCATCTTTGCGAATGGGAGCTTACTTTCGCCATTACTTTTAGTATTAGAGGAATCTACGAATACATTTAAATCTCAAACCCGTAAATGCATATGCTTCTTCCACGATGCCTGGAAAGCTCATTTCGAAACTTGGTTGGGACAGAGTTTTCTTTCTTTCTCGGACCAAATAGCTCTTGATTGATTCCTAGAGTGGTCATTGTGTTTCTGAATATCAGGAATTGGTGCCGAAAGATAAAACTGTTCATGTTTGAAATATGTGAGAAAATACGACAGCAAGGTCACAACCTCCAAATATGTTTGGTTTTAGACTGCGGAAAAATGTTATTAGAACATTGTCATTATATTGCATAAACGCTTTCATATATTCAGCAATTTCGGACATGTTTTTAAGTAAAAAAAACTTCACAATAATGAGTAAAGTTATCTAGAATTGTTAACATGTATTTTTATTGTTTCATACATCTGGATTTAGTGTATCACAAGCATCTGTGTGAATTATTTGTAGCGGTCTCCATATCTTACATTTAAAAATATTAATTACGTCTATTTCGATTTTATATCCTTCTTACAGGTCGAACTTAGTTCCATATGATTTTGTACTCTTTTCTTACTCTTCTTTCTATTTGTTAATCGATTGAACGAATTCTTTTCTGAGTAGAATTTGATATATCATTTTTTAATTTTTACCAAGAATAATGTAATATCAAAATATTTTTTGAATTAATCGGATTTCTCGGAGTTCTACTTCAAAATATATTAACTAAAAAAGTACAAAATTAAAATACAATAATAGTAATTATTTTGTTATATATGTACATACGTTTGTATGACATAATTGTACAAATACGCATTGTACTATTACATTATATTAATCTAGCGCGCCAGAAATAACATATTTAGGGCAAATTCAACTTATGCACATTAATTACCTATTTAAATTGATGCCATAATACACATGTCACTATGCCAATGTTATACACAAAATGTCCTATAAATAATCCAATTTAATTACTAAGATAGCGTCACTTCATAATATTCATAACGATTAAAAGAACACAAACCAATTAAGTTTTAATGTGTTCGAATAAGACATTTACTCAGCTGGTGAAGCATTATTAATTCACCTTTTTACGGTTCTAAAATCTGTCACCGAACATAAAAAGTTAATCAAATGAAATGTTGAGCTATAATGAAGTTCTAAATCAATCTTTATTAATTAATTTGGTTTTCCTAAACGAGCAAAATTGACAGTAACAGTTAAGTACATAGTAAAGAGATGGACAGGTAGGTTTTAATTTTATTTGTCCATATTATTTTGAGCTCCGCTTGGATGTTTACAAAAGAAAAAAATCGACGACTTAAGTTGTTAATTTAAAATAAAAAACTTCATTGTTAGGTTTTAGCACAACTGTGCACTTTTCTTTGTGAAAGAAACCTCTTTACTAGATGAAAATAGCAGTTAAGTAATATAGAGTTAAATAAAAAAATCTAATAAACATACAGGAATGTCTATAAGAAATAGTATTGTAAAAGTGACTATAGTCTGTCTCAACCAGTACAGCTCTTATAGGAATTAACTGCAACGTTGCTAACTCTTCTCATCATCTGTTTCCGGTTCATTCCTTGACATTTCATACGATCAAAACATAACCTTTACCTTTTGTGATTGTTAGTATTTATGAAATACTATTATAATGTTAATACTAACGAGAAGAGTTAAAAGGGAAGCGTACAGGGAGTAGTAATTAAAGAAAGTGGTACTTCTAATGATTTAATTTTGTGATATTTTTTACAAAACCTTGTAGAAAATACGGACAGCAATATAAATTATTTTTGTGTTATGTAGAGCACTTAATTTCCTTGGTATTATTGAGTATTAGCAACACAATTTATCATAATCACAAATAATTATAAATGTACATATTTATTATAAAATTGATTGGGAACTTGTTCTCGGGAAATATGTCTTTGTTTAATAAATATCTTTATCAGTTATTTATATTTACTGGTTTAGTTTTGTTTACAGATATTAGCAATAATTCAAAATGAAATAGTCAAATTCATAAGGTAACATATCAGTAATTGTATATATTTGAAATAATAGAATAAGGTACATAGATAGCCGAACAATATACACAGTAATATAATTTTACAGTAATATAATTTTAGGCAAGGGCCTCCCAATGGCGTTTGCATACATCTTGTGTATTGTAATCCTACTTGTCCCACTATTTCATCCTCCTCATTAATCTTACATGAATTACAAATTCTTCTGCATAATTTTGCAACATATCAACCATCCACATACTATTTTCAATATTTTTTACATGATTAATGTAGTTTTGCCAATTATCAGCTGTCACATTTCTATAACCTCTCGCAATTAATTCTCCCATATCTTTTACTTTAAAAGTAGCATTATTCATTTGGATTAAGTTCACAATGGTATGGGGATAGGCGAAGAACTTCATGTCCTTGTTCTTTTGCATATTCATCAATCTTGTTTTTATTATATTGAGACTTAACTTCTGACACGCAAGCCAGTAAGTCTCTTTTTAACATATCCTTATCAGTGGGTATGTGTTTTTCTGCAAGCCAAAGATTTGATCTTTTCTCCAAGTTGTTGTCGGGATCTTTTCTATTTTTCTGCTGTGATATGAAGCATTATCAAGGACTATCACAGAATTGTCTGGTATATTTGGAAGCAGTGTCTCGACGAACCAAGACTCATATGCATCCATTTCATTATGGACATCAGCAGTGTTTTTCTTACAGAGAAACGTATATTCAATCCCCGGAACAAAACCATTGTTACCACCATCATGCACTAATACAAAACGCGGTCCAAGACCACTTGGTGATTTTAGTCCAACACTTAGTCCTTCTATGAAAGCTTGTCGATTGCTTTGTATTGTGGTATCTGTCCATGTTTTATTTACCGCATGCCCAGTATTCACCCATGATTCATCAGTATATATTATAGTTCTACCTAGAAATGACAGTAATTAAAACGAAAAGTATAAAAGATTATGATATAAAGTAGCTGTACCTTCTTCTCTAAACTTCTTTATGTCTCGCAAGTATTTATGCCTCTATCTAATGATATCATCTCGCTCGATGAGAATACTCTTTCGCTCTACTTTGCGAAATTCAAAACTCATATCATGTAACAGTCTGTGCAAAGTTAAACGTGAAATGTTAGGGAGATCATCATTATTATTGATAGCAGCATGAATTTTATTTAAAGTAGGCGCTATATTCTGCACAAAAAAATTATGCACTTTAGATCCAATAACAGTTTGTGTGTTCTCATCATATGTATGAAGACGATCATTTACTTGTACACCTTTTCTTGTCTTCGGTATCTTAGGACTTGATAATGGGCCCTTTTGTTGTTCCTTTTTTACGTTATATATTTTACGTTCTGAAGAACCTAAAGCTCTGCTTGCTTCTTGAACGGCAGCTGTTACGTTCAAGACCCATTAAAGTAACGAAAAACATTCATTATCATCTGTTTTTCCTTGCAACTATAATTTTCTCCCTTACATCGCTTTTTAATTGCAATCTCCATTAGCGCAGTGAAAAACCCAAGTAAAAACTATAACAAAAGATATAGATTACGTATCATATTTGTAAGAATTACAAATAATATATATACTTACATAAACGTTTGCAAAACGAAGTCTACGTTCTAAAAAGAACGATTTAATAACAACTACAAATAATTTAATGGTGAATACACAAATATAAACACACAATGAAAACTCTGATAGCTGTCAATACGACTATATAGTTACCTACGTCGCCTACTATAATAAACGACAACTTGAAACACTGCAACCGGAAACAATGATAGCGTTATTTATAAATTACTAAAGGGAATAGAGACACAAAACTGATATTGCATCGTGTACTGCATAATAAGGTTGAGACAGTCTATAGTTTGAAACATTAACTTTAACGTTCTATACGACAAAAATGTCTGAAAAAAAGGTCTGTTGAGTAATAGAGATTTATTAAAAGTAATCTAGTTATTGGTTTTATGGTCTAGGCTTTCAACATATTTGTGTATTATAAAGGTGTTTCCAATTTCGTGGTTTTTTTAAAGAATAAATAAAACACATAATTTGCATTCACTTGCAAAAACTTTTTATTGGTAATTGAAGTATCAGTTGTGACATTTATATGCGAAAAATAATATCTGCCAAATGGCCTTCTCTTGCAGCTTCATATACGTCCACTCTTATATTAAAATTTTCAATGACATTTTGACATAATTGACGCTCTATCTCACCAATTTTTCTCTCAATAAATCAACTGATTCGTGTGCAAAGTGAGGTGTAGCGCCATCCCGTTGAAACCGCATATCCTCTAGATCAATATTCATTAATTCAGGCCACAAAAATTCGGTTATCATCCGACGATATCGATCACCATTGACAGTTATAGCTTCACCAGTAGCATTTTCAAAGAATTACAACCACCAACCTGACCATAATGCACACCAAACAGTAACTCGTTTAGGATGCATTGGTTTCTTATGAATAATTCGTGGATTTTACTCATCCCAGATACGCCAATTTTGTTTATTAATATAGCCACCAAGTTCAAAATATGCTTCATCGAAAAACATTATTTCTTGAGAAAAATTAGCTGGTTGTTCATTGATGAAATTGACGTTTTAAATGATCTAATGACTTCAGTTCCTGTGTTATTTGAACTTTATATGCCTTCATAGCTACATCATCATCTAATGGACATTTCAGGATCTTCAGTAACACTTTCACGAACCAAACCAATATTTTCTTGTGAACGACCACTACGACGGTATTTTTCACTTTCTTGATCTTCCACGGAACCGGTCTCTTGAAATCTTGTAATAATTCAACCAATAGTGCTTTCAAATGGACGATATGTGAACCATAAAATTCACGTAATTTTCTAAAAACTCTTTTCACAGAAGGCTGATTTTCATAAAATAATTCAACAATTTGAACGCCTTGGTGTACCGTGTACGAAGTCATTTTTATAAATGTCATACATCACACTTTTTAAATGCCCACAAACCCAGACAAATTCAGTGCGCCATCTATATTTTATTTATTCTTAAAAAAAAACCCGCAATTTGAAACACTCTTTATGTGCATTTCAATAACATCAATTGATTTCGCTCTTCTACTCCACCTTGTGCACAAAGTATTATGTATATACTAACCAATTAATTTGATAACATTTTGTAAAATGCTATTTCAATATCTATTTTTTTAACTCCTTGGCTATTTTAACTATAATTATTTATATATTCAAGTTCGAACCATTTAACGCGGGCGTAGTAATTCATGGTCTGCCAGTCACCTGTAGTAATTGGCGTTAAGCTGTTAAAGAATGTAAAGGCATGTATTACACCACTTTACCAAATTTTACTTTTGTCCGCTGCCGCGAATATTATAGCTGATAAAACTTATTTAAAACACATTATTTTCAAATCTACCGTTAAAATTTTTTGTACATATAGTTACTTTTATATAGCAGGTTATTCAATAAGATTTATCGTTCGAAAATTTACACAAATTTTTCTTTAAATTTTTGTTAGACTCCTTAAAATACTTTTTCATTCTCCTTTTACTATTATCTAAAATTGTTCTGAAGTTGTGCAATAATTTTTTATAACATTTCCAATTAAAAATCATTCGAACCGCTTATTGAACGATTTTTCATTTCTTTCCAGTTAGACTTAACTCTTGCTTCTTGCAAAAGTCAGTGGCAAACTTTAACGATTACACTTTGAAACTATCCGCAGTACTATACGAAGGACACTCCAAAAGATTTTGTAATATGCGGTACCCGATTGTTGTATGCTATGTGAAGATCATTGTGGATAGAGACCTCTTCATGTCAACACTGTATTCGGTGGTTTGACCTCTCTGTGTTCGTTGCTCTCGAGCTGTTGCAGCGTAAACAGTTCGCCATGTCATCTTCAATTTTTGGAGAAAATGTCTTCTATGTTAGAAAATGATTGCCCACATTCAGGTAGTATATATATATATATATATATATATATATATATATATATATATAATGTTTCCGATGTATTACGATATACCCTGTTGTTCAATAAGTTTTATCGTTCGATAATTCGCTATTAGGTTCGTCGCTTTATTTTTCTAAAAATTGTACTACTTTTTCACGAACACGTGCGTATACATTCGTATATTAACAGGTGTTCAAAGTTGACGTGTCAGTATTTTTTTACAATGGAAAAAATTTGATATCGTGCGGTGATTAAATTCCTATTTTTGGAAGGTGTAGCACAAAAACATATTCATGAACGATTGTTAAAAGTGTAGGACTCTTTACCTTCAATTAGATCAGTAGAAAGATAGTTTGCAGAATTTGAACGTGGTCGTACAAGTCTTGAAGACGATCCATGTGAAGGACGTACAAAAGTACATCAATATCAGAAACCGTAGCAAAATACAGGACATGGCTTTGGAGGATCGTCGATTAACCGAGAGAGATTTAGTAGAAGCCCTAGGCATCTCATTAGGTAGTGTGAGAAATATTTTGGCTGAAGTTTTGTGTTTCAGAGCTCGGTGCACAATGGATGCCGCATTCATTAACAATGGAACAAAAACACATTCGAATGCAACTTTCTCAGTAACATTTGAAGAGTTTTAGAAAGAATAAAAACGATTTTGTGTGTCGTTTCATCTCTACGAGTGAGACTTGGATCTACCACCATAATCCTCAATTAAATTAAGAGGCTAAGGAGTGATATGAAATCGGATAAAACAATAAACTCGGGTTATTATTGTAACCTTTGGGCCAGTTGGATATAAAAATTCGTGAGAGAAGACCTGATTTACAGAAGAAAAAAATCATTTTTTTCAACACGGCGCACCCTCTCACACAGCTCAAAAAACCATCGCAAAAATCAGTGAATAAAAGTACGAATTGTTGTTATATTCATTTTGTTCGCCAGATTTAGCTCTCTCTGACTTCTGGTTGTTCTCACATCTCAAAAAATTCTTGTGCGGAGAACGGTTTTCATCGAACGAACAAATTTGAAAGATCACTGGAACAAGTGTATTGAAGTTTAGGGAGGTTATATAAAATCGTGTTTTTATTATCGAACGGCAAAACTTATTGAACAACCTGGTATTTTTTTCGTCATTTATGTACATTTATTAGTTGACAATGTGATATTTACTGTTAACTGTTAAGACTATTAATGGAAGTTTTTTCGCCATGAGTAGTTCAGAAAGGTGTTATTTAAACAACCCAAAACATTTTTGCCCTCTGTGTGGAGAATATGTGGTCAAAGATTATAGAAAAATATTTCTGTATTCGTTAAAAATACCTATTTACTGTATTTCGTCATTATCCTGGATAAAGATGAAGCCTTGAGCTCTTAATTGCGTTTGTAAATCATGTGTTGAATACCTTAAAATAAGGAAAAGCCACAAAAGAAGTGTCTTTAGATTTGAAATACCAACTATTTGACGAGAACCAAAAAATCATCTAGACGATTGACGTTTTTGTTGTGTTGATATAAAGAGCATGAACAATTGAGCTGAAATCCACGTACGGCGTAACCTGCAACATCCAGTTGGTGCCCCAGTTTCGTCGGTTTCGAATACTGAGAATATACCTGAACCCTTAGAACAGATTCAAAATCAAGGTTATCAGAAAATTATACTAGCTTTGAAAGTTTACCAGACAATAAACCCAAGCG
Source organism: Dermolepida albohirtum (assembly GCA_031893035.1). Taxonomy (NCBI): domain Eukaryota; kingdom Metazoa; phylum Arthropoda; class Insecta; order Coleoptera; family Scarabaeidae; genus Dermolepida; species Dermolepida albohirtum. The sequence continues at coordinate 81,234 of JAVIWB010002590.1, forward strand.
CTTTTCACAGAATGGATAATCTTGTAAGAGATTTGAATCTTTCTATGCTTCTGAACTGTTGGTATCACGACTGAAAGAAAAAAAAATTCATTGCTCCAAGCGCAAAAAATACTTTTTATCGGGTAAGAGAAAAAGAGTTACGGAATTATCTTACCCAATCTTGGTTTTTGTTCAGATATTAAAGGTTTGTTGATAGAAATGCGTTTGACACAATATGAGTCAAGAGAATGGCGTTTATTCATACAGTTCAAAAAGTAGTCTTACATTCCTACATTTTGCATTTTGCATTAAGCCAAAAGTGAGCTTCATCGCTGAAGATGATTTTTTACGATGTGGTTTGAGAGATTCCCAATTTCTGTTAATGGCGTGGAAGCAGTACTTCGACCGGTGCAGATGTTCACTGACACAGAAACGTCCAGTAGTGAATATTTTGACTCGAATTTATCCACTATAGCACGCACAGCCTGTCTCAGGATTGCGGTAGCAAGTTTTTTTCCAAACGTTGCTCGTTCGTGAACTTCGCCATGATAAAAATGTTAACCTTAACTGACGTTTTGACATCGACAGATCATGTTCAAGGTGTGTTCGTATTAAAATACAAAATTGTTACTTACTGGAAAACTTGATATTTGTATATGAAGATGAAAAAAATACAAACGCCCGGATATCTTTGATAGGTAGTTTACTGTAATAAAACTATTTCTAGGCAAATAAAGTATTTACTACATTATCGTTACATTAAATTAAAAATAGAGGTGCTTTAATAATTATTAAACCAACACTTAAACGAAATAGTAGCATTTTTCGCATGACTTTTTACACATAAAATTACGCAATGATTATTATTCAACATATTGCTACATGAAAATCGAACAAATTAATCTATTTTATAAGAAAATTAGGTCACATAAAACGATTTGTTTTGTTGCTTTGATAAACATATTGATTTATTATTGACGTTAAGTTAAGTGGAATATTGGTGTCGTGACGTGATATTTCTTCTGAGCTTCGTGTACAAACATTAGCATCCGGAATATATTATTAATTCAGGTAAGAGTATCCAATCGAATCTGATCAAAGAGCCGTGACTATTGCTAGAGTAGTACATGTTAAATGAATGTAGTGAAGTCTAATATAGAATAAATATCGTTGTACAATTATTTAGTGTTAGACATGTCGACTTAGACATCTTGATTCATTAGAGCAAACGATAATAAATTGCTACATAACGTAATCAATAAACTATCTAGATTTGAATAGAGACCCATTTAGTATAATGTCTTTTTAATATTCAGCCAAGGTTCTCGGTTATATTAATAGAAAACGTAATAATGCAAGTTATCAGGAAATAAATTGAGATCAAAATGAATTAGGGGACTTTTATATATTTTTATACAGATTTTGGACATGGATAAAACATATATTACTAATTACATTGTTAACACGGAATATATTTTTGTCGGATTTACAGACACTATTATAGTTCTGATGAGAGTTATGATATGAACCAGTCTAACATCAGGAACTTGTTCAGTATTATGTTATTATGGTGTTACCATTTTATTTTATAACGTTAATAATTGTAAATATTTAGAATGGGCATTTAGTAATTTACCATTAATTTGATATATTAAAATTTACACAAATTCACAAGTGGGGGATTTACTAGGCGATAAATGTGTGACTTAATAAGTGAAACATGGGCGTCATACGAGAACCGAGAGGTAGGCGTTCGGGCAAACGTTAATATTTTATTTATTTTATTTTTTATTTATATTTTGCCCAAAAGAATTTGTTATTTGTTCCATTAATAGGACAAAATCGAACATACATATATGACAGAACTATCTTTAAGAAGCGTTATGTATAAATAAATTATAAAAAAATATAAAAAGTACCCCCTACTTGTTCCCCAATGCCAGTCTGAGTAATGCTCCGATAGAGTCATGATGAAAATCTTCTGCTCAAAATATTTGATGAAAATTACTGCGCATTATACAAGGTGTTTCAAAAAGAATGTACGTATTTCGAATGCATCTATTTATTAAACTTTAAGACATACGAATATGAAACTTTACACACACATTTACGAACCTCTCAAGTTCAGATTATAGATGTTCAATATGTCCTCCATCAGCAACACGAACAATATCACATCGATACTTAAACTCCTCCCATACTCTGGCAATCATGTCCTTCGTCACTGATGTTATGGCAGTACGGATCCGGTTCTTCAACTCTTCCAGGTTCTGTGGGGTGGTGGTACATAAACGTTGTCTTTAACGAAATCCCACAGGAGGAAGTCACAGGGTGTCAAATCCGGTCACCGTGAAGCCCAGCTGAGATATGCTAAGCCGTCAACTCCTTGACGACCAATCCAACGGTTCGGTAGAGTTTCATTCAGATATTCACGCTCTTGGCGACTCCAGTGAGGGAGTGCCCCGTCTTGTTGAAAAGTGAAGTTGTTTTCGTGCAGCCTCGGAAACAACCAGTTTTGTAACATAGCGAGGTACTGCTGACCGTTAACCGTGTTTCCATCAAAGAAGATTGGGCTGTAAACAGATGATCGGGATATCGCACAAAACACATTGATTTTAGGCGAATCTCGTACATGTTCAATGGCTGCATGTGGGTTCTGTAGACCCCAAATTAGAACATTTTGTTTGTTTACCTAACTACTAACATGGAAAGTCGCTTCATCACTGAACACGACGCATTGTGCGAAAGTGTTATCATTGTCAATAGCATAATGAATTTCGTTACAAAATGCCACACGTTTCCGTTTGTCATCAGGACGCAGAGTTTATAACAACTGTAACTTGTACGGCTTCATAACCAACCGACGTCTCAAAATACGCCAAATTGTTGTTGTAGGCAGTTGTAACTCCCGACTGGCACGACGAGTTGATTTTGAAGGATTACGTTGGAACGCAGTTTGAATTCGTGTAACATTTTCTTCAGAAACACGAGGGCGGCCAGGACTCTTTCCTTTACATACACATCCTGTATCTACAAACTGTCGATATCATCTGCGAATGTTCCACCCATTCGGAGGATCAATTTGGTAGCTCAAGCTGAAACGTCTTTGCACTGTAATCACGAAATTGCACTTCGCAAACTCGAGAACACAAAATGGCAAGAAGACAACTGACATCTAGCGGCTATTAAATAAACTAGACTATGTATTCGTTTCTCCAATAGCCGAGCTGAGGCGCAACGATCGACAGTTTGGACAAAATAATACTTTGTAATACGTATATTCTTTTTGAAACACGCTGTATATAGAAACGACTTTAATACTATATTGGATTGAGGAGGTGGATAGGAAAACAGGAAAAAAGGAACCGACAGTCGACGACAGTAAAAATTTAATTCTTGAGGGCGTGAAGGACAGTCGACGTCATTATGTACAAATTTATATGAAAATATCAAACCAGTAGTAATGCGTTTGTCTTCTAGCAAGACAACATCAAATCGTTGAAGCAGTTCCATTTGGCCAATTCCATGCGCAGAATAAAAGCCATCAACTCAGAAAACTGTCATTGTAGGAGTACAGCATTCAAGATGTTTTATGCACATAATAGTAGGGATACAATATAAAAACTGCGTATTTAAGCTTCTCACTAACAATTGAAAAATTGAGAGACTTTGTTGCTTGTATAGAAGTAAATACTCTACAATTTCGTAGAATAAAACCCAATGACTTTTCGCATGCAAGGCGGCGCTTTTGATGTGATTGAGAAACGACACCAAATAAAACGTTATGCTCTTTGCCTAAACTAGTCCATATTAATGAAGTAGCACGCAAAGAATATTCGTGCCTAATTGAATTTAGCTCCTTTGTGTATGTCATAAGCATACATTTGGATAAATTTAATTCTAAACAATTACTTACTGATTTTGCAAGAAGACGCAATCATGCATATCTTGGATTGATTTAAAAATTTTTAAATCATCAACAAGGTCGGTGAAGTGAGTTCTAAGGCACATCCGATGTTGCGTGAAAATGATAAGATATATACCCATTATAATATACAAATTGTCTCCTATCATGCAAATATGTATGAGTCAACAGTGCGTCACTGACCCCAACTTATTTTAATAATACCCAGTGATCTATTCGATCGAAAGCTTTAGAGATATATATACGACCTCAACTTGTGCCTGTTGATCCAATATATTCGCAACGTACTGATTGAAGTGTACTAACTAAATTTGAAACCGTCAATTGTTTTCCAATAAAAACATGTTGATCTGGTGATATTACACTATAAATTATCGAAGACAGATAAGAACAAATGCACATTTCCAGCACCTTACTGAAATTTGAGAACATAGCTATAGGTCTGCAGTTGGCAATAATTATTGTATCTCCATCTTTAAGCACAGGACATACTCTTTCTAGTTTACAACAACTAGAAAAGCTTGGCAACCCACTCGGTAAGTAGTTTGTTTTAAAACATTGTTGGGTGTGGTCGTATATAACAATGCTCCGTAAACAAGAAGTATTTTTCTTGTGATGTATATTAATAAATTTATACAATAATTTATTTTATTTTTTATTTTCTATTTAATTTTCATACTAGAGCCGCCTTAGGTGCTTATTTTTATGATTTTTGTATATATTTAGTTAATTTATTGTCAATTTGTGATAATTTAATTCTTATTATTCTGTCTGCATTCTAGATTGATTTATTGCTCACTTATTCATTTTTTGCATTTGGTGAAACGCTGCGTATAATTTACAATTTTATTTTTCTTTTAGGCGGGCTGACTAAATATATAAAAAATGAAAATACATAAACTAACCATGTTTAACTTGTTACCACATGTTTTTGAGAGAGATGGTGTTAGTGGCCAAATTTCACTTTCCGCTAATTTAATTACAAATATTCTTGGTGTTTGGTTAAATCTATTCATAATATTTAAAATAAAAAATATCACTTAACTATATTATTAAATTAAGTAACAAAGGAAAAGTTTGGGTTAAAGATCAATGAGCAAAAGAGTGAATACATGCAACTAATAACCTCACCGTGAAGAGTTTAGATGGCTTAGAAGTACAGATACGGAACTAAGAGTAGTCGAAATTCAAGAGTGAATACATGCAACAAGTTCAAAGAGTACTAGGAAAGTTTTGCAATATGACGCAACAATGAATCGTAGGAAGCTGCTTGTTGCTGCATGTTGAGACATGTTCACACGTGCATAGTAACCGCCGCGCCATGCCGATGGGATCAGTTATTCATTAGCAGTGACAGTGTAAAGTACTTGCGATGGCATCGTGGTCACGAAATGAGATAAGGGCAGTTTTGCGTTATAATTTCGTCGTGGTTTAAACATAGACCAGTGCTTCGAAGAAATGACTCTTGCACAAGGTGATGTTTGTCCACATCGTACAACGATATTCAAGTGGTATAGAGAATTCCAAAAGGGAAATTTAACTGTGGAGGATGCTGAGAGGCCGGGAAGGTCACGAATGTCAGTTACGGAGGAAAACGTTACTACTGTGAGGAAAATGCTTGGCGAAGACAGGCGAGTGACCTACCAACAGATAGAGGATACTTCAGGCTTAAACGCACCAGCAATTTGTTCGATTCTGCATGATCATTTGCACGTGAAGAAACTTTGTTCTCTCCAGGTGCCGCATCGACTGATTGAAGAGCAGATGACACGGCGTGTAGCTTGGTGCCTCGAGATACTAAAAAACTTTAATAAGGAACAATCTCGGTATGTGAACAACATCGTGAAAAGTGACGAGACTTGGTTGTACTATTACGATATGCCGAAAAAGCTTAAAACGAAGTTTAGGTCTTTGATGATGAAGACACACCCGCAGTTGTCAGAAAATCTCGATCTCTAAAGAAGAAAATGAGCTGGTGTACTGAAAATGAGTGGTATTCTGAACAGTGCCTGCCCAAAGTCATTGGATCTATAAAGAATCTGCGGCCAAAGTCAAGAATGGACCCCTGGTTCCTCCATCACGACAATGCTCCAGCTCACCACGCCGAAGCCTGCACCGAATATTTGAGCACGACAGGATTCAAACTTCTCGAGCACCCTCCCTACAGTCCAGATCTTGCTCCCTGCGACTTTGCACTGTTCCCACATCTAAAAATGAAGCTAAAAGTGAGGCGGTTTTCCAGTGATGAGGACTTTTTGCGGGCTTGGGACAACGAGTGTGCTTTACTCCCTAGTGAAACTTGGCAGAACTGGTTTAAAGATTGGTTTCGAGGATGGAGATGTGTATTGAGTGTAGAGAAAATTACTGTGAAAAAGTTAAATAAACAAAACTGTATTACAAAACTTTCCTAGTACCCTTTGTAATAAATGTGAAGATTTTAGATGGTTTAAAAGTACAAATACGGAACAAAGTAATAGTTTTTCAAACAAACTTTTCTGTGTATTTAGGAACAGTAATAAAACCGTGTAATTTTTTATTTATTTTATTATGATCAAAAGCTTAATATTATCATTAACTATGATAATTCAACTTGTATATAAGTTAGAAAACATTGTTAAACACTTATTTTAAAGACTCTTTAAGTTTTGTGTCTTTAGTAATCATTATTATCAATTGACTGAGAACAATAAAAAACATATTCATTAGGTACGCTTCCACATTTGTTTCACCTAGTGATGTTCGCTGCGATGAAAAATTTTTATTATAAACATAGAACGGCCTTTCGACAGCTGATGGTGTAATATTGGTATAAATGAAATAGTTTTTTGTATAGCATGAAGAATACCGGAAGGAAAAAAAAACATGTAAAGGAGGGCCCTAGCGGAGAATATCGCAGGAATAGGAATTGAAAACTTGTGGAACGCAGTAAGCAACAGACAGAAATAAAAAGAAGTAACACGACTAGATGCTTAAAAAGACTGAATAAAACTTTATATATTTATTACAGAAATATCAAAATTATGTGCATATCATTCTTAATTTTTAGAAATCGCACATACATTTTTAAGACTGTTAAGGCTATTGATGTAATGCTTTTATATTTGTAATAACTGTGTAACATTATTGTACGTAGCATTATTGAAAAATTAGAAGCTATAAATGTCATTATATATGTAAAGGGAACTACATACAAATGGTTTGCAGTAGAGCTTCAATTTTCACGATTTTTCAAATTAATTTCCACTACATTCTATGCACTTATCCATTCTTGGAAACGAGCTATCAAACCAACTCTTCACCGTTTCTTCTTAAAGCTGCGAACACTTGTCATCCTATATCCTAAGAAGATTGTCATCATTGGAAAACTTTCTGTCTTTTAGCATAGAAAAAAGAGCAAAATCGTATAATGCGAGTTCTAAGCTATAGATTGTATGTTCCAGCATCTTTAATTCCGTTCTTGTTATATATGTTGCACATACATTGGAGTGATTAATTGGAGCGTGACTATAGTGGAAAAACGACATGCTTTTGAGTGCTTCAACAACTTTTGGAAGGCAGTCCCCGGCGTACCACTTTGTGATGACTGTTTTTTTGTGTTTCCGGTAGCTCCAAATTGTTGTTGCATGAATACTCAGACATTCTTTTATGTCGCGATACATCCGGAGCATTTTATTCCACCTGAATTCAAATGTAATGTACAGTCTTCTAGTATAGAAAAATTTTATCTAAAAATATAAGATGACATAATGAACTGTTCACGCTGCTACAGGCAGCAACGAACACAGAGAGGTCGAACCGCCGAATACAATGTTGGCTTGAAGAAGTCTCAATCTACAGGTGAACTTCTCGTAGCATACAGCAATCGGTTGCCACATATTATAAAATCTTTTGTAGTGTCCTTCGTATAGTACCGCGGGCAGTTTCAAAGAGTAATCGTTAAAGTCCACAACTGACTTTTATGAGAAACAAGAGTTAAGTCTAACTGAAAAGAAATGAAGGATCGTTCAATAAGTGGTTCAAATGATTTCTAATTGGATCTGTTATAAAAAAAAGTATTGCACATCTACAAAACAATTTCAAATAATAATAATTCAGAAAATACTAAAATGAGAATGAAAGAGTATTTAAGGAATCTAATAGAAATTGAAAGAAAAATTTGTATATGTATAATTTTATGTAAAACAGAATCCGGTACTGTATGTAGTGAGTATAATATTAAAAAACAACAATTTTAAGTACAAAGCAATAATATTTATAACAAAAATATAACTATATACTAAGTGAAAAAAGAATGAATCACCCAGTAAAAGTATATAGTTTGAAACCAAATTTTGTACAAATGTTTATCGTGTTGAGAATCATATATAATAAAAAAGTAACAAAAGAAAATAAACTGTTGGGATGAAGAGTGGAACAATACCGGTTTTCAAACTAATTCCGTTTTCGTTTGTGAACCCATTGTAGTCCAAAGCTGAAGAACAAAAAGAATTTTTTTAAATTTTCCAGTCCAAAGAGTCTAAAGCTGAAGAACAAAAAGAATTTTTTAAAATTTTCCTTAGCACCGACTGCTCTTATTAGAGGATAGATGGCTTGAGGATGAATTAGTAAGCAAGTAGAACCCTTTAGTATTCTTTCGAGACCATTTAAATGCTCAAACATACACATACAAATTTCTGGGCTAAATAATGCCACACTCCAGCAAGACAATGTCTGTCCTCTTGTTTCAACTGCTATATTACGATTACTGCAAGAGGCCAATATCAGTATTCTCAATTGGCTTGTGCGGTCGTCAGACCCGCCACAAAGAAAATATGTTTGAGATATGATAGGCCGAAGGGTTCGTATGTTTCCTAACCAGCCAATGAACTTCCAACAATTAAGTGATTACTTTAAGAACTAATACTTTTGAGCCAAATAGAAATGTATTTGAAGTAAACACAACACTTGTTATTTCAACATACTTATGTGTTGAATAAAGGCAATTTGGTATACAATTAAATTATAACTTCATGTGCAAAAGCTTGTTTGGTATACAAGGAACAAAGTAAACTTGTTAATATAACAAAACAATGACATAGTGAAGAAACTGTACGTTCATTTTCCAAACAGAAGTAAAAAAAATTATATCGTTTCAATTGCCATTCAACAATACAAATAAATAGCGCCAAAGAGTGTAGTTAATCAAAACTACTGCAAAAAGAGCTAGTCATATAGTCTGGATTTGTTAATAAGTTATACGCTCCTGGTGTTCTGGTGAATATTACTGTATATATATATATATATATATATATACAGACTTGTTCATTCTAGAATTAGATATGCGCTGTCCACAAGTGGAAAGAGTGCAGTTAGGTTAAAGCGCGTGAGAAAGGAGGATAGAATATCTCTCACTGGCAGTTTCGTTTTCTCCCACTTTTGTATTGCAAACAACTTCCCCTAGTTTCTCGCGTGTTACGCGTGAGAATGTCTGAAATCAGTCTTCACCAGCGACATGATGTGTGTAGGTCGGGGGCTGTAAATCATTATGCATTGACAATACGTACCTACATTTTTGAATTGTATAAATTATTTGATGCATTTTATTTGAATCTTTTAATAAAATGCAACATGGCTATTTTCTTGAAATGTTTTGCCGTTTGGCGTGAAACTAATAAAATATTCTTGAAATAAATGAAATAGAAAATTCTAAAAATTAAAAAGATTTTCAAACATGGCTATTTTCTTGAAATGTTTTGCCGTTTGGCGTGAAACTAATAAAATATTCTTGAAATAAATGAAATAGAAAATTCTAAAAATTAAAAAGATTTTCAAACAATGAAAAAATTAAAGGAAACTTTTAAAAATCCTAGTGTAGAATACGACGAACTGTTAGAGGTTTTACGTCAACTACTTCAGATATTTGTTTACTAGAATAAGAAGGTTCACGCGAGAAAGTAGGGGAAGTTGTTTGCAATACAAAAGTGGGAGAAAACGAAACTGCCAGTGAGAGATATTCTATCCTCCTTTCTCGCGCGCTTTAACCTAACTTCACTCTTTTCACTTGTGGACAGCGCATATCTAATTCTAGAATGAACAAGTCTGTATATATATATATATATATATATATATATATATATATATATATATATATGTACAGTAATTATATTTAGGGTTCAGAATATATATATAAAAGATTTGACGTAGTGCACATAGTATAATTAAGCATTACAGTAAAGGTATTACCAAAATTCAAGAAATGGATATTAAATAGGAAATAGATTCATAACCAGGTAGGACCCTTACATGATAATAATGACAAATAACAATTTCGAAAATAAACGATTTAAATTATGAACAACATTTACTCTATTTACCAGATTTATCTAACAATCATTTCCTTAAGCGTCTGATCTGAGCGATCATTCTTTAAAATGTTTGAACTTTTTCTAAGGAAGAGCTAAAAGTAGTCTTAAAACCCATATCAGCGCCAGAAATTAAGATTTTTTCACTTTTCCTTTGTTATTAAGATGAATTATAATTCGTTCTTCTTTATTAAGCTGTATCCGCGCAAAAAGTGTCCTATTTTGAAGGGACAAAGTTCAAACTATATGCAAAATATGTCAAAAGTTTAATGGCATCAAGCTCTTAGATTTTCTTTTTAATAATTTTGGGTGTATACGACCCAATATTATCATAAAAAAAACAGCTTTAATTCTTTATACACCCGTTCAAATTATATATAATAGGGGTCAGCATCAAAGACAATTGTTCAGGACCTACTCGAAATGGATAACACCCTAGAAATTCTAGATATTGATTTTCTAGAGAATCTTTCTCATTTGGCAGGAGGCTCCACTATTTATTTAGGGTTCAGTCATTGATTTTCCCTGTAGAGATTAGAAAAATAAATCTATTTTTCATCGCAAGTCATAATTTAGCAGACACGTCTCACATTCGTCATATGAGATTTGAAGTATTTTTTTACAAACTCTTACTGGACATCGAATTTGAAATTATGTTACACTTTCCGGCTTTGTTTGCTGACCTTTCAAATATTGGTTGGTAGGTATGATTGCACAGTTTCAAGGATGGTCTTCAAATCTAGCAAGACTGGATGCTGTGTCTTCATTATTAAATCTTCGGAATCATTTTTTCTTTTCCTGCATCTACCCAACGTATTGTATTATAATCGAATATTCACATTTAATTATTTTCAACATTGATGGGGTGTACGGAAACTTTCGTGTCTAACTGTAGATAATTAAAAACACTTTTTATGTAATGTTTTTACTATTGTAACTACTGCGAAATGCAAGCGGAAATGTATTTTCATTTATCAATGTTATTGACATTCTCTAGTCATTATGATTTCAAACACTTAACATTCCAATGTTGGAATTAAAGACGGTTGTTTAACATATCGAACCATATTAGTTTACATGCGTATACATCCATCCCTTTGTTACGAACATAACACGTATGTACATAAACTATAAATTTTAGAACATTATTTGCTGAAATGACATATCTAATGATTAGAGAAACTGTCTATATACGTGCCAGGAATTTTCTTTATATAAATTACTTTTATTTTATACAATTTTCCAAAAAAAAATTATTTCGAAATTCACTATATGAATATGATTCGAAATATATTGTATTTGAGTATCTTAAAATGAAATAATGTACCTTCGCAATACATAAACGTAAGATATATGAAGTAGACTTAATTTTATATACATATACCTACGTATGTACATTAAAGAATACAAATTCGCATAGTTGAAGAAAATTTGTACTATTGATATATCAGTGTCCTACTAGTTTCAAATTAAATGTCACTAGAAAGCAATGTAACAAGAACATAGTTTCATTATATTCTGGGCTACTTAGAGAGTATTTTATACATGACGAAGTCAATCTGTTGTTTTATTAATTTTTATAAGTTTCTCAATTTGTGTAGCTACAAAAGCATGTGTAGGTAAAAATGTAAGGCTTCTCAACTATTTATTATCTGGGATAGTTTTATAATATATGTATACGTATAATAGTGATAATTTAATAATAATAATAATTAACATAAGAGAAGTAAACTAATAATAAATTTAAAAAAACCTGAATCATAAAATCTTCGTAATCGGGTCTAGCATTAAACCTGTTACGGCGTATGTTGTATTGTATTGTGTTAGCCGATTTACTTATAACAAAGAATTTTTGTAGTGCACTATGATGGTGAATTTTGCGCAATTTTTCAGAAGCTTGACTCGCATTTTCCTCTTTACAGAAGTAAAAGAAAAAAATACTTTTGTCTTCTATTTTAAACTTTTTATAAAATTATACTCCACCTAATCGCTTAATTTGTTTCCGAAATGAATCTAGACCTATCAGCTGTCATATTACCACAGTTACTTTTTTCCTGTATTAAATTGTGTATTAGGTGGAAAAATGAAATACATCTTGGATTATTCCAGACTTTTTTCAAGGGAAAAACAACGAAGTAATTGTTCCAATGATGAAATAAAACTTATACCCTTCCAGATATAAATAGGCGACAACAAAATTTCAATGACTTTTTTATTTCTTTTCCTTTCCGAAATACCCTGGAAGAAAACTAACACTTATTGCACAATTGCAGACGCCTGGCCCAACATTATATGTCACCTGTTTCCAGAAATGATGTGGCTGTAAATAAAAATTTAAATATCTCGTCATCTACAGGATATGATAATATTCCTTCGTTTATTAAACAACACGTTTTCCCAGTAATTGTACCGGTACTTACATAGTAATAAATAAGGCGATACAAAGAGCTAAGCAGAAATTAAGACCGACGATACCGGGGTACTGGAAAATGCAAAAAATAGAAATATTACAGCTACTATTTGCGGACGACATGACTATAATAGCAGGTACAGACGAAAATCTACAGGACAACCTAAACGAACTAAATGTAGAATTGAATAGTGTGAACATGAAAATAAATATACATAAAATGAAATCGATGATAATAGGACATGATACGAGGGTAGCCGTTTATATTTTGGGAATAGCAAACAAAAAAAATTTTATTATCGAAAATAGTTTTATTGCTTTTCAAAATATTCTCCTTGAAAATCAATGCACTTTTGCATTCGTTTAAACCAATTTGAAAAGCATTGCTGCCACTGTCAAGACGGTATCTTCAAAATATGAGTTTTGAATGTCTCAACTGCCTCTTCCGGTGTAGAAAACCGTTGACCACAAAGTTTATTCTTCGCATGTGGGAACAAAAAAAAATCACAGGGTGCTAGATCAGGGCTGTACGGCGGGTTTCTCATCACTTCAATGTTTTGCCCGGTCAAATATTCAAGTATTTCTTCAAAAACTTTTGGCAAACAAATAGTTGTGTACCATTTGGAATTGACCGTTCTACAATTCTTTAAAGGCACGGTTGCAACGTGACCGGTTTTTACAAAAAAACAGGCGACCTTTTGTTTCGATGTGTTTCGAGAGCGAACAACTTTTGTTGGTTTTGGCTCATCTTGGAATACCCACACAGTCGACTGCTGTTTACTATCGGGCTCATACGTATAGATCCACGACTCATTACCTATGACGACTTTATAAATGTTTTTTGAAGCACCGCCATTGTATTTTTTATATATTTCATATCACCGATCGAAGCGAGTCCTTTTTTGAGCGTTTGTCAATTTATGTGGTACCCAACATGAACATAGTTTCTTAACAGCTAAATGTTCATGCAGGATCTTATGCACACTGGTGTTACTAATACCTAGATATGCTTCGATCTGACGGTATGTCATATGATGGCCTTCCAATATCAATTCACACACTGCATTAATGTTTTCCGGCACAACAACATTTGTGGGACGACCTTCACGAAATTCATCGTACAAAGAACGCCGTTCAAGTTTAAATTCACTACACCAACGATATACTGCAGTTTTCGATGGTGCTTCGTCACCATATAAAGAATTCAGCTAGTCGATGTATTCTTGCTGAGATAATCCACGTCGAAAGTTATGAAAAATAATAGCACGAAAGTGTTCGCGAGTTAATTCCATATTTTCGCTGACATAAAATTTTCAAGTTACTGTCAACAATAGAAATAGCGACCGGATAATAAAACTGTCAAGGTAAATATATTGTCAAAAATGACAAACTTCACGATGCAATCATCAGATCTAAATTTATTTCTATTAAATCTATCTAGCCCTTTTATTTATGGTATTATTTGCAAATATTCTCAAAAAACTTTGTAAATGTCATTTTGATTAGTGGAATTGCGTAACCATATAATAACTGCTTCTGTTATTGGATATAAGCAATAGTATGTAGTTCCCTAAATCATTTCATTTCGATTTTTCATAAAATTTTAATTAATTTAATATTAGTATAAGAGATAATGATAAATGAACGTCCTTTATTGAATTCTTGAAAATATCGTTCCTTTAAAAAACCGTTCTCGAATTTATGATTTAATATGAAAAATATTTTAAATTTCTACAAAGTTATTTGGTATTTTCTTAGACCAGAGAAATACAAAAACATATACACATATTTACAGAGTCCACAGTTTATAAAATTACCTGTTGGTATTTCGAAATACTTTAAATTATTCTAGATTATATTCCTTTGAAATGTTTGTTCTATCTCAACGCTGCTTCGAATAAGATAAACAATGTTTGAGTTTTACGATAGAAATATCAAAATAGTGTCGTACTACCACAACTCTACTATTTATACAACATTTGTCAGATTTATTTCACTTTGGGGTAAAAAATCTCAGTGCCCTTTCGAAATGTATAATAAACTAGCACGAACCCAACCAAATTTTTAAATAAATATGTGTGAACCAACTTCCTGTAACGTTTAAGGTACTTTATTTATGGTATTTGTGGAAGGAATTTTTGTTGTAATGAAAGTTTTTATCTCGGGGATGGTAAATAAGAAACTACATGTAATGATTCTTACGACTAATTAATCTCGTAATAACTGTAGTACACATGTGCTTATGTAATGACTGTTGTAAATTTTCAACATGAAGAAATAGTGGGAAATAATATATTGGAGTATATGTATATTGTCTAAAAATAATTATATTTTACTTCAATACATTTATTCAATCGCTTAATAGTAATATTTCTCAATTTGGGCCTTTCGGTCTTCTTAGTATATATGTACATATAGTAATATCAAGATTTAATAAGTAATAAATAAATAAAGTAATCCTGAAAAACTATGAATTAAAAATAGAATTAATAAAATCAAACAGTAGAAATATATAAAATTGAGATAAAAAAACGATAATACTGTATATAATACATATTAGTGGCGAAACTCCTTCTATGTTCTCCGCACACACCTAATGAAGCGTCAACCGACAGTGTTTAATTTATTGATGTAAAGTATGTGATCCGATATAGTAAGTGCGTAAGTAGGTATGTACTAACAAAGATGTAACTGGACAGAGGGATAGGTCTTCGTTGAATCACCATAAATATTCGATATGTACTTATTACAAACCTGGTGTGCAGGCAGATGTGATCGCCCTAGTCATGACTTATACAAAGGGTACTAGGAAAGTTTTGCAATATGACACAACAATGAAACGTAGGAAGCTGCTTGTTGCTGCATGTTGAGACATGTTCATACGTGCACAGTAGCCACCGCGCCATGTCGATGGGCCCAGTTATTCATGAGCAGTGAGAGTGTAAAGTGCTTGCGATGGCATCGTGGTCACGAAATGAGATAAGGGCAGCTTTGCGTTATAATTTCGTGCGTAGTTTAAACATAGACCAGTGCTTCGAAGAAATGACTGAGGTGATGTTCGTGCACCGAATATTTGACCATTACAGGATTGAAACTTCTCGAGCACCCTCCCTACAGTCCAGA
Organism: Dermolepida albohirtum; assembly: GCA_031893035.1. Lineage (NCBI taxonomy): Eukaryota > Metazoa > Arthropoda > Insecta > Coleoptera > Scarabaeidae > Dermolepida > Dermolepida albohirtum. The sequence continues at coordinate 97,012 of JAVIWB010002590.1, forward strand.
TCTTGCTCCCTGCGACTTTGCACTGTTACCGCATGTGAAAATGAAACTAAAAGGGAGGTGGCTTTCCAGTGATGAAGACCTCCCGCGGGCTTGGGACAACGAGTGTTCTTTACTCCCTAGTGAAACTTGGCAGAACTGTTTTAAAGATTGGTTTCGGAGGATGGAAAGGTGTATTGAGTGTAGTGGAAATTACTTTGAAAAAACTAAATAAACAAAGCTGTATTGCAAAACTTTCCTAGCACCCTTTGTGTTGTTATTACATTTATGAGTGCCGCTCCAGAAGACAATCGTCTGCATGTTATTAATTTTGGTTGATGTTTCGTTCTTTTATTTTTAGCACAGATCATTAAGAATTAAATCACTATAGATTTGAGTGTAATTACTTCGAATGGTCGTCATAGAGAGACTTTATTATCATCAGAAACTTATTTTCCATTATTTTATCGCATAATACAAACGATAGTGATTTTTATACACTCAATAAATAATAAAATAAACGTTGTTAATTCTGATATGGCATTTATCCTTCTGCAACATTCTTTCAATTGTAATTCACATTATAAGTTCGAATTTGTTACTTTTCTCCATTAGTTGTAAATATATAATAAAACGAATAATATTCTCCATTATCTAACAGACAGTACTTAATTAATGAAAATGTATAATTTAGGTGCATAAATATAAAATAAATAAAATGCTACAAACGAAAGTGTTTTATAACTAAAAATTACAGGTAAACCACGAAAAATACATTCAAAACTTTAATATAATACATAAAATATAAATATATAATAAAGTGTGTACATATATTTGAGCGATTTTTATGAAGAACCTACAATAAATACCATCCAAAATTAGAAAATCGCAACCATACAAAAGATACCATATTATGGCAGCCCATTTCAATTTACTCATGGTATAAACAAAGCAAAGAGCCTTCAATATCGTAATTTTGAGTATTTAGAAAACCTTGTTATAAAGCTAAGAGATCTGAATTCTTGAGAACAAAATTAATATTTGTGATATGTAATTTAAAGAAAGAACTATAATTAAACAAAATGTCCAAATTTTTAAATTTTGTTCTACCTATTTTTTGAATACTATCAATACGGTACGAAGATTCTTAATGGATCTGTACAACGAAGATGGTTTTTCTTAAATCCCATAACCACAAAATTACAGAAAACAAGTACGTAATTTGAAATACTCTTTTCCGGGATTTAAAATAATAAATCAGGGCCGTATTAAATAATATTCTACTTGAAAATATATAGAAAAATAAATTACATCAGATTATTAAAGCGACAGTAAAAATTTCTTCAAAATCGCTTGTATATGTCATTACTGAGCGGCGACGAAAGTGGCAATACCATAGGCGGTACGGTAGAACGGGCAATTGGTGCGCAGTGAATGAGATCATTCACATCAAATACAATACGGTTCACGGTTGGTGTTTAAGTGTAAATTATAAACTGCGGCGAAAGTGTCCGTAGCAGTGCCGTGTCTAGACTTATTCTTACACAATTAGTGCTTACCTAGTAATATGTAATTCCATAACCCTGGTAATGTATTGTGGAAGTAACTGTACATCTGCATCATTGCAAACGTCTCTACGGTTGCTTCTGTAAATGACGTCCTTCGCGACGAGAAAATGTTTTTGTATAGAGAAAAAGATCGTTCGGCATCTATTGATGTAATTTTGGCAGAAAGAAGCTGTTGTTCAAAATCATTCCAGGGCTCACTATTTGCACATTTGTCATAAATAGTTCGTAAAACATGCAAGTCCGGATTTTTTTTTAAGCACTTAATAATTTTTGATGAGCTCGTACACCAGCAGCGTCAGTTAAACTATGCAAATGAGCGGTCACATTTTGCACTATGCATAATGATGCGTCTAAGGGCAGCGAATCGTTTTCGTTTTGAAGTTTTGTAATTGCTTCTACTAATGGATGGTAATTGTTATATATTGTATGCAGATCTTCCTGAATTTGGGGATTTTCAAATTGATGTTGACTGTCTCTGATTGCTTGGGATTCGGTTGGCCTAAATTTTGATATAACGGATTTAACTTTGTGAAAATTCGTATGGTAATAAAAAGCTGCATTTAGCCACGTGCCCCATCGTGTAAGAATGGGTTCCGGTGGTTCCGAAATATCTGGACAAGTTTTATGAAATTCTTTAAGTCGTTTAGGGGATTTAAGAAACACTTGTTTGGTGGATCCAATCAAAAGATCAACGTTTTTATAACTACTTCTAACATTTTCAGCAACTAAATGAAGAGCATGGAGTACACAAGTTATGTGTATTAATTTAGGAAAAGTTACTTTTAGTAAACGTCCGAGTAGTAACATAATAGCAGCACCATCTGTTACAAGCATGCAGACTTGAGTACTATGAATGTGAAATTTCTTTAAGGTGTTCATTATTATTTGCCGAATGTATGCCGCAGTACATGCTTGTATACGTTTACAGGCTAACAAATAGGGCTGTGAAAATGTGTTGGCTGATAAAATACGTACGATTACGTCTATTATACTATTTTTTTAATCAGTAGTCTCATCTACAGTAATCCACACATTTTTATTATGCAATTCTCTTCTTGCTATATTTTCAAGCCTCTCTCTTAAACGCGGCAAATGTTTCTGTAAAGTTCTTCTTGCAGGTAATTTATAATTTGGCAGATATTTATTCCAGAACACTTGAAAAGGGCGTTTGCTGATTAAACGAAGCGGCAAATTACATGCAGTCAACATAAATAAAAAATCATAAAGGAATGTTGCATAAGGTATTTCATTTCTTTTGTTCAGTTTATGTATTGCACTGTTCACGTGTTTTTTACAATTGTCTTTCTTCCGTATTATAAGTCGCTTATTACAAACCAAACACAATACTGCACATCCATCATACTTTAAATCGGGAAATTCTGCTATGTATTTTCTAACCGACGTAGCAAACGGCACAGACTTTCGCGACATGTTTGTGTGAAGTTATTATAAACACTAACCGTGAACCGTATTGTATTTGATGTGAATGATCTCATTCACTGCGCACCAATTGCCCGTTCTACCGTACCGCCTATGGTATTGCCACTTTCGTCGCCGCTCTAGTCATTACATATACCTTTAATACGTCTAGACAAACAATGTGTTTCATTTATTAAAGGACAATCAGTACTCCTTCAGACTATTATTTATCATAATATGAGTGGAAACGTGGAATTTGTGACCCATAGACAGGGGAATCTTTATGTCTTGTTAAATACTTATAAAATAGTGAAAATAAGATTAACTCGATTTATTTTAGTACTATTAAACTAAGTCATAAGCTCAAACGAAAATAATAAGTAAAATGAAAAGTGGAAACGGTAATTTTTTCTAATAAAATAATTAATCATTATATTCCAGAGAATTTATTTCTTTTATAATTTTTTTATCTATAACATTAAAATTGAACATAAAAATTCTTTCTAATAATACATCGCAATCTGAAAAATATGAATAAACATAGTAAAGTTGTACGTACGAGTGTGGTCCCATAGACCTAGAGATGGCGTTGTTACTTGAATTTTGAGGAGCAAAACAGTTCTTATTATAAAAAGGATATCGAACTTATTGAACATCATTGGGAAAACTGTATAGAGCTGAAAGGAGATTATGTTGAAAAATAAATATATTTCTTGCTATCTGCTTCTGGGCTTCCGGGCTGGAACCGCGTCATTTCGTACCCATTTGAATGGAACATCTTCAGGGCTCAACTACTGAATTGAAACTGGTGTTAGTCGATGGTGGACGGGTTTATATGAGTAATGGGTCAGGGGTCAATAGAGGGTTACGGTTGCGGTTGGGTAGTTTGGAGATATAGGATCCTGCATCTCTAAACTATCCAACGTAAGTATATATTTGTGACGCAGCGAAAATAATGAACTACAAGGAATGGTCAGAAAAATGTTTTTTTTACAATAGTAATTGCGTCAATTCAAACGACAAGATAATATTTAAAACTGACGCACATTTTGATGCCTCGAATAAGCTTCTTATATGGATATTATAAACTACTACACTAAATGGGTAAAGTTGGATGGGAATCATGTAGTTTTCTACATGATTCTCATCCAACATGCAACTTTATAATAATAAAACTGTGCCAAGAACTTTCACTCCACCCTCATAATATTAAATTTTGCATATACTACTTGTGTGATACTATGACAAAGAAACGAATTATTCAGTAAATGTATATATTTTTAGACCAAATTTTGTAAAAATTTTTATTGTGTTGAGCATAATGATTAAATGTTCATTGAAAATTCGTACTCTATAGAGAAATTTTAGTAATTAGATATCGCTTCTCGTAGAAATACATTCTGCTATTCGATTGGGAATATTTCTTATAAGACCTCCTATGGAAACCCATTCAAAGCAACTTTAGGGCAACATGTACCCAAGTTAACTGAAGGTTTAGGAAGCATACCAACCCTTCGATATCTCAAACGACGCTAAACTGGTCTCTTGGTGAAATATGGCATTATTTTGTGCAGTCTCGCGTTCTACGTAATAATTCAAAAACTATAGTGTTTCACTCACCTCAATCAGCCCGTACATTTCATCGTTCTCATCTAAGGAATGCCAATTGGTGATAATTAGTTTTAATCTTGGATGATTAGAAATCAAACGAACTAATATGGTGATATATGGAATGCATTGTTATTCTATGACATACCTCCTATTTCTCCAAGGCTATTTAAAATCTCAAAGACACATTTACGAAATTCTGAAACTATTTGCTCTGTCGTACAAAATTCACAATTGTGTCTGCTCGGAACCACACCTATCGCACATAAAACATGATTGGGATATAATAGGTCGAAAAGTTGGTATGCTTCCTAGCTTACCAATGAACTTACATCATGATGTCCTACAAGTTGCCTGGAATAAGCTTCCACAGGAGTTCAAAAAAAAAACATTATCCACAGAACTCTAGATATTATGCTGATCCCTAGAGGCAAGCAATTTCAGTCTCTTATCTTCCCATTCAGTAGTTTTTCTAGGTCGTCCAGAGGCTCTTCTACCAATGTCTCGAACAACGAATACATAACTGAAACATATATTACTTTTCAAACGCCCAGCGATTCGCAATACCTGTTTCGTATAGTCCAAGTCGACTGCTTTCAAAGTCGGTTAGCTGGCGATAACTTGGTTGCTTCTAACTCTTGATATTTCAATAGATTAATTCACAACTATAGATTGTTACAATTGAATAATCAAACTAAATTGAGCCAAAATAGAAAAAAAGAGCTCGCCAGAAAATAACACTAAGGTTTATTGCTTTCTTGCTGTTCGTTTATCATTTATTTTTTTTCAACACAGTAAATATTTATACCAAATTAGTTCAGAAATATATACTTTTATCTTTTTTCTTTGTTACATAGTATTTATTTCCAGAAAAAACTAAAAATAATGATTATGGTGAATTTTCCGTGTTAAATTACCATATCAGTTCCGCAAAAAATATCACATTATATAAATGACAACTGTAGCGCTACTCGTAAATATCTTGCCTGTTTACTTGAATTAACTATCCTATTATTCCTATGAATAACTTGCTACCTTACAGAATAAATGCTAGTGATAAAAGGTTAAATATACATTTAAAATTGACATAATAATCATCGTAAGGCAACACTTATTGAAGTTTTTTAACTTAACTTGTACATAATTCCCATGTTCAATAAAATGTTCTACATCTAGACATCATTCTTTGTTCGTAGTTTAGTGTTCATAAAAATAATAAATAAGTACAGTTAGTATATTTCTTTATGTAATAAGTAATAATGAATTTCGACTAACGTTATGAAAGTGGTACATATTTGCATTTAATAATGTATTATAATTGCTATGATAAACATTCATACATTAACTGCTTCATCGTTGAGTATTTTAGAAGTTTTACTAGTAAATTTTGTAACAAATATTGACACATACGTTCACTCAAAAGAAATAATAACATTTATGATAGTTACGAAAAAAAACATTTAATCTGAAAGTTATGCTAGAGCGACCAATTTTTATTGGCGCGATCGGATGCATACGTTGTAGTAACTACGTATGTGCCAACAAACATTATAACGTATAATCGACTATATATGAAATACTTACCTTTTTAACAGCTGTTATTACGTAGCATAAATTGGATAAGATTGGAAAAAATATGCAGCGTTACGTATGTTTCCACATTTGTCTCAGTGAACGATGTTTACCATGATCTTGTATTTTTAGGAAAACCGTTCGACATCTATGGAAGTAATACGGGCATAATTAAAAATAATTTTTGAAATTAGTTAACGGATCTGTAGATACACAATCACAAATTTGCCGTAACTTTGCGAAATTGGAATTCTTTGTTCAAAACACTATCGAACTTTTCTGTTACGCGACCATTTTTTGCGCCGACTATGTTGTACAGTAATGCACTATTTGGACTGACTCACTAATGATAACCCGGTATTTTCCAAATTTTCTAGTTAGTCAAGTAATGCTTTGTAATTATTGTAGTTTTTAAAGCTATCTCAACGGAAGTATCTTGAAATCTTATCCGGCTTTCTTTAACAGATGCAGCTTCGTCAGGATCTAACTGTGGAATTACAAATTTAATTTGTTGAAAATACTGAAAAAGCTACCTTCGACCATATTCTCCAACGTGTAAGAATTAGTTGGTCGTTCGGGAATACCGGGCGCTGTCTGGGAAATTCTTGAGTTCGGTTAAACATCTTTATTATTTGCTATTAGTGCATGCACCTCTGGCAAACATTCTCGAATAGTTTATGCCACAAGCTGTAAACCATGAGTTTTACACGTCACAAGTAAGTCTTCCACGGTGTTCTTTGAGAAAATAACCTACTGAATGCATTGCCACGGTACCATCACATCAATAATTGATTAGTTGAAAGCTAAACTATTTCTAACCTAAACTTTTGCTAGCTTCCCTGCACTTACTATAACACGTACGAATTTCTTTCGATCTGTTGTTTCGTCAACATAGCTTCTCGGTGGCATGTTACTTTTTTTATTAGAGTATTTTATATTATTTATATGCTTTCTACAGTCGCTTTTCTCCCATCACAGCAACGGCTCATTGCCAACTTTACATATGATTTTGGAACTATTATACCATGAATCGGGAAATTCACCGATATACATTTTAACAGCGTCAACCAATGGTCATCTTTTACTCTTCCGTACCTTGGACAGATGCTTAATTGCCAAGAGTCGAAAGAAACTAATGCAAATAGTCATGCGTCAGCGGTATATAGTTGTTACGAACCTGTACTGATAAGTATGACCGCGAATTTATAGTATATCAAAAATCTAGACTTAAAAATGTCGAGATAGAGAGATGTTTAATAATTTTGAGCTTACTTGTATAACATAAATTTTTATTGATATACATGTATAAATAAATATGGTGCATGTATGTAATTTACGTCTTACAAATATTTAAACATTTTATTGAAAGCAGAGACTGATCGGTGATAATGCGGGTATATGGGTAGTCTAGTATATATTGAAGAAACTATGGATCGATGAGTATGCTTAGATATCTTGAAGTAATATTTGCATAGAGACGTAAAAAATGATTCTTAGATGAATAGATTTTCCAAAAGAATTGATATACAAAACATACAGCTAAGGGTGAACAAAAATTGTTACTTTGCAATGTCAAGGCGTTTCAAACTTCGCGGTTTTTTAAAAGAATAAATAAAGTACATAATTTGCATTCACTTTCAAAAACTTTTTATTGGTAATTGAAGTATCAGTTATGACATTTATATGCGAAAAATAATATCTGCCAAATGGCCTCCTTTTGCAGCTCCACAGACGGCCACTCTTTTGTTAAAATTTACAATACATTTTGACATAATTGAGGCTCTATCTCACCAATGACACGAATAATTTCATCTTTCAAAGCAGGAATTGATTATGGATTGTTTTTGTAAACCTGACTTTTCACATAATTCCAAAGAAAATAGTCTAACGGTGTCAAATCACATGATCTTGTGGCCAATTAATATCACCGTTTCTTGAGATTACACGTCCAGGAAATTTTTCTCTCAATAAATCAATTGATTCGTGTGCAAAGTGAGGTGTAGACATTCCGGTTGAAAGCACATACTATATGCTCTAGATCAATATTCATTAATTCAGGCCACAGAAATTCGGTTATCATCCGACGATATCGATCACCATTGACAGTTACAGCTTCATCAGCAACATTTTCAAAGAAGTAAGGTCCAATTACACTACCTGACCATAATGCACACCAAACAGTAACTGCATAGGTTACGGATACGGCAATTTTGTTTATTAACACCACCAAGTTCAAAATGTGCCTCATCGGAAAACATTATTTTTTGAGAAAAAAGCTGGTTGTTCATTGATGAAATTGACGTTTTAAATGATCTAATAGTTTCAGTTCCTGTGGAACCTTATATTTTGAGCTAAATCCTTGAGTAAAATACACCATGTTGTTGATCCACTAATTCCAAGTTGTTGTGAACGTCGTCTAATGAACATTTCAAGGCAACACTTTCACGCGTACGGCGTTTGATTTTCGTACAATTGTTTTTCGCCGTAAACCATAAAATTGTTTTACCAAATATTTTAAGGTGCGACACTTTGATCAATTATCTGCTGATGATGACAACTTGGTTGAAAAATATATCGAAATGCGTATACAGAATTTACAAAAGTTAATGTGGAAAGGGGTTATATATCAACCTTATTGATCAAGGAAGCAATAACATTAGTAAATGCACAATAGAAGTTAATAACCGTAAAAAAATTAAAAAGCCGAAAAACGCCAAGCGAAGACATTATGACCAACGAACTGATCAAATAAGGAGACAATAAACCAAGATATACATTGAACGGCGTTTGAAGAAGCTTTTCCACCTTTGAAATTATCTTAAATAAAAGCAAACGTTATATATACTTATTGATCAAGGAAGCAATAACAGTAAATTGAAGAACCGTAAAAAAATTAAAAAGGAACCATGATAATGATATTCAAAATTACAAAGGAATAACACCATTCAATATAATTAGTGAAATTATTCACAAAAATAGTAACAAATAAGACTGAACAGACCATCCTCATAGAAGAAGAGCAAAGGGATTTTCGGAAAAATAAATCTACTGTAGTTACCATATGTATTATTTGATAAATGGCGAAGAAAGTACTAGACTACAACGTACCACCAGCATATATGTGCATCTTATACCTAAACAAGGCATTCGATCGATGAGAGGTATTTGACATTTTAAAAATAATGAAATAATCAAACGTAGAAAAAGGTTATAAATATAATAGAAGAACTAAATAAAAATATTACAACAAAATAAATAAAGACCAAATTACGAGTAGCTAGGGAACTATGTATAACAAATCTATAAATTCGACAAGGAGAAAGCCTCGACCTGATACTAGTCGACCTTACTAGCAAAATATGTGTTATCGGCCAGCAACAAACCCACTTGTACGTCAAGAGACTTCATTACAACCACAAAAAGTGACCGCGTGGTGTGGATTTCTTGCCGGAGTGATCGCCATGTTACGGTTAATGGAGTTCGCTATCGTGTCGTGTTGGAAGATTATTTTTCGCCAGAATTAGATGGACTTGACATCAGTCATATGTGGTTCCAACAAGATGGTGCCACACAGCTGGTCAAACAATTAACCTATTGAAGGGCAAGTTCGGTAACCGTGTAGTCTCGAGAAATGGTCCGGTCGAGTATCTACATTGCTCATGCGATTTAACGCTGTTGGATTTCTTTTTCTGGGGTTACGTTAAGTCGTTGGTTTATGCCAACAAGCCAACAACGGAGCTCAGGGACAATATCAAACGCGAAATTGCCAACGTTCCGACCGATATGTGTAAGAGAGTGGTGGAAAATTGGCTCCAAAGAATCGATCGCTGCAAACATGCTCATGATGGTTATATGAATGAGATCGAATTCCAGAGTTAAATGTAACATATGTACTCCACTTGGAATAAATTTTAGCCCAATATCTCAATTATTCTGTTATTCAGTATTTAAATAGAGAGAGAGCATCAGTGACCAATATGGCTTTCCTAATTCCATAGAACTTCTAAGTAATCTTTTAACATTTAAACAAAGTAAAAATTTTATCGTGTAAATCTTCCCTCAATAATATATTCTGGATATATGTACAAGTATGAAGTTGATTATTCTTTATTTTGTTATATTACATATATTAAGTAAATATGTATAAAGAAAGACTTTGCATTTCAAAATTACATAATTTTTTAAATATTTGTTTTCTTCTGTTTCAGATTTTGGACAATTAGTTGGTTTGTAGCAACTTTAATATCTTTAATAGTTGCACGTAAGTATAACTACGAATATATTAAAAATTGTAAAACCTTATTATATATATAAGTAATACTAGATTCTCGGACTCTCCGCGATGTTGGACAGAAATACAGAAATTCTCGAAAGAATCGGCTTCTCGACGTTTCGATGACATCTTTATCATCTTCTTCAGAAGTCGCTTCATAGTGAAGAGTCAACCTGAAACTTCGGTCTCAGATTGACGCTGAAGAAAATGATTAAGATGTCATCATAACATCGTCGGGTTTATTAGGCAGTGGGAAGCGTAAAGAAATCACGAGAATACAGGCATACAATGTGCGAGTGTTGCATATAAAACAATACATAAGTATCTTTCAATGCTGTATTCTTTCTTTTTTTGTAAAACTAGTCTTATAAAGCTTTAATTTTTACTAAGTATAAAGTTAAGTATACAATAAGAAAAGTGTGGGTACAAATAATTAGCAAATAGTGATTTATTTCAGTACTGAAATTTTGTATAATATAATTGCAGGCATGTCCCGATAAAATACAAATATTCTCTAAACGAAAATAAAAATAAGTATTCCTTTAAAAAAAATATCTTCAAACACAAGAAACCTAACATTGAGTTTCTGCGTCCTGATTCTGTGTACGGTATCGCCCTATTTAGAAAAGTGTACGAAATTGATGTTATACGTTGAAATCATATAGGTAATACGAAAAATAATCACAAATATAAACATACACATATACCCGAATAAACAAAATGCTATTAAATTAAATAATATTAAAAACTAAAATCCATAAAACACAACTGAGACATAATCAACCTTAGCCTAATTAAATATAATGCTAGCATATTATAAATTGATTTACGCAGAATATGCGCTAAAACTCGTAACTTCCGTTTATTGCTTTTATAGATGTGTTGTAGGTGATATTGAAAACGTCAATATCACTTGGCAGAGAGTTTAATTCTCTGGATATTCGATTTATTGGAACATTATAACCATAGGGTGTGCGATAGAGAGGCTATGCTAATAAATCTACATTACGAGATTCCCATATAGGTTAGGTACATGCTTTCTAAACAACGAAAGAAGAGGAGGGCATTTAAAACCAAACTTGAGCACTTTACGTCGTGCAGACAATGATTGAAACCCATAAGATGCAAGCGTTCAAATTATATATAAGCAGATTCATCAAAATTTAACGGTCACACTGCGAAACACAGATTTCGTTGATTTAGATCTGACACTTGTTCTTGACTTACTTTCGACATCTGAATACAAAAATAACCACAGTTTTTGTCTATCACATCAACTTTTTAAGCCACAAGATACCCTCTCTTTAGTCCACAAGTAACAAAATGCGCATATAAAGGAAAATAAAGGAATAAAGTATCAAATATACTGTTCGCAAAGAACAATTTTATTTATACAAAGGCTTTATATAGTTTCTGTAAATTAAATTCTATTCATATAAGTTCTTTTACCAATTGGCGAACATATATACAAAGGGTACTATGAAAGTTTTTCAATACAGCTTTGTTTATTTACAACGCTCAATACACCTCTCCATCCTCCGAAACCAATTTTAAACCAGTTCTGTCAAGTTTCTTTAGGGTGTAAAGCACACTCGTTGTCCCAAGTCTGCAGAAGGTCCTTATCATTGGAAAAACCTCCTCCCTTATAGCTTCATTTTCACATGTGGGAACAGTGCAAAGTCGCAGGGATCAAGATCTGGACTGTAGGGAGGGTGCTTGACAAGTTTCAACCCTATCGTGGTCAAATATTTGGTGCAGGCTTTGGCGTGGTGAATTAGAGCATTATCGTGATGGAGGAACCAGGTGTCCATTCTTGACTTTGGCCGCAGGTTCTTCATAGATCCAATAACTTTAGGGAGGCACTGTTCAGTATACCACTAAGCTGTGACTGTCTTCTGTGTGTTCAAGGCGACGCGTTCCACAATTCCACTCGTTTTGAAAAATACGACTATCATTTTCTTCTTTACAGATCGGGATTTTTTTTAGCATCTCTCGGCACCAAGTCACACGTTGTGTCATCTGCTCTTCAGTCAGTCGATGTGGCACCCAGAGAGAGGAAAGTTTCTTCACGTGCAAATGATCATGCAGAATCGAACGAATTGCTGGTGCATTTAGGTCTGAAGTACCCTCTTGGTAGGTCACTCGCCTGTCCTCGCCAAACATTTTCCTCACAGTAGTAACGTTTTCCTTCGTTACTAACGTTTGTAGCCTTCTCGGCCTCTCAGCATCCTCAACAGTTAAATTTTCCTTTTGGAATTCTCTATACCACCTGAGTATCGTTGTGCGATGTGGACAAACATCACCTAATCCAAGAGTCATTTCTTCGAAGCACTAGTCTAAGTTTAAACCATGCACGAAATTATAACGCAAAACATGGCGCGGTGGTTACTATGCACGTATGAACATGTTTCAACATGCAGCAACAAGCAGCTTCCTACGATTCATTGTTGCTTCATATTGCAAAACTTTCCTAGTATCCTTTGCATTAACATTTATGTATATAAAAATTTTCGCTTATAGCTTTCCTGGAGTGTTCAATCTGTGGACAATCTTGCTTGATGTTCAAACAATAGCCAGCCATCATATGTACATCCTATCTACCCTAATATCGGAACTCCATGATCTTCAAGTCCTAGTGGAACCGCTCACCCTGTAGTCACGTTAATATAAGCTGTAGAGAAAAAACTTAACATGATAGAAGAAAACTAACTAGAGTTTTGAAATCAGTATGCCTATTCAACTTTAAAACAGCTGAAAATCGAACTCAACAGAAATTATATTAAGAATTGTTCCCCCGTGTAATTAACAAATTTTTGCTGATTTTTTTCTGTTCTATTAGCATAAAATACGGTATGTGAATTCTAATAATACAGCAGTATTTAAGAGTAGATCAGACGAAACTCTGATACAAGACGGGGATGGCTATAATATTTGTGAAATCTCACGCCTGACTCGTCGTCAACATGAGAGGAAAAGGTCAAAGCTGAATCAAAGAGGTTACCAAAATCTCTGAAAAGGTCCACCCTGGATAGAATATGGATAGTCTATGCATTCCTTTTTTCTCCTAGTAAAAGAGATAGTTTTACATTTTTAAATATTTAAGCAAATGTTATTATCTTTACACCAGGCAGAAACTGCATTAAGATCCGATTGAAGCAGTAAACCGTCAGATGTAGACGAAACCGATGCATAGAGTTTAGATAGTCAACAAAGAGGAGAAAAATTCATTCCCGTGCTTTATGTAATTGGAAAAAAGTAAGAATTATATCGGGCCAAAATAACTACCCTGCAGAACTCCTAAAATTAATTCAAGAATTATATGTATAGTCTAAATATAAATGCATATTTATTTTATATTACTATTCTACAATCATCAATTATATTGTGCGTTTTTGCCATTGATAATGCGCTTATGTATTAATGTGCATTGAAATTAGTAATTTTGGTTTTTCAACGAGACATCTCCGAACTGTATGCTCGTGAATTTGACATCGTCTTTCAGACAGCTTTTCCGAATGAATCTACTGAACAACATTCGATTTTCTGTTGAGCTATTTTTACCACAATATTTTCTCTAGTTAAAATGATACTAGACTGCACTCACATTACTAACAATTTCCGACGTCCAATAATATCAAAATTTTTGATTTTTATCATTTGATACGTCTCGCATTATCTGCGATCATTAAATTTACTTTGAATGAAAACAAATGAAACTCAAAACGCACTAATAAGAAAATAAACATATAAAATTGCATTGATCAGGGATTGTACACAGATTTAGTTTTAAATGACAATCTCTATTAGATATTTACAATTTATTTTCGATAACTATGTAGAATGTAAGTAAATCTCATTAGCAAAAATATTTACCTTCCGATTTTCAACATAAATCAAATATAAGTAATTGAAAGCTTTCAGGAATATTTAATAGATCACAGAATACTTGCAATATCTATTTCCAACATACTAATTGCAAATTATCCAAGTCATTAGAGTAAGACACACTAAATATTGATGTGTATATGTATCATTAGTTACATGGACAGCTAGGGTCAAAACTGTTAACACATCTAATGCATTTGCCATGTTCTTATTCAATCTCAGTATTATTAAATTGATGTAGCAGTTTCTCTATGAATTAACCGACATTACGTATAAGGATGTGCTGCATTCAATCTTGTTTTAATTATTCATCAATAAAAAATGTGATTGACATATGTGACTTTAAACAGATGTATAATAATCACATTTCTTAAAAAAAATTAAAAAAATCTTGATTTCTATTTTTAATTCTCAACGAAAGGCGAGAAACACAAGATCCGCGATACAATAATAATGCATTCGAAACGTATGTTGCTTATCACTAAATGAATATACATATGTACATTACGTATACATACGATACATGCGAAAACATACACCGCATTCTTGAACTGCAGTGTAACTTCCTGGACATTAAGAGGTGATTCATTTGGAGGTACTTTTTTCAAAAATGAAAACGTCAGTTTCATCGGGTATTCTTTATTATCACATAAAAAAAACCTTTTTGACATTTATTTTTAAAAAATTATTGCCTCCGAATGTTGGCAGTAACTGCACCAAACATGGTTCATTCTGAAATTCCAATTTTCGATGACGCGTTTCAGCATTTTAATTAAGTAATGTTGGCTTCCAATTGCTCAATCGTAGTTAGTTTATCCATGTAGACTTTGGACTTTACGTAGCCCCAAAGGAAAAGTTTAAAGAGCCGGCCATTGCACAGGTCCATTACGTAAAATTAAATGTTCACCAAATTGTTCTCTCAATAAAGCCATGCTTTCACGGGCTGTGTGACAAGTATCGCCGTCTTGTTAGAAGTAAATATCGTCGAGATCACAGGCTTCATTTTCAAGAAACAATCAGACCATTATCATAGCGCGATAACGGGCACCATTCCGAGTTACGTTGCGAGCGTCTTCATTTTTGGAGAAATATAAACCGATGATTCCACTTGCCCATCAACCACACCAAACCGTGGTTTTGTCTGTATGTAATAGCAGCTCTTGAACCTCTTTGGATTGCTCTTCACTCTATATACGGCAATTGTTCTTATCGACGTAGCTATTAAATGAAAAATGGGCCTTATCGCTGAACAAAATTATAAGCCGAACTGTTGAGATCTACATCGCATCGATTCTTCACAGCCATCGTTTCGTCACTACATACCGGATGTGGTCTATTTGGTCGCGTATTATCCAATAATGAAAAGTGCGTTTCAAATTTTTCGGTGGTATAGCGAATTGTGCGTTTGGAGGGCCAATTACGTAAACTGTAAGTTGCTCTAAGCGCACAAAAAAAAAACACTTTTCTCGTGAAACGTTGATTTTCGTAATGCAGCAGAATAATTTGCAGACGCCGTGCTGGGCTGAGTCTTTGCATAATAAAATTTCACATCATACTTAACTAAAATAGGGTGAAAGTTTGACACGACTCACACTTTATCTGTCAAAAATCAATATTGAAGAAAGTACATCATAGTGAATCACTCATTATGTGTTTTATATCTTTAACTGTGTTAATCATAAATTGTAAAAAAAATTAACATTATCCTCTTAAAAAATTGTAAATACGATACATTTCGAATTTTTTTTTTCAATTCCACCTGTAGATAACCGCAACATCGGCAGCATTAATGATGTATTCGAGTAATTTCGTGGTTTATTCTGTGTAACTTTACTACGAACCAATGTACGACACTGTTTATTTCTTGCCGTTGGTGGCAACTTAGTTAACGAAATACGTATTCATGACATAAATATTAATGTGGTAAGGGGCTTTTTGTCGTTTTTAATTATTCGGTTAGTCACTGCTTTCAAATAAATTTCTATTATAACAGATAGCATAAAAATGCAAATGATTTAACTCATTACAAAAGTAGATATTAAAAAAAAATGCCTTAAAAAATTTGCAAAATGGTTATTGTATTTTTCAAATTGCAAGCATAAGAATAATGTCAAAATTGGTGTCTGCCTTTGATGTTGGATATAAAAACTTCAATTCATTTAAAAGTTGTCCTGCATGGCAACCTATATACGAGGGAGCGTTTTTATATTCGCGGAATGAGCGGGTTGTAGAGGGGTGAGTAGGCGCATTGGGGGCGTGGCCTGTGCAGCGACTCATGATTAGTATAAATACGAAGTTTCATTGTTATTAGACAGTTAGTCTTTGAGCTATCGTCAACCAAGTAACATAATCAGGAGTGAAAAGTGAAATATGGAAAAAATCGAATATCGTGTCGTTATAAAGTTTCTTACCAGGCAAGGAAAATCAGTCGCGACCATAATGAATGAGATGTCATTGGTTTACGGCGACTCTTGTCCAGGAAAAACCATGGTGTACAAGTGGCATAGTTTATTTAAACAAGGAAGGGAATCCCTTGAAGACGACCCGAGGCCGGGCAGGAGCATTGAGGTGACCACGCCAGCACTTGTCCAAAAAGTTGAACAAATTGTACTCGAATATGCTCGACTAAAGAAGAAACAACTCGCAGAAATGGTCGGAGTATCCGATACAACAATTTTTAAAATCCTACACGATCATCTCGGCATGTCTAAGGTCAGCGCAAGATGGGTGCCGAGAATTTTCACGCCGCCGCAAAAACAACAGCGCGTAGAGTGTTCGCGTGCATTTTTGGACCTCTGTAATGAAGACAAGGATGGTGTATTGAGTGGAATTGTTACTGGAGACGAAACTTGGGTTCATCATTATGAACCTGAGTCCAAACAAGACTCCATGCAGTGGCATAAAAAGGGCACAGCACCTCCCAAGAAATTTAAAGTGTCACAATCAGCTGGGAAACTCATGGCAACGGTATTTTGGGACTCGGAAGGAATATTGTTGATTGATTATAAAGATAAAGGTGTTTCTATAACCGGAGAATATTACGCTTCAATATTAGAGCGACTAAAAGAAGCCATTAAAGAGAAAAGACGGGGAAAATTGACAAAAGGTGTTCTGCTTTTGCACGACAATGCGCCCGTCCACAAGAGCCGCGTTGCGTTAGCTGCCCTGCATAAGGTGGGCTTCGAAATTGTGAGTCACCCACCCTACAGCCCAGACCTGGCCCCGAGTGATTATTATCTGTTTCCGAAAATGAAAAAAGAGCTGCGGGGTAAAAAATTTACTGCCGATGATGAAGTCAAGGAGGCAGTTTCGGCGTATTTTGCAGATAAAGAGAAATCATTTTTTTATGAGGGTATAAATAAATTAATTGAAAGATGTGAAAAATGTATCCGTCTTGCAGGTGAATATATTGAAAAAGAAAAATAATTTGGTTTTTTTATTTCCACCCCTTGTCCCCCATTCCGCGAATATAAAAACGCTCCCTCGAATATGTACGTATAGTACATTTACTAACTTACTACATGACAATAACAGAATTGTTACTACTTTTAAATTATTTCTGGCGAATATATTTTTTACATTGCTTTTGAATATATGCGTTTTTACTTGCATCATTTTGTGGAGACGATCACAATTTTAGGTTTAGATGTTATTTGAATATACTCGTAATATTAAAAGAACAAATAATAGTACAACTTGAATGAATTTTATTAATAAATGTCGGTTGTCCAAGACGAAAAAAGTTAACAATAATTCATAACAACAATAAAAAACAAAACTGTATTCATACATACATTTACAAATAGTACAAGATATGAGGGTAGCCGTTTATATTTCGGGAACTGGCAACACTGTTAGTGTCGTGAAGTTTGTCATTTTTGAGAATATATTTACCTTGACAGTTTTATTATCCGGCCGCTATTTCTATTGTTGACAGTAACTTGAAAATTTTATGTCAGCGAAAAAATGGAATTAATTAACATTTTCGTGCAATTATTTTTCATAACTTTCGGCGTGGATTATCTCAACAAGAATGCATCGACGAGCTGAATTCTTTACATGGTGATGAAACACCATCGAAATCTACAGTATATCGTTGGTATGGTGATTTCAAACTTGGACGGCGTTCTTCGGACGTGAATTTCGTGAAGGTCGTCCCACGAAGGTTGTTGTGTCGGAAAACATTAATGCAGTGTCTGAATTGATAATCTAAGACCGTCATATGACATACCGTGAGATAGAGGCATTTCTAGGTATTAGTAACACCAGTGTGCATAAAATCCTGCATGAAGAAGCTATGTGCACGTGGGGTACCACTTAATTTGACAACCGCTCAGAAAAGGAGAAAATATAACGGTGCTTCAAAGAACATTTATAAAGTCGTCACAAGTGATGAATCTTGGATCTATATGTATGAGGCCGATGGTAAATAGCAGTCGACTGTGTGGGTATTCCAAGATGAGCCAAAACCAAAAAAGTTGTTCGCGCTCGAAGCACATCAAAACAAATGGTCGCCTGTTTTTTCGGAAAAACCGGTCACATTGCAACCGTGCCTTTAGAGAGTTGAAGAACGGTCAATTCCGAATAGTACACAACTTCGTTTGCCAAAAGCTTTTGAAGATATAAGGAAATCAAACCGAAAACGACAATTCATTCTCCACCATGACAATGGTCGGTTTAAACAACTGAATACTTGACTGGGCAAAACATTGACTTGATAAGCTATCCGCCGTACAGCCCTGATATAGCACCCTGTGATTTCTTTTTGTTCCCACACGTGAGGAATAAACTTCGTGGTCAACGGTTTTCTACGCCAGAAGAGGCAGTTGAAGCATTCAAAATTCATATTTTGGAGATACCGCCTTCACAGTGGCAGCAATGCTTTTCAGATTGGTTTAAACGAATGCAAAAGTGCATTGATTTTTAAGGAGAATATTTTGAAAA
Organism: Dermolepida albohirtum; assembly: GCA_031893035.1. Lineage (NCBI taxonomy): Eukaryota > Metazoa > Arthropoda > Insecta > Coleoptera > Scarabaeidae > Dermolepida > Dermolepida albohirtum. The sequence continues at coordinate 116,257 of JAVIWB010002590.1, forward strand.
GCAATAAAACTATTTTCGATAATAGAATTTTTTTTTATTGTTTGCTACTCCCGAATTATAAACGGCTACCCTCGTATAATGGAAAAAAAAGGAAATGAACTTCAATTGCCAGATAAAAAAATGAATCAGTATTGTCTCGAATAGTTTGCAAAGTGCCTACAGCTATATTTAATTTAATAGAGCAAGCTAGCTGCTCTTGATATTAAACTGATTTCATGTGCAATAATTTTGGATCTCTCTTGTCAAATTAGAATACAAGACGTTATTTGCATATACAAGTGCAAGCCTTTGACACTATAGACTTTTAATATCTTGCCACGTAAATTGAGTGCAATTAGTTTCAATGACATTTTTATATCGTTTCTTGGTACATATCTTACGAGTAGAATTAATTACGTATATTATAATGGTTTTAGTTTATTTAAATTTATCCCAACTTCAGGAGTACTTTAGGGATCAAACTCGAGTCCTCTATTATTCTTAATCTTTATAAATTATATTTATGAATAATTTTCATATTCTGTGCTTACCTATGAACGTTTTTCAAACACTCAAACCAATCACTGCTTCATTTATTCCATTCTGCAGTTGGCGTACTTAAAATGTGTGACATGAATGCATTAACGGCTTCTTCAGGGCAGAAAGAACGGTGAGCATGCATTTTTTATTTTTAATTGCGAGTAACGTAAAGAAATCGCCCAGGGCCAAATCAAATTTGTTGGATAAGTCATTCATTCCCTTACTTATCAATAACTTTAGGCAAATAAATTGTTGTATATCATTCCACATTTACTGTTCTACGATTTTCTAGAGCAATTGTAGCAATACGATCAGATTTAACTGCAAAACATGCAACCATTTTTAGAGCTTCGCACTCGAATAATTTTTGTTAAGAAAAGTTCATTTTAAAAACACCTAAACTGTGCTCGATGCTTTATTTTCGGTCCGTAAGAATATATCCACGATTCATCACCTATAATGATGTGAAAGACATGTTTAGAATCTCCGTGTTTAAATGATGATTTGATACCATCTTTATTTTTGCTGGACATTTTACGATATCAAACGAGTTTTCTTACGTCCAACTGCTGATGTCAGAGGTCCGAGAAGAAATATGACAGGCTACCTGAATCTCATCAAATACTATATAAGGACCCTCTTCTAAATCATTCGACGTACAGTAGCAATATTTTCCGCAACGACAGATATCGTACACACAAACCAAACTTCAATTCTTCTACTTCAATTTGAGTAGAAAGGTTAGTAGAAAACGAAGTTAGCACAACTCTAGTTTTATTATAAGTTGAGAACGTTTGCGAAAATATTACATTTATATTGTCAAAAAAACTTTCAAAACGAATGAAGATGAGTTATTCAACAATATGCCGAATTCTGAGAAGGCAGATTGACTCTTGCACTAGGTGATGTTTGTCCACATCGCACAACGATATTCAGGTGGTATAGAGAATTCCAAAGGGGAAATTTATTCGTGGAGGATGCTGAGAGGCCGAGAAGGTCACGAACGTCAGCTATGGAGGAAAACGTTACTACTATGAGGAAAATGTTTGGCGAGAACAGGCGAGTGACCTACCAACCGATAGAGGCCTTCAGGCCTAAATGCACCAGCAATTCGTTCGATTCTGCATGATCATTTGCACGTGAAGAAACTTTGTTCTCTCTGAGTGCCGCATCGACTGACTGAAGAGCAGATGGCACGACGTGTGACTTAATGCCGGGAGATGCTAAAAAAGTTTAATAAGGGACAATCTCGGCATGTGAACATCGTGACAGGTGACGAGACTTGGCTGTACTATTACGATGTGCCGACCAAAGCTCAAAACAAAGTTTAGGTCTTTCATGATAAGGACACAGCCGTAGTTGAAATAATAGTTGAATTTTTCAAATCGAGTGGAATCGTGGAACGCGTCATTTTGGACACACAGAAGACAGTTACAGATAAGTGGTATACTGAACAGTGCCTGCCTAAATTCATTGGATCTATGAAGAACCTGCGGCCAAAGTCAAGAATGGACACCTAGTTCCTCCATCACGATAATGCTCCAACTCACCGCGTCAAAGCCTGCACCGGATATTTGACCACGACAGGATTGAAATTTCTCGAGCACCCTCCCTACAGTCCAGATGTTGCTCCCTGCGACTTTTCACTGTTCCCGCATGTAAAAAGGAAGCAAAAGGGAGACAGTTTTCCAGTGATGAGGACCTTCTGCGGGCTCGCGACAACGAGTGTGCTTTACTCCCTAATGAAACTTGGCAGAACTGGTTTAAAGATTGGTTTCGGAGGATGGAGAGGTGTATTGAGTGTAGAAGAAATTACTGTAGCTGTATTGCAAAACTTTCCTAATACCCCTTGTACAATTGTAACCACTGAGATTAGCATGATGTACGAAACGCTGAAACGGTGATTAAGAATTTACTGCCAAACAAAACGACGCTGCACCCATATAGAAAATAATGTAAAGACGCAACACATTTGGCAATCATTTAATTAGAAGGCACAATTAGTCTCCTAGAGACTGAATTCGGCTAACTATTGATTATAGGATTACTTCAAAGAAAAGTTATCTCTAAGCACACTCGTGAGAAACTGAAGCAATCGACATCATATGTCATCCAGAACATATCTAGGAGTGTTCTTCCTAATGCCATTCGTAACTTAGAAGAATGACTATTTTTAATTGAACATCACAGTGATGGTTATATTTAAGTTTCCCGTATTTCTTATTTTAAAAAGAAAACTCCATTTCTTTCTGAACTATTCTGGGTTTTTATTTTTATAGAACCTAAATATATGAAAAAATTAGTCATTTAAACTGGGACGTTCCATTTTATCACATGATATTTTATTATTTATTTTATATTAGCCAAATCTTTCTTGCCTCAATTTAAACTCTGAGTGCGATCCTGTTGCCCCTTGTATAGTTATAATAAAAATACAAACATAATTGTAAACTGTTCATAATATTCATGCAAAATAATTTGTATAAATTTAATGTACAAGAAAATATAATATTCTAATTAAGCGTTAAATTTAAAGTGTCCTAATACCTTTATAGTATTAAATACAAGATACGCAGCAATTTCATAATCGAAGTTTTAGGGAATTTAGGACGTGTAAACAATTATTGGTATTTGCTTCTGCACATACGTTATAATAAACGCTTCTAAAATCTGTCATCATTGTAATCTGTTCCATTAATTGTGGTGATAGGATGTCTCATACTGGAAATGCGGTATTTACATACATAAATACCGCATTTCACATGCAAGCACAACGTTGTTGACCTACAATTGAGAATAAGTTTTGTAGCAATTGAAAAAGTAGAAGAACTTTCTTCTTTTAGAATAATTATCGTGGAACAATTTCATTTTATTACTTTTGTACATGTAATAATACACGTTTTTAATATGAAAATATTAATCCAGTTATTGTAAATATAAAAGATAATTACAGCGCTTTTGAATATTTTATTTGAATTTCTAACACACTCATTGACTTATTTTACAAAAAATATAATTTAAAATTTGACGGACTGAGTTTTAAGTGTCATATTGAAGTTTATCAAACCCAAACTTAATTCAAATTATTGAGCTTTTTATAGAGCTTACTTTAATAATATATAGCGATCCGCCAAAGCGTCATTTAACGCAAAATAAACAGTGAAGAGTATTAAGAAACAGTAATTGTAATATCAGGTTTTTCAATAAGGATGTAGTAATTTTGTATTTAAATAAAGCACAGAATTGAGATGTTGGACTGAAATTTATTCTACGTGCAGTACACATGTTATATTTAACTATGGCATTCGATCTTGGCCAGATGATGTTCGCAGCGATCGATTCTTTGCCGGAATGTTGGCAATTTCTCGTTCGTTATTGTCCCTGATGTCCTCTAACATTCCCCATGAAAAGGAATCTAACGGCGTTAAATCGCATGAGCGAAGTGGCTACTCGACCGGACCATTTCTCGAGACTACACAGTTACCGAACTTCTTCAATCGTTTGACCAGCTATGTGGCATGTGGCACCATCTTATTGGAACCACATATCACTGATATCAAGTTCATCCAATTCTGGCCAAAAATAGTCTTCCAACATGACACGATATCGAACTCCATTAAGCGTAACATGGTGACCATTTCGGTAAGAAATCTACACCACGCGGTCACTTTTTGTGGTTGTAATGGAGTCTCTTGAAGCACATGTGGGTTTGTTGCTGTTCATTAACGCACATTTCGCTTATCGAAAAAGCCATTAAGCCAAAACTGAGCTTTATCGCTGAAGACGATTTCGATGAAAATCAGGATTTTCTTCAAACTTTAGCAAGGCCCCATGGGAAAAGTTTCGGCGCGTTGAGTGATCAAGGGGCTTCAGTTCTCGAGTTAATTTGATCTAATAAGGGTAATCTTTACGCAAAATTCGCCACGATTTGGTTTGAGAGATTCCTAATTCCTGTGAACGGGGTAGAATCAATTAATTTGGCTCATTTTGAAGTGCAGCACTTACGACTGCGATATTTTCAGCACTTCGACCGACGCGTTGTCTCACTAGCACAGGAACATCCAATAGTGAATATTTTAACTCGACTTTAGCCACTATAGTACGCACCGTCTGTCTGGAGGGACGATTATTACGATGATTTCCAAATGTTGCTCATGAACTTCACCATGATTAAAATGTTAACCTTGACTGACGTTTTGACGTTGACAGATCATGAAAAACATTCAACGGTGTGTGCGTATTGAAAGACAAAATTGTTATGTCCCTATTGGAAAACCTGATATTAATGCACGGACGTGCAATATCATGCCATGATGTTAAACCATTAAAAATCATTCTAGAGATCTTAGACCAGTATCACTACTTTTATATACTACTATACTATAATGAAACTATATACGCTGACGACAATTTACCTTTTATTTAAACATTCATACACGATGAGGATTCCAAATTAGCGTGTCCGCTACAGAATTCTGATTTGAATCCCTTGACACACGTTTAAAATAATATCGTTAAAGTAATAAATATGAAAATCATCAAATTGCAATCAGTTACTCAGTAATAATAATAATAATAATAATGATAATAATAATAATAATAATAATAATATTTATTTAAACTGCCAACAAGAATCCCGAAATAGTTAGTATACAAATATACAATAGTTAAATAACAGAAATACGATAATATAGATCATACACTATATACCTATACAATCAATACATTTTACAGTAGCTACGTGTATTAATTAAAATAAATAATAAAAAATTCAGGGGAATACATCTGGAAACAAATTTGTATTCTTAGTTGAATGTATTGAAGGCGCTCTTAAATATAAATTGGTTCTAGGTGTTGCTGTAGTAATTGTTTCAGACAGTCTTGCCGATAAATGTGGGATTCGGAATTTAACTCAAGACAAGTAAACGGGCGAATCAGTCTAGTTCTTTATCAATTTTTTGTATGAAATTTCTACTGATAGTGTGTTTTCTTTTAGTGAATGAATCAGATCCATGTCATTTTAACAGTAGTGTATAATCCAAGTCACGAGCAAGATAAGTTCCAGCAATCTTAAACGACAAAGATTTCTGAAATTTCCGCTGAATTCGGTCTATTTCATTAGCTTGAATATTATACAATATATGGGATACCATATTACAACACCACATTCCAAACTACTAATCACTAGCGCATAGAAAAGAGCTTTGAATAAAACTACGTTGTTAAAATCCTTTAAAAGTCCGAATAATAAACCCCATTGTTCGAAATGCAGAATTGACAACAGTAGAAATATGATCTGAAAAAATAAGCCTTTCATTAAAAACGACACCAAGATCTTTTATATATGTTTTAGGCTCGATTTCGAAAGTATTCAGTTGGTAACAGTGGATACAAAACATTTCTCTATATTTAGAGTTAATTTGTTTATTAAACAACAGTTACTAATTGCGTCCAGATTCGTTTGAAGGACCCTCATGTATTGCCTATTATCAACTGTGTGGTAAATTAAGCATCAGCATAGACGAGTACAGGGCAGCTCATGAAAGTCATCAAATCATTGATGAAAATATTAAACAATAATTGCTTAAGGCTTGATCCCTATGGAACTTCTCATGTTGGCCATTACTACAATGGCTACATTATCGAGCAAGCACCTTGCTCGTTAATGTCCTAACAGACGAAACTAGTCGCAATTAATGTATAATATAGTGTGAAATTTAGACAAAGTGTTTATTCCTTAGTTTCAGTTACTCCTTAGTGTCATGGAATTTCAAAAAGTAATGACCCCAACAATCAACTATTTCACGTATTACTTCCGAAAATTTGTAAAATGAATACAACTTTAGCTTGAAAGCTATAATGTTACAGCTCTACAAGAAAACATGGACGCTAGATTTTTTCACTTCTGTACCAATGGTTCACCTCAGTGTTTCTCAACCTTTTTACGCAGCTACCCAATAAATTTGTATTGGTACCGCGACCCAAATGCATATCTAATAAATCTAATAAAATTTAATTAATTATAATAAAAGGGTACTGTTTTCATCCGTACTATTATTTGTACAAATCAAAGAATAAAAACCGATGAAAATTAATTATATTTAATTATTATATATTATATTTATTTTTTATTTTTATTTATGTTTTCTATAGTTTCTTTATCATTCCGAAGGCCATAAAAATTTCGGTTGACAAGCATTAGTTTAGCTGTCCAGAAAACTATAACAAAAATAAGATCACTTAACACTTTTAACCCTCATTCTAGGGCGCCAAATTTCAACCTAGTATGTATGTATGTATGGTAAGTAAGAACTGTAGATGAAAACGATTGAGTGCCGTGTTTGCTCTTGCGTTACAATAGTAATAATAAAAAAGAGTTAATAATTAATAATAGTTTGTGGCGAGCATTGAAAGTCCAGGACGTGTGTTAAGCTAAAAGTAAGATTATTGTTGGCGTTTGAAATATTTTCGGCAGTCAGTCAGCTAATTCATGCTCTTGTGCAATTCGATCGTCCTTATGGACGGGTTCAGCACTGTCTAAACTCTAAACGCTGGCGCGCGCGCCGACTTTTACTGCTGCCTTACTATGTCTTCCGCGGAAGACCAAGGTGTTGCGTGTAATTATCAGCGCGAATAAAACAACAAAATTCATTTACTAATTTAAATAAAACCAATTTTTAATGCTTGAATATATTAATAAAAAATAATTAATATGCGAAAGCATAGGCAATTGTAAATACCGTAAAAAAGTAAGTAGGTAAAAAATCTGTGGAGGACTAGAATAATAGTAGATGTCGAATGATACGTGGTTTATCTGCGTGTGTGTGTCTATATTTGTGTATCTATCCTTGGTCAAGATGTTATATACCTATATTTCGTGATCTTGAAATAAATACGTTGAACACTTCAAGCACGGGTTACCATTACCTCACGATCGTGCTTGTGTTTTACTGTTGAAAGATGTAGTAACAGGGAGCGTTACTAAAGAAGAGGAGGGTGTCTTCTTTAAAGGTTGGGTCTTTTAAAGGAGTCGATGAAATAACAAGCTTGGTCAATTTGAAAGGAACGAATGAACGAACAGGAAAGACACGATCAAAATTGAAATTGATTAAGAGGCGCGATATATTGAATATAACTGACACGTAGGTAATAGATAGTTGCTCAGAATAATGAATGTATATTTTACATAAAAAGGGATTAATATTTGAATTTTCAATCGTACTTAGAAATCATGTAAAGTAGAAATAATATTGAATGTAAGTGGAATATTACCGAGAATATTCTGGGATTTGGCCTAGACGTGCAAGTACATTCGTTCTAGGATTAGTTTATTATAGCCTGGTCGTCTATGATGTAACAAGGTTTTCCAATTTTTTCATTTTTTTTTCAATTTTTGTGATTAAAATCGAATCGTATTTAAATTAAATAAAATAATTGAAAAAAATGTTAAAAAAATATTATATATATGCGAAATGTAACAATACCTTTAATTGTTGATGCCATTTATTAAAAGTGGTATATATTACATCAAAACTGGATCAGAACTAATTACTATAATTGAATTTTAAAAACAAGAAATTTATGAACTTTTTATGATTAGTGGTCTTCCACCTAATATTATTGGGTAAGTGAATGAAAATATGTATAGGAAGAACAGGAAAAATACTATTACCAGGGTTAAAAATTCCAAATGCCATTCATTACAAAGAAACTGCTAATAAAGCGATAAACGACTATTTATAATGCAATCAAGAAATTAATCCTTTATATCTAGTATAAATATATAATATAATTTCATAAATAATAATACTGTTCAGTTTACCGAACAACAGTTTCATCTTTTATGAAAGAAAGCGATCTCTTCGGAGCCTTTTTCTAATTTTTGTGTATTTCTAAGAGATTAGTTATTCAAGCCTGCGTTTTATTTGCTCTGCGTTCAGCTAAATGTCGTTAAGGTGATTAAGTGTTCGTTGAATTTATTTTCGAATCAAAATATTATACTTTAAAAATAGCTAGTATTACGAGGGTAGCCGTTTATATTTTGGGAACTGGCAACACTGTTAGTGTTGCCTACGAAAAATGGAATTAACTCGCGAACATTTTCGTGCAATTATTTTTCATAACATTCGGCGTGGATTATCTCAACAAGAATGCATCCACAAGCTGAATTTTTTATATTGTGATGAAGCACCATCGAAAACTACAGTATATCGTTGGTATAGTGAATTCAAACTTGGACGGCGTTCTTTGGACGATGAATTTCGTGAAGGTCGTCCCACAAACGTTGTTGTGTCGGAAAACATTAATGCAGTGTCTGAATTAATAGTGCAAGACCGTCATGTGACATACCGTGAGATCGAGCCATCTCAAGGTATTAGTAACACCAGCGTGCATAAGATCTTGCATGAACATTTAGCCGTTAAGAAGCTATGTTCACGTTGGGTATCACATAATTTGACAGCCGCTCAAAAAAGGACTCGTGTCGATTGGTGTCAAGAAATGCACAAAAAATATAATGGCGATGCTTCAAAGAACATTTATAAAGTCGTCACAGGTGATGAATCTTGGATCTATACGTATGAGCCCGATAGTAAATAGCAGTTGACGGTGTGGGTATTCCAAGATGAGCCAAAAACAACAAAAGTTGTTCGCGTTCGAAGCACATCAAAACAAATGGTCGCCCGTTTTTTCGGAAAAACCGGTCACGTTGTAACCGTGCCTTTAGAGAGCTTTAAAACGGTCAATTCCGAATGGTACACAACTATTTGTTTGCCAAAAGTTTTTGAAGAAATAAGGAAAACGAACCGAAAACGACAGATCATTCTCCACCATGACAATGCGAGCTCTCACAGATCAGTTCAAACAATTGAATATTTGACCGGGCAAAACATTGAATTGATGAGGCATCCACCGCACAGCCCTGATCTAGCACCCTGTGATTTCTTTTCTTTGTTTCCACACTTGAAGAATAAACTTCGTGGTCAACGGTTTTCTACGCCGGAAAAAGCAGTTGAGGCATTCAAAACTCATATTTTGAAGGTACCGCCTTCACAGTGCCAGCAATGCTTTACGGATTGGTTTAAATGAATGCAAAAGTGCATTAATTTTCAAGGAGAATATTTTGAAAAGCAATAAAACTATTTTCGATAATAAAAATTTTTTCTTTGTTTGCTATTCCCGAAATATAAACGGCTATCCTCGTAGAAATTGTTAACCTTAACATAAATTGTTATTAAATTATAGACATAAGTTAAGAAAATAATAAAAATAAAAGTTTAGTTTAGAATATTATGATCTAAAATATTTTATTTTGATTTTAACAATAATAGGACATTATTAATTATCATATATTTCTAAAGTAATAAATAAACATTAAAACAATTATATACTGTTAAATATGATCGAGAATTCAATACTATATAAGAAATTTTGACTTACAGAAGAGCAAAACGTTACAATCAAGCCATGCGCCAATTTCAAAGAAGGAGATGAGGATCTTCAGAATTTCGAATTCATTGGCCACCTACATACAGAAGAGCATCTTCCTGGAGTATCTAAGGTTAAAGGCTCAAATAGATTACAAACTGCTTATAGATTGGATCGTGAAGCAGATCTAACGCTTCCGACGAGGTATGGTCAAAGACTAGGATTTAATTTAATTCTAAAATAATAATTTTTTACCTAGATATGAACAGTAGTTTCTTTGAATAAAATTAATTCTTGAATTATTGCTTCCATCGATTGGACAGTTTTTTATGAGTACATTTACTTTTCAGATATTTCAAGAAGATTTTCATATATTTTCTAAAAATACTCTTTTAATAATAAGTAATACAGGGAGTTGGGAAGATCACACTAAATTCCAGAAATGATAAAATTAATTCGAAAAAACTGTCAATGTCAATGCACATTTTAAATACAGTTAGAAAATGCCAAAAACTTATTCATATCTTGAATAGGCAAATATGGTTTTTGTGTATGATTTTTGGCGACAAGGGTTTCCACATCAAAGACCTCCTGATAAAAACGTATTTATAAAAGTCTTCAATAAACGGTGAATCACAACGTGCAAATCAACACGGTTTAGAATATGAAAATATTCTTCGTTTAATAAAAAAAAACTCCAACAATCAGCTTAAGAAGAATTTATGCTCAAGTGGGCATTCCACGAAAAAAAATCATTCGCACACTCTATGAGCAAGATTTACATCCATATAACCTACAATATGTACATCACTTACAATTGGAAGACTACCCTGCATGCTATAGCTGCAGGCGATTTTGGCGGTGGATAAATGGTAATCATCGAGTTGTATAGTTTTTACGGATGAGCAAACATTCACTCATGCCAATTCCAATAATATTTGCAACACCTAAGTATGATTAGATTTGGAGCATCACTTCACAGGAAACCATCACTTAAAATTTTTAAAACATTAATTAAAAGCACTTCTAGAGCTAGTTCCTCTAAATATCTGAATACAAATCAGCACGATGAAGCTCCTACATATTTTGCTCGTCAAATCAGGCAACATTTGGATGAAAGATTTCCAGGGCATTGGATTCGTCATGATAGTCCTACTAGCTGGCCTTTAAGATGTCCCGACTTCTCACTAAATGTATTATTCTTTGTGGAACTGGCAAAAAAATTAAGTTTACAAAGTAGAAGTCGACATTCAGAATCCTCTAATTCGACGTATCAGATGTACTTCAGCTGATGTTAAAGAAAGGCATGAATCAATCAGAAAAGCAACGGGCGCTCTATGTAGACAAAGCACAAAATGTTTAGAAATTAATGGGATATTTTCGAACACTTATTACAAGCACGCAATGATTAGAACAATGCGTGTAAGAATGATATTATGATTGTGTAACTGAGAACCGATAAAAAATGTATACGAAATTTCAACTTTTTTTTTAATATTTTTACGTGTAGAATATATTCCAGAAATTTAGTGTTATTATCTTAATGCTGTACAAACTATCGTTTTTATATATGTATATTTAAAAGATGTATTTTTTGAATATACGAGGTATGGCAATTAAATAACAAGACTGCGCTCCTTCCATCGCGCAGCCGCATCGGGCGAGACTATTGGAATATCATTGACCTTGGTACTTCCCAAACAACAACCCGTAGTTTCGTCACTTTTTCTGATTTAGTTTTCTTTCGAGCTTTAATTATAGAGGACACTGTTACTTAGTAGTGGCGTGATAATGGTTGAAATAAAAATAGAGCAGTGAATTAACCTGAAGTTCCTTGTCAAACTAAACAAAATCGAGAATAGAATGCTTACGAATATTAAAGGAGGTGTTTGGTGATAATATTATGTCACGTGCGCGAAAGACAAGACAGGAAAAAGCACGAGTGAGCAAACCGTTCAAACCGTAAATCAGAAATCCTAATCAAGCAGAGAGAAAGAGTAAGGAAGAAAAGACTGGATTTGTGGAAGAACGACTCGTGGATTCTGCACCAGGACAGCGCACCAGCTCACAATGTCCTATCTGTGAAGCAGTTTTGAACAGAAAAGCGCATTGCTGTGCTTGATCATCCTTCGTTCGCCAGATCTGGCACCATGTGACTTCTACCTGTTCCCAAAAGTGAAAAATGTATTAAAGGGAACATGTAAAAGCAAATATGGCAGACTTGTCGAAGAGGCTGACAACTGATGAACTACAGCATTGTTTTGAGCAATAGAAGACACGTATACAGTGGTGTATAAATAAGGAAGGAGAGTATGTTGAAGAGGATAAAAGTTAAATATAAGTTTATTTGCAATAAATAACATTTCTCACACCACTCTCGTCATTTAATTATCACACCTCGTACATACATATATGATATTTTAACATGCCTTCCGAAAGTCTTGTGTTCCGAACAGTTTAAAATTGTGAAATGAATATCTGTGTTAAATCTATTTAATGTAATCTAAGGTAATAACTTTTTGAGAGGTTTGACATTTATTTGTATTTAATAGTTTAGAAAATAACTCAATAATAAATATTCTGTTTTAACCACAATTTGACTTAATAATTAATTTATGATATTTATAAATATGCATATAGTTCAGATATACGTTCTACAATCCATAACTGTCTAGGATGCAAAACTTTTTGAACACACATATTATATGTAATTTATATAGAGTGTATCAAAATGATTGGAGGTTGCCAAATTTTCAATTAAGTATAATTTACAAAATGTTCGCTATCCTATTCAAAACATAATTCATTAATTCTTCGTTTCATACTTTCAGAAAGTTTGTAAAATTCTTCTGTAATTGCTTCAATCTCGTGCTGAAAAATTTGGGTCAAATCGCCAAGATTATAAAACCGATTCTTATAAACATTACTTTTTATTCAACCAAATAAAAAATCTGGATGTGTTAAGTCCGGTCATCGGGGAGGCACAAACTTTGACTTGATATACAATCACCATAAAAGTCATATAAAGTTAGTTCATCATCACGTAACTGTGCAATGAATTCTCCAAAATGAAATGCGGTTCCTTTTTGCAGTAATTGTTTCATTAAAGGATACAGGATCAATAATCCTTCGTCGTGGCATTGCATGTAATTTATATTCGACAAAGTTGTGATGGTTTTCACTTGTCTAACTATAATTTTGTTGTTATTTAAATAATTATTTAACCAGTTCCCGCACAAAGGGTACAATGAAACTTTTGCAATATGACGCAACAATGAATCCTAGGAAGCTGCTTGTCGCTGCATGTTGAGATATGTTCATACGTGCATAGTATCCGCCGCGCCATGTTGTGGGCTCAGTTATTCAGTGTAAAGTGCTTGCGATGGCATCGTGGTCACGAAATGAGATAAGGGCAGTTTTGCGTTATAATTTCGTCGTGGTTTAAACATAGACCAGTGCTTCGAAGAAATGACTCTTGCACTAGGTGATGTTTGTCCACATCGCACAACGATATTCAGGTGGTATAGAGAATTCCAAAGGGGAAATTTAAGTGTGGAGGATGCTGAGAGGCCGGGAAGGCCACGATCATCAGTTACGGAGGAAAACGTTACTACTGTGAGGCAAATGCTTGGCGAGAACAGGCGAGTGACCTACCAACAGATAGAGGGTACTTCAGGCCTAAATGCACTAGCAATTCGTTCGATTCTGCATGATCATTTGCACGCAAAGAAACTATGTTCTCTCTGGGTTGCGCATCAACTGACTGAAAAGTAGGTGAGACGCTAAAAAAGTTTAATAAGGGACAATCTCGGTATGTGACCAACATCATGACAGGTGACGAGACTTGGCTGTCCTATTACGATGTGACGACCAAAGCTCAAAACAAAGTTTGGGTCTTTGATGATGAGGACACACCCGTAGCGTGATATGGAAAATGATAGCTATATTTTTCAAATCGATTGGAATTACGGAACGCGTCGTTTTGGACACACTGAAGACACTCACAGCTAAGTGGTATACTGAATAGTGCCTGTCTAAAGTCGTTGGATGCTCTAGTTCGCCGCGCCAAAGCCTGCACCGAATATTTGACCACGGCAGGATTGAAACTTCTCGAGCACTTTCCCTACAGTAGAGATCTTGCTCCCTGCGACTTTGCACTATTCCCGCATGTAAAAATAAAGTTAAAAGGGAGGCGGTTTTCCAGTGATGAGAACCTTCTGTGGGCTTGGGACAACGAGTGTGTTTTACTTCCTAGTGAAACTTGGCAGAACTGGTTTAAAGATTGGTTCCGGAGGATGGAGATGTGTATTGAGTGTAGAGGAAATTACTTTGGAAAAATTAAATAAACAAAGCTGTATTGCAAAACTTTCATAGTACCCTTTGCGCGGTGTTCGTAATATTATGAGGCATCATAAAAATATATTTTTGACTTTAGACGGGTACATACGAACTTCTTTTTAAGTACTTTTGAAAAGCTCGTTGTAATTATTCTTATAAACATGAACTTGAACATCATCGACAATATTCTCTTAACAAAGTGGGCCAATTTATTGATATTACTTTATATTAACCAAATACACCATAATCAATATTTACACCAAGAAATTGTTCGGTAAATAGATACAGAGAATAAATTCATGTTCCATCGTATTATAAAAAATGCATCTTGTTCTAATGTAAACACCATCGCTATCGTATAAACTAAAATTATTATTGCTTATACGAGTACAGGGTTTAGAAATAAAATACCTAACGAATTTTTATGAAATTTGCAATAAAATGGAAATGGAGCTTATAAAATCACTATAAAACAATCACGAAAAATCGGTTAATACGTCTATGTGAAATGGAACTACTTCGACAGTGAAAAATAATACGGGACAGTAAATAGAAGAACTTTCCCAAAATATACATGTCAGAGTTAATCATTTTAGTCCATCCACTATTTAGTTTTCTATTTTTAAAATAGACTATCAATCTATTTTTAAAATAGACTATCAATGCTAATATCAATTATTAAGAATATGACAGCAAAATTTACAAATGATAAAGTATAGTTTTAACGTAATCTTAATATAGTGTTCTTAAAATTAAAAAAAAAACTTGTCGCCCAACGTGGGGCTCGAACCCACGACCCTGAGATTAAGAGTCTCATGCTCTACCGACTGAGCTAGCCGGGCTGCGTATTACATATTTTTTGCCTTAGCAACACATATTACAATTAATATTATAATTTTCTAATTATATATTTTGAATATTGCAGAAATATATTTCCCCATGGAATTCCAGAAGAATTTTCATTTGTATGTACATTTAGAGTAAGAAAACTAGCAAAAAGCGTTTGGCATATATTGCGAATAACAGATGTTCAGATGAAGCCTCAATTTATAATAGCATTAAACCCACGGAAACAAACAATTGAATTTTCGATATTAAATTTTGAAGGAAAATTACAAACTTTAACATTTCTTAGTCCAAAGGTAAATTTATTTAAAATATTATTAATTACTGAATACAAATAAATACATAAAATCAAAAATATATTTATAAGAGGTCCTGTGGCGCAACGGATAACGCGTCTGACTACGGATCAGAAGATTCCAGGTTCGAATCCTGGCAGGATCGGGTTTTTTATATGTTATAACATACCACTTATTTTTATAAATCTTTCTAACAAATTAATCTACTCTAGAAATGTAAAGAAACAGTGGGTCATTTTCATAATTCAGTGTTTTAGAAAAACCGTCACTTTTCGTTAAAATTCCATAAATTTATAATTGTGAACAAATTTTAAATATAGGAAGTAATAAAAATTCAAAATATTCAAATAATATTGTTCTATTCAAAGAAAAAACAATAAATAACAAGTAAATTATTTGCATTAGACCGAATATTAAATTGTTAAAAGTTCGAAACCAATAATACTCTTTCTAAATAAACTAAAAATAACAAGAGACGAAATCTATAATACCAGAAAATCGAGAGTTTGTATGTAGATGCCTTGGTGTTCATGACGGTCAAACAAAGAAATCGTTTGATAAACGTATATTAAAGCACAATAATTCCATGAAAAATTAAGAAAAAAACAAATTCTTTGGCTCATCATTTAATGTGTCATATTATGATTATAATATATAATGTAAAGCTACTTCCTTTGCTTTCGATATTTATTAAAATTTTTAGAAATTAATAAACTTAAAAAAATCTTGCAGCTTGATAAATTAACAAACAGAAGCAAGCAATTCACCTTAAGCAAATTCGTTTGGGTAGTACAAATTTATATAAAATATGTGTAACAATTAATAAATAAAAACAGCTGACAATTTTATCAATCTATGTATTTATTACTAATAGATGTCAATACGAATTTTCATAAAGTAAATGCCGAATCAATTCAATATATGCAGTCCCTAATAATCGACTTAGAAGCTACTCGTGTTCAAAGAAATTAATAATAGAAACACTGAAAACATTTGAATATATCTACTTAACGGGTGTTTTTTAAGAGCTTGATAACTTTAAATGATAATACAAGACAGAAATATTGTTGGAATGAAATTTTTTTTATTATAATCTGGTAAATAATTTCATTGCATTTATTTTTTAAATATGATTTCCGGCATATGTTCGCCGCAGCTACGAGTTACATAGTCCATTCGATCAGTCCAATTTTTGACTACTTTTTCCAATAAATCTGGCCATATTGCGTCAATGGTGGTTTGAATTTTGGCTTCCCATGCTTCAAGAGTTGCTGGTTTGTCGGCATAAACCAATGACTTAACAAAGCCCTATAAAAAGTAATCCAGAGGCGTTAAATCGCACGAACGAGGGGGCCATTGAACAGGACCACTTCTGGAAATACAATCGCCAAATTGATTTTGTAATAAATCGATTGTTGAGCGCGCTGTATGACTAGTTGCGCAGTCTTGTTGTTTTGGAAACAAAAATTCCTCCTTCCTCATTTCAAAAGAAATAAGGACCGATGATGCCGCCAGCGTGTAAACCGCACCAAACAGTCAATTTTAATAAATTTATAAATTTTTTCAAAGTAAATTTCCACAATTTGGAAGCGTTGTTGTGGCGTTAAACAATTCATGATGACTTGCCAAATCTTACTGAACAGAAATGTCAACACAGTTTGACATTATCAGCTGTCAAACCATAGGTATCCATATCGATAGTTCTCATGCAACTTAAAAAACACCCATTATTTTCGATTGCATGTAAAGTTATTGCTTGTACAAACGGAATCCATTAATTAAAATATAATATGTATAGTATTGTGAAATAGGTCAAATATCTAAGCACTTTTACAAACAAAAATAATAAAATGTCTATGAATAATCTCTAATTTTAGTTCGTTTAATGAATACAGCATTCCAGAATGTTGGAATGTATAAAATATGCTTGTCAAATTTTCGTCATATTGTAAGTAGTACCGCTCGATTGCGCTAACAATACAATTGTCTTAGTTTCGCCGCGTGATCGGTCTTAATCAATACTTCGCTTTGCAAATCGCCTACATCTTTGAAATGTGCTATCGGAGTCTGATAATAGATGCTGGAATATATATATTCTTATGGAAAATTAAAGATGATTCCCACGTTGCATGTAATCAGTAATTACTGTTAATTTACACCAGTTTGTTAGTAATTTAAAAAGTGACAATTTTACTATCTAAACAAATACTATATAAAAAATAGTAATTTTAAATTTTAAAGTTAATAAATACTTCTCTGGATATATTCTATAATTTGCAGGTATTTGACAAAAATTGGCATAAATTACATTTTGGAGTTTTTAAAAATAAAGTGGTACTTTACGTTGATTGCCAAGAGCATTTAGAGATACCATTAGAAAAAACTGGTACATTGGACATATATGGAAATGTTTCTATAGCCAAACTGGCTAATGTGAAACAATCTATGCCCGTAAGTATTAATTACGTACTTCCTATACTGTGATGCTTCACGTATTTCTATGCTTGCAATGCATCATACTAATAAATAACATATTTTATTTTTAGGGTTCTCAACTGGTAAGTAATAGAAATGAACAGGCGGTAGTATAACCAAAGGATATTTATCTAAAAAATGTACGGTATAAATTATGTGATTTCATTCAATCTACGTAAATATTATAGAAACCAAAAACACAATGTGTTAAAATACTAAATACTTATGTAATTTAGTGCTCACAAAGATTTTCTTGGAATGCTACTAAATTTTCAATCATGTTAACGTTTATCATCAAAAATGTTGAATGGATGAAATACATTTTATTTCTAATTATCTATTGCAACAACGTAAACTACCATAAAATATTACAGTCTGTGTAAAAATTAAACGAGGTCGATATTTCAAAATAATGAATTCATGATATCAAAAGTTGTATTTTACTAAAATGTATACATGAACCACCAATGCGCTGGACAATTAGTTAAATGTCCAATCTCTATTGTTGTGAACTATTGCTCGACATCTATTCTTTATGCTCGCCACCAAATTTTCAGCGCAACTAGCAGGTGAGATTCGCTAAATTAATCTTACATTGCAGGGAAACTATCTGATGGTATAGCTATATTTCCCACGAAGATTTTGCTTCATTATGGCGAACACGTGTACAGTTAGATGACTCGAAAGGCCATTCAATCGTTTGAATAGTGTTTGCTATTTTCTGTTCAACGTATTGTCTACCGCAATGTTTCACATCATTGTCCTCTTCCAAAAATCATTCCTTCGTAATACTATCAAACCATTTTCACACAAATGTTAAGAGTTCCTGATAGCAAAAACAGAGAACGCATGTTGAAACATTTCATGTAATTATAAACGTTTTACTGTACCTTCTAAATACTGACTTGTGTCTGAAGATCATGATTTCTTCATGGGCATTCTAGCTTTGAAACTACTCTCATTGGAAAATACAACATTCGATCAATATTGCTCCATGATACTGCGCATTGAAGCAAGATGCTTTTTGTAATGTTTTTCTGACAGCAACAGTTCTTTAACATATTACTATAAATAATGCTAATCGCGTAATCTATTACTTAAAAGCGTCAACATGATTCTTATATTCTTCTTTTCTAGTTCTGTCTGTTTTTTTAATAAATTGACAATAACCCTATTTTATGTTGTTGTAATTGCACGTTATGTACCTTGACCTGGAGAATTATCTACTCTATTTGCGGATTTATATCTATCAATTTAGAATCTTATTGATTCCACAGACTTTCGTAAATATTTTACAGCTTACACGTTTTTGACCTTTTTGGATACGCGGGCAAGAAAACCTCGCCAAAATGTTTTCCGTATACAGAACTCATTTTAACAAGGACCCAAGGACTAATGTTCAACTAAAATCTACGTATATTAGGGAGGCTATCTTTCCACCTGACCATATTCACTATTATGCGCTTTTGTTAGCAGGTAATCGAACGCTTTTAATTATTATACAAACTGTAATTATATCGTATATACATATATGCAAGTAGATACTTTCAACGTACAAAATAACTAAAATATAGAAGCTTTACTTGAATGTAAGAAATATCAAAACATTACTATCGTAATGCATACATATAGAGTTCCAAGAATAAAATTAAACATTTTCATAATTATTATCATTAAATTCTACCAAAAGTAAATGATTTTGTTTTGAATTGAATTGCATAATTTCTAAATGATTTTTGATTTCCATAAATTTCAATGAAACTTTGTCTATATTAAAATATCACTACTTTTGACTTTTTCTTAATTTCACTTTATAATCAGTAACTCTTATTAAAACTAAAACTTTTTAATGCAGATTGAGCTTATTTTGTAATACGAAGGGAAAATAGATAGATTTGAACGTTTTTGTATAGCAGCAAAAATAACAAAAGACAAACGAAGAAACAAACTTTATTTTTCGATATGATGGCCTTGCTTTATTATACATTTGTCCCATAGTCTTTTAGTTGCGTGTGCAAGGCCTGTTTGGTACAAAAAGATCGTAGTCCCAGAATGATAAGTCTGGACGGGTAAAATAGCACTTCCCATTGCAACTGTATTAATCTTATATTAAACGGGCAACATGTGGACGGGTAGTATTGTGGAGAAAGAATGCTTTTACTGAATAGTCCGCGTTATATTATTTTTGCAGAATTTCTGACTTTAGATAGAAGTTGACTATAATATAGCATTAACAGGCTTTCCGGTTTAGTTAGTTAGGAAATCTACTAGATTTGAACCTTGTTTATTTCAGAATACACTATGCTTCCATTCTACAATGGCCTGTTTGCTTGTTGAATGTAATGATGAATGCAAGATTCATCCATCTTAACTACTCAGACTAAAAAAATTGAAAATGTTTTTGCAATTTTGAACTCGTGTCTGTCTTTGCTCGCCAGACAAATCTTTCTGCATCCACCGTGCATTCATTTTCATTAAATTCACCTTCTTGTGAATAATTATCTAACACTGTGAAGTCTTATTTTCAACCAAATCGCAAATTTTATCCGCGAATAAGCTATCAACTTGTCGAACGAACGACTTATAATACAATAATCACATACGGAACTTCTTGCAATACATTCTGCATTAAATTGTATTTCCAGTCAACGATAAATATCGGCAGCTTTTTCACCGTCAGCACATAAAAATGTAATAATAATTCGTTGTACAACAGTAATCGGGTTCATCACTTGATAAATGTTCGATACAACTGTCATTACTTTTCTGAACAAAGCATATCTGCTATGCATGTGTTACATGACTTCCTTGATTATTTGAAGAAAATTTACTAAGATATAACTCATAAAAGACAGAGAGAGAAATTTAAAAAGTACCAAGGCAAATCGATATTCCCTTTGCATAATAAAGAGGACGAATCTATTATATAGACAAATCTTAAGTAATCTAATCGTAGATATAAAGTATGTATATTTTTAAATTACAAAATATATTTTCAAATTATGTTAGTAGTCTCTATACCTAGACTTTAAATCAAAATTAAGAAATCTATAATACATATATTAAATAACGTTTGAACATTTTCTTAATATAACTTTAAAGCATACTTAAAATCATCGTAACAAATAAATAAGTTGTACTGAACTAACCAAGAATTTATTATTACACTGCTTAAGAAAATTAACGGATATTCTATATAATTGATAATAAAAAATAGTGCCAATAAATATCGCCTTCGAATATTCCTATAAGCTAATTTTTTAAACAAGAAAATGAATACACAGACATTTCTTAACATGTTTACGCATGCGTTAAAGGGATTGTTCACGCTCCACCGAAGAACCTTAAATAGCCCGTAGAATGTGGGCAAAAGAGCATATCAATGGGAGTCATAATGAATGGGACGAGTATTATTCAGTGACAAATCCAGCTTTACATTGCAGCCAAATAATAAGCATACTGATTTGACGTCAACTTAGCACACGCAATAACCCACAATTTAATGGAGAGCGATCTCAATATGAATGGCGTCATGCAGGGGCGATCTTAGGGGATGGGGGCGAGCCGGGTTCCCGGTGCTTCACACTTGGAGAGGCCTCGTCCCCGGAAAAAAAGTTAGGTTAAAAAAAGCGTAAATACCATTATGATATACAGAACTACTTAACATTTTACAAACTTTACACAAAGGGCAAGGGCTTCGCAAAGATGTATCGTCCAGCGCCTCACAACCGTTAAGACCCCCGCTGGCTGGTAAAGACCAGAATAGATACTTGGGAGCATACTGACCTTTATTTCACAGAAAATGACGCTCTCATTGCCGAGATATATTCGGATGAGATTTTACTACCCATTGTTCTTCATTATGTAGCAGCAGTAAGAAGAGAATTCATTTTTATGAACGATAATGCACGTCCCTATTGATCAATTTCTCAAAAGGTAACGGAATAGAACATGTTTGGGATGATGTGAGAAAACATGTTGCTGCACGAAATACGTTAGCAAAAATGCATTACGAATTGCTGTCAGGAGGGAGCGAAGTATGACTCCCGAAGAAATATTCAACAGCTAATCCAATCCATGCCAGTAAAATGTCAAATATATTTGTGAAGTTACCCACTTTCTAAATCTCTACTCTATTCTTTTGAAGAAATATCGCAATAAGACTTCTGTAAATTTGAATATTTCTCTATTTTTTTGACAGTAAAAATGCAATATTTTATATTTCCCAGGACCATATTAAATCTTATCTAAACAAGTTAAAATACAATAATGTATTCAAAAATATACTGAAACAACAAATGATATTAAATGAACTTTTTTTTATTATCGTTTTAATGAAATATTCGTCAATTGCTGAATAATATTATTCGGCTGTCATATTTTATGATAATATTTAATAAGTTTGATCAATAGAAGTAGTAAAGTCGATATTGATACTTTTATATCACATGTTTATTATTGACACAAATTGTATATCAAAAACAATTTAAAAAATTAATAGAACTCCGTAATTTGCATGCTTCACTAACATCAAAAAGCACGTCTCAAATATGTAAGTATTAAAACAAAATTCAAGATTATATAAAATCTAGTCTTCGAATCAATTCAAATCAAACAACGTTTTCATTTTTAATTACTTTTTATAACTTATAACTTGAAGTTTATGAGAATTAACAATTTAAAGAATAGTATGCTTGAAGAATAAGTTTGGGTCTCAAATAAAATATTCCTTACGTCACATATTTTTGCAGATTGATCTTCAATGGATGATAATGAGTTGCGATCCTACTAAAGCAGGAAAAGAAAGATGTGCTGAATTATTAGTAAGTATTACAAGAAAGAAATAGAAAAACGCATTAAAATTCGAATAAATAAAATATTATTTTTCATTCAATGAAATGAATGCGCAAAGTTAGGAGAAGCGTGGTACAGAAAGGAGAGTATTGTAAATGTAAGACAAAAAATTTTTCATTTTCAAGTCACTTTTTAAATATTTAAATAAATAATGGGTGATTCATTATGATGTACGTTTTTCAATAGCGATTTTATGACAGATAAAACGTGTGTCGTGTCAAACTTTCATGCTATTTTCGTTAAGTATTGTGTAACATTTTATTATGGAAAGACTCAGCCCGGTACAGCGTCTACAAATTATTCAGTTGTATTATGAAAATCAGAGTTCGAGAAATGTGTTTTGTGCGCTTAGAGCCATTTATGGTATAGGTAATCGGCCCATATGGTTGGATAATACGCGACCAAATAGACTACATCCAGCACGTAGTCAAAAAAATATAGCGATGGTAGTTGAGAGTGTACGCGATGACCGTGAAGAATCGATTCGACGTAGATCTCAATAGCTTGGCTTGGCGCATGCCACAACTTAGCGTATTTAACGTAAGGATTTTAGTTTAAAAACATACAAAATTCGACTCGTTCAATAATTGAAAGCGACCGACTTTTCGAATCGTCACCGTCTCTTTGGGCTCTTGAAAAGCTTGAAGAAGATCCACTGTTTTCGACCAAAATTGTTCGGTGGCATTTTAAAGAAATAGGTTTGTTAAGCTTTTGCCAGACAATTCCACAATTAATTCGCAACTGTACTATCACCAATTAGACAAATTGGGTAATTTACTAAAATAGAAGCGGTCAGAATTAATTAAAGCAAATATATTTGATTTTTTACCATGATAGCGTCCGCACCTCATCCAAATTTCAAGGCTCACCAAAAGCTGTTATAATGTACTACGGCACCCAACATGTTCCTTAAAGCTAGCTCCTTTTGATTACTATTTCGACTTCTACAAAATTCCTTAGATGAAAAATATTTACAGTAAACCACGCCCACACGACCGCCTTCGTTAGACGACCATCTGAGTAAATGACTGCAATTAATTAAGTTCCATTTAATATCAAAATGTTAAATTTAACCCGTCTAGAACGACCACATTTTTTCGTAACCGTACCTGATCGTGTTATTTAAGTTTTACTATAATTACCATAAAGATATCAAAAAACGCTTGTTCAATATTGCATGCTACAACCAGAAGGATATTAAAATGTATTGGGTGAAAATGGTTAATATAAAACTGAATAAAATACAGTAAACCTGTGTAGGGCGACCAGAAAAAGTGATCATTTCGAGATGTGGTTGTTCTAGACGTCTAATTTAGAAAACTACATATCGTACTTTTAATATGTGTATGCACCATAAAATGTACATTCAATTAACAGGCATTTTTAATTTCGACTAAATAATTTTTTACACTTTATAACAACAAACGTAGCAATAACAACAATAAAGATGAGATAACATAGAAGTATTAACTGAAACAGTACACATTAAATAAAGTTCTACTTTTCTTTTAGAAAACTGTCCATTAATGTTTGTTCTTCTATTTAATTTTTTCGATAAAGCTTCTTTTGAAGCTTCTGTGCAAATTTCACAAAACAAATTTAATAAATTATTATTTCCCAGTTCTCCTGCAAGGCAAAGATTTTATACATTCGGGAAGAGGAACATATTCAAATGTGTGATTATCTTCTTCTTCATTTATTTCATTTTTATAACAGTAGAAGGTTCAGGTTCTTGACTAACTTCATCACTTAATTCCTGTTCCCAATTTTCCGAATTTTTCGTGTTTCTTCATTTTCAATAAAATCTACTTAAATCATTTTATTAATTTCTCAAGCAAGACCGCATAAAATACTTCGAATTTGATCCACTTTATTACTAATTTTTTAATAATAAATTGGTTCAAATTCAAATTAGTTAGTAATGGTGTCTATCGCACGAGTATTGAAACATTTAATAATTCTGTTAAGCTGAACACGCTGCTGAAATATTTAATAACGCGTGAAATAATTAATTAATCGTATCTGATAGATCAACTGATTTTGTTGATTCCTGAATATTTAAGATTCCTTCGATTCTTGCTGCCAATGATGAAAGAACATATTTGCGGTAATGTAGTTTAAAAGATTGAATAATGTTTTGATCTAAAGGAAGTGATCGCATTATAAAGACATTAAATGTTATGTTTGAAATGAATATTGAAAGGAACTTAATAAAATACGATCGTTTGCTCAAGTGGTCATCTGACAAAAGTGGTCCTTTGAGCAGGTTTCATTGAACTTATATACTGTAAAAAAATTGTTCATTTCCATGTAAAAAACTTAAATTACGTTCCGAACAACCCAATAATTTTATTTTAACACAGTTTACTTTTGATTTTCATTTCAATTATCAATTGAAATTTCAGAAATATCCTTCCACTGGAATGACACAAAAACCATGCGATGTAGTTTGTCCAAGGGGCGCACCTGGATTTAATGGCTTAGACGTAAGTGCTTGAGAAGTATATCTAATTCTTATTGATTAACGTTACTGTTAAGAAAATGCTTTTTGTATCATGTAAGTAGAATATTATCGAAAATGTTTAATTAAGCTATACGTTTTCCTTGCCTTTGTAAAATATTACTTAAACCATAGAATGTCAAATTTATCTTTCGAAGATATCGAGAAATGATCCCTTACAATTGTGATTGTGGCTCATCCAAGACCGATCGCTCTGTTCTGTTACATTCTGGTACATACGTACTTACTGTCGCGCCGACAAAAATCGATCGCTCTACTTAAGACACAACAATATCAAGCAAAAGGTGCGTAATTAAGCGCAATTAAAATCTTACAAGATGATTCGACAGTGCTGCAATATTTATTCGAATATCATAACACAAAATTAAACACAAATAATAAAATACTGGGACTTGGAAATAAGTAACTAATGCACTCCTTTATGCTCTTAGAATTATTTCTCATGGTGTATCTACACAATGTGATAAGCAAATATATTTTCTTATTTGAGGCACGTTATCTTCTAGAGTAGTTCAGTAGACTCTAAAAGTATTTTTATTTTACAGAAACCCTTTTTAAGATCAATTTGTAATATTAATCGCCCTGAAAATTACAGGGCCGTTTTTAGAAACTATAGAATGCTTACATTACCCGTAATGGAAAACCAAAAAGCGCTTAATAACTCTACTTGGAATAAATCTTGTTTTATTGTTATTTCTGTTGTTTGTAGTCTATATGATTGCGTCTTTATGTGTAAGGATGTTAGTCATTAACTCATAACACACGTAAGGAATGTTATAAAAGAAGTAATTTGTAAATCTCAAAGATACGTAGAAAAAGCTACGTAGTACAGTTTTAAATGCTTTCTGGTAATCGATATACATGTACAGAGTACTAGAAAAATTTTGCAATATGACACAACAATAAATCGTAGGAAGCTGCTTGTACTGCATGTTGAGACATGTTCATACGTGCATAGTAGCCGCCGCGCCATGTTGATGGGCTCAGTTATTCATTAGCAGTTAGAGTGGAAAGTGCTTGCGATGGCATCGTGGTCACGAAATGAGATAAGGGCAGTTTTGTGTTATAATTTTGTGCGTGGTTTAAACATTGACCAGTGCTTCGAAGAAATGACTCTTGCACTAGGTGATGTTTGTTCACATCGCACAACGATATTCAGGTGGTATAGAGAATTCCAAAGGGGAAGTTTAACTATGGAGGATGCTGAGAGACCGGGAAGGCTACGAACGTCAGTTACGGAGGAAAACGTTACTACTGTGAGGAAAATGCTTGGTGAGGAGTGGCCTACCAACAGATAGAGGGTGCTTCAGGCCTAGATACACCAGTAATTCGTTCGATTCTGCATGATCATTTGCACGTGAAGAAACTTTGTTCTCTCTGGGTGCCGCATCGACTGGCTGAAGAGCGGATGACACGACGTGTGACTTGGTGCCGGGAGATGCTAAAAAATTTTAAAAGGAACACTGTCGGTATGTGAACAACATCATGACAGGCGACAAGACTTAGCTGTACTATTCCGATCTGCCGACCAAAGCTCAAAACAAAGTTTGCGTCTTTGATGATGAGGACACACCCGTAGTTGTCAGAAAATCCCGATCTATAAAGAAGAAAATGATAGCTGTATTTTTCAAATCGAGTGGAATTGTGAAATGCTTCGTTTTGGACACACAGAAGATAGTCACAGTTAAGTGGTACACTGAACAGTGCCTGCCTAAAGTCATTGGATCTATGAAGAATTTGCGGCCAAAGTCAAAAATGGACACCTTGTTCCTTCATCACGATAATGCTCCAGAGCCTGCACCGAATATTTGACCACGACAGGATTGAAACTTCTCGAGCACCCGTCTTACAGTCCAGATCTTGTTCCCTGCGACTTTGCACTATTCCCGCATGTGAAAATGAAGTTAAAAGGGAGGCGGTTTTCCAGGGATGAGGATCTTCTGCGGGCTTTATGGCAAGAGTGCTTTACTCCCTAGTGAAACTAGGCAGAACTGATTTAAAGATTGGTTTCGGAGGATGGAGAGGTGTATTGAGTGTAGAGGAAATTACTTTGAAAAAATTAAATAAACAAAGCTGTATTGCAGATCTTTTCTAGTACCCTTTGTAGGTGCAAAAGAGATTTCTATTTTTTAGTCTTGCATGTTTAGTGATAACCCGATCGATAAATATTTGTTTTTTATTATTTTATTATTATAATATCTTGCTTCAACCATATCTTTCTCTCGAACAGTTCTACTTCTGTAATATCTGGAATTTCTTTTATTTCAATATTGTTGTTTCTATCAAAGGTATTATAGAATCGTTATTCATCTTCTGTGAATATTTTATTATGTATTTTGATTTCTGACATTTTCTGTTTTAATGTATTTAATGTCTTAAAATTTTCTTCTTCGTATTTCTTAATCATATATATGTACTATTTCCATATGTGTTATTTTACGTATTTGTTTTCTTATGTTTGTAATTCTATTTTCTAGTCAGGGCAGCTCACGGTGGCTTATTGTTTGCCTTACGTGAGTCGTTTGTCATGCATATTTCTTGAATATTGAGATTAATGGAGTGTACTGTTACATATGAATATTATTGTATGCCTGTAAGTGCGGTTTGTTCAGTGATTAATTCTCTTAGATATTTGTTAATGAAGGTAATAATTTATAATTAGGATTGGGCACTTTATCCGTAATGCAGGGATGTGTTGAAGGAACAGCGGCCCGACGCGAATAGCAAGAATGAGAACAATTATAAATAAAAAGCAATAATAAATATAAATAAAATAAAAAATAAAATATAAAAAATTAAAAATAAAACAAATGAGAAGGCCGAGAGCGAATATGTTGAGGAACGTAAGGGATAGAAATGGAGAAGTACTTACTAAAGAAGAGGATATTATGGGAAGATGGAGGGAACACTTCGAGGAACTATTGGAGGAGAACGAAACAGACGTTCTGAGAGACTACCAAAATAAGGAAAAACAAAATATGACACAGGAAGAGAGTGGACAGACAGAAAGAATAAGGAAGGAAGAGGATGAAGATGAGTACAGCTCCGGGACATGATGAAATCACGACAGAAATGATAAAATATATGAACCAGGAGAGAAGACAAGAACTTTTGGAAATTATGAATCAGGCAAGAATGGAACATAAAGTGCCTTCGGATTGGCAGATAGGCATTATAACACCGATATACAAAAAGGGGAATAGCATGGACGGTGCAAACTTTAGAGGTATAACGCTTGGTAGCGTGGTCGGAAAAATATATGCCAGAATATTGGAGCATAGACTTAGAAGTAGTTTAGAGAACGAGCTGGAGGAGAGCCAAAGTGGGTTTAGAAAGGAAAGAGGAACAAACGACCAGATATTTGTGCTCAGGCTACTGTCAGAAAGGGCGGTTAGATCTGGAGGACAGATGCATGCCTGTTTTATTGACATGGAGAAGGCATTTGACAGAGTGAGAAGAGAAGATGTTTGGAGAATATTAAGGAGTAGAGGAATAGAAAGGGAGCTAATACAAAACATACAAAGTCTCTACGAAAAAACTGAGAGTTACATAAGAATAAGAAAAGAAAAATCCAAATCATTTACTAACAAAATTGGACTGAGACAGGGATGCATTCTGAGCCCACTACTTTTTAACTTGGTTCTAGATGAAGCAATTAAGCAGAGCAGAGGTAGACTAGAAGTATATCCAGTTGGATACTGGAGATTAAAATGTATACGCTTGACAGAACCATGTTATGCGGATGACATGGTGATAATAGGGAGAACAGAGAAACAACTGCAAAGAAATGTAACTATTATTAATGAAGAACTGAAGAAACTAAATATGAAAATAAATAAACAGAAAACTAAAACAATGATAATTGGAGCACGGAAGGAGAAGCACAGGATACAGATAGATAGCGAGATAATAGAGCAGGTGGATAGATTCACATACTTAGGCGTGATAATAAACAAGGAAGGAACCCTGGAGGACGAAATAAATGAAAGAATAGCAAAGACCGGTAGGCTATATAACAGCATAAAGAACAGCTTCCTAAGCAAGAAGGAAATACCAAGACAGGTAAAAGCGGAAATAATTAGAAAAGTGGTAAAACCGACAATGACATACGCATGCGAATCTTGGACAACAACACAGAGGCAGAGGAGTAGACTTACAAGCACAGAGATGAGATTCCTGAGAAAAATAGAGGGGAAAACGAGGATGGATAAAATTAGGAACCAGGTATTTAGGGAAAAGTTAAACATAATCCCAATAGAAACGACGATAGAACAGGGTCAGCTAAGGTGGTTGGGTCATATAATGAGAAGGGGCGAGGAGAGGTTGATTAGGCAGGTGTTTGAGGCTAGGGAGATTGGAAAGAGGAAGAGGGGTAGACCGAGAAGAATGTGGAGGGATGAAGTGCGGGCGGCGGCTGTGAAGAGGGGAATAGGATGGGAGAACGTAAAGGCTTTGGCGAGCAACAGAGGAAAGTGGAGGGAGATATGGAGAGGGGAAGCGGAGGACTCGACTCCAGCATGACTCGACACCGAAAGGTATAAGAGTCTATAGGATTAAGTAAGTAAGTAAGTAAAAATAAATAAAAAATAAATAGTTATTAAAGCTACATCATAACTCATTGTATTGTGAGAAAGCCGGCCATACTAAATAACAGCGGTGAACGACAGTGGGACTCGATATATTCAACAGTGCAGACGATTATATTACACATCGTAGTAATGCCGATGGAACGACATGGTAGAAAACGACCATTGACTGACGAAGTAAACAAGTTTATTAGGAGTTATCCTGAATGAAAATATAATGGTGCTAAAATATTGTGTACAGTGTGCAAAAAAGGTACATGTTCTGAGATCAACGGGACTGCAGAAAACGCGTAAAGAATTGAGCACGTATTAGAAACAAAAGAACAGACGTGCCATCATCTGTTGAATTTAAGTTTGATCTAGCTGCATGTTGCTAACTTGCAATTTACCACTTAATTTATTCGATCAAAAACCATTTCAACAATTCTGGAATAAATATAACACTAGTCTCACATTACAAAATGGACTAACGTTGCAAAGAATTGTACCAACTGTATATGAAGAAATTAAAAACAAAATAAAATCTGAGTTAGTAAATAAAAACCATGATTATACATGGACGAGACAGCAGATATAAAGAAACATTCTGCTGTTAACACTATAGTGCCCACACTATTCCCTCTTAAATAATTGCCTTCATCGTTATTAGCGTGTAAAATGGAGAAGCAATTACGACACGGGTAGACGATACATTAGCATAATTAGAAGTTTCAACAGAGCAACTATTAATGTTTATTAGGGATGGAGCCAATACAATGTGCTGTGTAGGCCATGGTCTCAATAAACAAAGTACAAAGCGGCGTTTTACAAATAACCTAAACGTACTCGGGAATTTCACATACAGCGTCCCCGAATCTCTGAATCACTACAGCTGATTTGTACACGTTGGGGAGCCTGGGTACAGGCAGTGCTTTATCGTTGTAAATATTTTCGAGAAATAAAGCCTGTTATCTTCTTCTAGGCTTCTGGGCTGGAACCGCGTCACTGGTATAACAACTATTGCTACTGTCTGTTGCACTGAAACAGTTTCAGTGCAACAGACAGTAGCAGTAGCAGTTGAGCCCTGAAGATGTCCCATACGAGTGGGTACGAAACGTCGGCAGTTATAGCAGTGACGCGGTTCCAGCCCGGAAGCCTAGAAGCAGGAAGCTCAAGCTATCAAGAAAGTCAGACTAAATTTCAATAGTCACGTTGAAATAGATTTACAAGCTATTTCTTCTATTAAATTACTCGAGACTAGTTGAAGCAATAGAGACTAATGAACGATGTTCGCTCACTGTTATACGCTGCCAGTGACACAGAAAAGATCATATAGTGGCAAAGTTAGAGAGTGTTAAAGAAAGATTCAGATTTTAACACCTTATGAGGGATATGTATGTAATTATGCGTGTATAGATCCGTCAAACAATTTCAGAGATTATTTCAATCATCAGATGTGAAACGATCATATTCTGCATATAGGAATATACTTTCATTGCGAAGAACATCTCATCTCATCCACTGTGGGATACCGAATCTTTAACGTATTAATGTCTATTTAATTTACTACAGTACACGGGGCGCACAACAGGCTTTAATAATTAATATATTTACCGCGTAACAGTTATTGAGACATCTACATCCACATAGTACTATAGTTCAGGCCTAACTACTCTCACTGCTGCTATTCGCATCGGGCGGTTACACCTACAATACATCCCTGCGTTCGCAACTTCATTTATAATATATACATATTTTCTTTGAGTTTTAATAACCATGTTCATTTAATTATACGGAACATAGATCCTACACGTTTCATATAATTCTACCTCTATTAATTCTATTATATTATTATTGTATAAACTACAATCTAATATCGAATATTTGGAAAGAATTAAATAATACAAAATTTTAATCAAAGCTGAAAAATTTACTTTAAAAGATCTATATGTACTATTCAGAAGCTTATTAAAATACTGTTCTGTAAATTACGTTTGAGTTATTTTTTGAATTGTATATTTTAATTTACACTAACATCTCATCTTGGGTAATTAATTATTTATATATACTTAAAGTTGACATGGGTATACTTACTTTACTTGTCTCAAAATATATTATAACCATATTTAATTGTTATTTAATGTAGTAATAATTTAATTTCATATTAGGGTAAACCAGGTGCTAAAGGAGAAGTAGGTGAACCTGGTCCACGTGGACTATCCGGCCCAAGAGGTTATCCAGGACCTCCAGGACCATCAGTACGTAATTATAAATAAAAATAAATGAAAGAATTCAGATCTAAAAAAAAGTAATTTTATTAGCTCTACATTTAAAAAATTTATATAATCTTTATAATTTAGGGATCGCCAGGACTGCAAGGTTTACCTGGTATACAGGGTCCCATAGGCAATCCTGGTGCTAAAGGAGATAGTAGTGGACAAGGTGTAA
Source organism: Dermolepida albohirtum (assembly GCA_031893035.1). NCBI lineage: Eukaryota > Metazoa > Arthropoda > Insecta > Coleoptera > Scarabaeidae > Dermolepida > Dermolepida albohirtum. Next base: position 148,545 of record JAVIWB010002590.1, read on the forward strand.
AGGGAGAAAAAGTAATTTCATTGAACTTATTTGATTAAACTAAGTATATTTAATTTTTCTTTAATCAAATTTATTGTACCATACCAATCAATTTTTTAATTTTAATTTATTTATTAATTATTTAATTCAAATTAAGTAGAAAAAAACTAATAAATTCCTTAGGGAGACATAGGTGAACGTGGCCCCAAAGGAGAATTAGGAGAGAGAGGATTTACAGGACTTCCTGGTATTGATGGCCAACCAGGTCCACAAGGAGCGCCTGGTACTCAATTTGACATAAATGAAGAATTATTGAAGTATTGGAATACTAACACGCTGAACATTCCTGGACCACAGGTAAGTGTCATATATATATATATATATATATATATATATATGTGTGTGTGTGTGTGTGTGTGTGTGTGTGTGTGTGTGTGTGTGTGTATGTGTGTGTACTTTATTAATTGCATAGACTCCAAGAAAGTTCTTTTAGGGTTTACAAGGGTTTCCCGGACCTCCTGGGCCTAAAGGGAATCAAGGAGAGCAAGGACGGCCAGGCACAGATGGTTTACCTGGTGTAAGAGGATCAAAAGGAGATACAGGTGAATCAGGACCTCCTGGTTTACAAGGAGAACCTGTCTGTACATATTAAATATGTATACGCTTGATATTTATACAGACATTGTTTTCAGGGTCCTAGAGGTCTTCCAGGGGTGTCAAGTGGATTTGGATCTCCAACACTACCAGGGGAAAAAGGAGATCAAGGTGAAAAGGGTGAAATTGGTCTACCAGGATCTAAGGGAGAATCTGGTAAATTTGTTCAGTCTGAAATTTTTGTTTTTCCTCTTATTAAGCGTTTTGATATAAGGTTAGCAAATCATATTTTCCCTCATTTTGTTTAGAGATTACATAATTCTTTGGGATAGAGTTTTATGACATCTTCATACTGATAGTTCTGTTTAATATCCTTTTTTGTTATGGTCTGCGCCTTATTTAAATGGAACTTATTTTGAGTTTCTGGGAGATTCTCTTATACCGTTATAAACAACTAAATGTCCTGTATTTATTTCTGTTTCCTCATAACCTGCAATCACAGTCTTATTTACTTATTTGCAACTTCTCAGACCAAAGACAGGTAAAAACGTCTTGAACGGTCGCTTAAATTTACAATGGTCGACTAAATAGACATAAATTCTGTTAGAAAGATCATGCATATACTAACAGGGCACTGTAAACTTAACAAACTTATGAATAATGTGAACTTGATATAAGAAACCAACCATGTAGATTCTAGAAGAAGAGGAAATCGCGATCCATGTAGTGTGAGAGCTTGGCAAGAACGCAATCTCTACAAATGGGTGTTGAATATCCTGAATATATACAGAAAAGCCGCTCTCAAAGCCGTTGCGAATAATCTGGTACATAGACTTCCGCAGTCGTGGTCGATATATTTTCTTCTGGGCTTCCGGGCTGGAGCCGCGTCACTAGTATAACTGCCTCAGTTTCAGTGCAACAAACAGTAGCAGTAGTTGAGCCCTGAAGATGTCCCATAGGAATGGATACGAAACGTCAGCAATTATACCAGCGACGCGGTTCCAGTCCGGAAGCCTAGAAGACGATAGTACTGTTGTGAATAGTTAAAAGAATGAGGCTAGAAAAATACTCTAACGAAACATGGAGAGCTATGGCCACCTTGAGAAATCTGATCTAGTTTAGTTACAATTCTTTAATTTAAAAGTAAACGAAAAGCCAGGAAAACCCAAAGATAGTATAAAATTTCTAAAGAAATTTTAAAAATACATAGAAATATGTACAACTGCATACCGACAAATATTGGGTAAAAGCCGTAGTTGGGTAAATAAGAAAAAACTCGAAAAATTTCTCCACAATTTTCTCTATTAAAAACAAGCTCTTTTCACATTGAAAAGAAAAGGTTTCGATATACTTAACCCTGCATAATCATGAAAAAGTTTATGAAAACATTGGCGTCTAGTGTACGAATACAATGTGACAAAAAAACCGATTCACCTAATAAAAGTATACGTATATCTATATCCGAAAAACAAATTTTGTATAAATATCTACTGTGTTGAGAATAATAAATGATTAAATTTTCATTGAAAATTTGAATCTTTTATAGAGAAAATTTAATGAGTTGTCACTCCACGTAAATGAGTATTACGATGTTCTATGGACTCCCGTCGAAGCGCCTTTCAAGCAACTTGTAGAACATCATGTAGGTGTTATAACTTAATTGGGAAGTTCTTAAAGATACCAGACCTTCGACCTATCATATTCCAAACATGTTCTATGGGAATCAGGTCTGGCTACTAATGTTGCTGCAACATTAGAATGTGTATGGTCTTGCTATAATGTGGACTTATTTAGCCCTTGGATATATGGTAAGCGTACCTTTAACAATTTAAACGACCTCGAAGGAATATTAAACGGTCCCACTTCCTATGCTAATTCTATCCAAAATCAACAATTCTCTAGCAACTGCCTTACCCTTCTTCGACGTCGGACTCGTCTTACACTATCACAGGCTAATAAACAAAACCAATGTTCGTCTAAGAAATATTCCACTTTTTATCACAATCTGCCCAAACATCGCACCATTATGAACTAATGGCGCAATCCCTACTGAATTATAAGAAATTAATCTGAACGAACGAACGTAGTGATATGTGGAACGCAATGTTATTTTATAACTTACTCAAAGATATGTTTACGAAATTCTGAAACTATTCACTTTACCATACATCCAACGACTAAATAATGCCAAATTCCAGCAAGACATTGCCCGTCCTCGTGTTAAAGTTGTTAGATTATGCTTCCTGCAAGAGACTCACATCAATATTCTCTTGGTTTGCGTCGTTGCCATACCTATCGTCCATAGAACATAATTGGGATATAATAGATCAAGAGGTTGGTATACTTACTAACTCACCAGTGAACTTACAATAGCTACGTGATGCAAGTTGCTACAAGTCGCTTAGAATTAATTTCCAGAGTAGTCCAAAAAATGAATATGAAACCTCAGAAGAACAATAAAATATATGCGATAAAAATTTTCTTAAGGTCAAAATGGTGCTCGAGGTCCAAAAGGAGATACAGGAGAAAAAGGTGAGCAGGGGCCCATTGGATTTCCAGGATTAGGTTTCAAAGGCGAGCCAGGATTTCCCGGCATACCAGGAGTACAAGGATCGCCTGGTTTACCAGGACCTCCAGTAAGTAATTCAGTTGACAAGAATAAAGAAGTATAAAGAGCCTTCATAGGGAATCATTGGTATACAAGGAGTAACCGGACCACCAGGACCAAAAGGCGAGCCTGGTTTTTCGGGAGGACTTGGTTTCAATTCTGGTGGTACAGGCATTCCTGGTGAGCCAGGTAGTCCAGGACTTCCTGGTATAGATGGTGAAAAAGGCGAACGAGGGTTTGCAGGATTACCAGGACAGCCTGGGTCACCAGGCACTGAAGGACCGCCAGGACGTGATGGACTTCCCGGAAAGGACGGCGAAAATGTTAGTCCGAGAAAATAATTTTTGAAGTTTTTCTAACTAACATTAATTAATTTCTACAGGGTTTATCAGGACCTCCTGGAGAACCTGGACCTAAAGGACCTCAAGGATTACGAGGCCTTCCGGGTCAAATTGGATCTATGGGGTTAACTGGTAAACAAGGGCATACAGGAGAAAGAGGCGAACAAGGCTTTGCTGGTCCACGAGGATCTCCAGGAAGTATAGTAAGTATATTTGAATATTATATGTGTCTTTCCGAAAGTAAAATCTGTTGAAATAATACCTAATTCTTTTCATGATATTTTATTGAAGAGTATTATTGATTAGTCTATATTTTACATAGGTTATTTACTAATATAAAAAAGATCAATTATATTTTTGCCATTTTCTTCGATAACTTTTTATCGTTTCTCACTGAGTACCACCTTACGTTACTGTTCTAATCTCTAATGTAAATATAAAAAAAATAATAATAATCTCCTCCTATACGTATAGTCGGTTCATATTTATGGTACGAAAAGAAAATACAATAGTATAATATATGTGTCCCATATAGAACACCTCCCGATGACAACAAAAGAACAAACAAAATAATAGTAATAAATTTCAAAAAAATAATGAAGTTCAGCTTACAGCTGAACTAATAGTTCCTTTAAATAATGGCTGTAATGACAAAAGAAAAAGATTGACAGTGGTTTACAGAAAAAAGCAAACTATAAGTGAATTTAAAAAACTATAGTAATTAGCTGATGGTAATCTAATTATTTATTAGTGACCAAAAAAATAACAAATATTCCTAACCTTATAACAAGCGCTTAATAAAGTTAAAGTTAACAAATAAAGTCAGGGCAATATCTTACTGATAAATATTGAATTGTATATTTACGAAGCCCTTAACTAACGAAGTTGAAGTTAATCGATTAATGAAAGTACTTTTTTATAACAAAAGCTGTCTATCTGGTCAATAATAGATTACAGCTATTAATTCTACGAATTATATGAGTAAATAATTATATAAATACCTTCCATTAAGTTCCTTGTTCTTAAATTTTTACTGGAGCTTAGATAACACAACACAGGATCTAAGCGCTCTTACATGATCCCGTAACTTGACTGAACGATAGCAAGTAAACTTAACCGTTAATACCACAGTCTTACGTATCAAATAACATTAACAATAAGCTAATATAAAAAAATAATAATAGTACGAACATCTTTCATCCCAGGTTTAAGTACTTCAATAACTTCAATGAAACTGGTCAAATTACTTCGTTAACCCTTAAGCGTACAGATCAAGCTCTGCCTTCTCAAACAGATGGACGTGAGCGTTTGACAATTAATAAATTACCAAAAAGGTGGTGAGTAGAGAAAACACCTTAAAGTTAATGTAGAAAAAAATAAAAAGAGGCATTAGGCCACTATGAAATACAAAGTTTTTAAATGACATAAGTCTAGCTTGTTTCGAGAGTTAATCAACACTATTAAAGATCATCTTTTCGGTAAAATGCCAATTCCAATCTGAATTTTACAAACATGTGCTAGGTTTTTTTTATCAACTTATCTAACTATTCCCATAAAGTCGATAAATCAAACAATCGGCTTACAGTAATTCAACAACGTTGCAAGAAATGTAATTAACCATTTTAATAAAATAATCACGATTACTAATTTAAAGTTGAACTTATAAATGGCGTAAAGGATACTTGTTATTTCTCACAAGGAAATCGATTAAAAGAGCGACAATAGCCCGCTATTTGCTTTTTAGCCCACTAAAGAAATGACGTGTTCACACAAAAAAAAATGCTTTCTATTATGGCCAAATAATTGCAACCCACCGGGAATAACTTCCAATCAATATAAAGATAATTATCACATAATTTGAATAAGTAAATTCTATTAATTGAAGCAAAATTAAAATATCGACGTGATCTATAATCTATATATTATAGTCAGTCATAATGATTATCAATTTCGACGGACAGATACGAGAGGGCGCTAAGAGTAACAAAGAACAATAAAAATGTACTCAATCGAATACGTTATGCAGAGATTAAAATTATGTTTGTAATACGTTTCAATGAATTGTTTGCTGATACTCATTTTGTGTCAGAAATTGACAAGTAAAATATATTAAATGACTAATGCGACGTATTTACTTACAGGGCGTACCAGGATTACCTGGAGTTCAAGGACCTATGGGTTTGACTGGTTTGGATGGTAGACCAGGACAGCCAGGTCCACCAGGCCCACCTGGACCCCCTGGTTCTTCAGCTCCGGATGTAATTTACCCCAGCAATATAGTAGTAGAAGATAATAATTTACCTAGCGTAAGTGGACCAAGAGGGTTTCCAGGCCCAGCTGGAATAGTAAGTAATGTCGAATGAAGGAATAATATTCGCAATTGCATTTCCGCAATCCTTTTAGCCAGGCGAAAGGGGCGCGGCAGGTGAAAGAGGTCCAGAAGGACATCCTGGGCCAGCAGGAGTGCCAGGAAAGGAAGGTCCGCCAGGCTTACCAGGTCCACCAGGTCAGAGAGGTCAACCAGGGATACCAGGTTTACCGGGACCAGAGGTAAGCATTAATTATTGCGGATTTACCGTCAGACATTCACGTGTAAATTTAATTTTACTATTATCATTAAAACGCATCATTAATATGGTTTGTAGACTTTCACGATCAGTGTCCACATTTTTTCTTAGTTGAACTGAATCGTGTTTTTGTTTTATTAATGAACGATTCTTTCTGAGTGTATTATCATATCTTTCGATACAGAAAATAATGAATAATACCATATCTCCCTCTCTCGACCAATACATAAATGTATTGACCGACAAAGCAAGAACGCTTCTATCTTACAGATCGGAGACTATGTTTCCAGTGTATAATAGACAGAAACTTACATCAAGGCTTTATGCCAATTAAAGAATGTTAATACACTCAGAAAGAATCGTTCGTTAATAACACAAATCAACCTGACGATCCGTGATATCGGTGAAACATATGTAGTTGATAGGGTGTTATTAATAATAGAATGATTCTTTTTAACATTCTTTAATTGGCATAAAGCCTTGATGTAAGTTTCTGTCTATTATACACTGGAAACATAGTCTCCGATCTGTAAGATAGAAGCGTTCTTGCTTTGTCGGTCAATACATTTATGTATTGGTCGAGAGAGGGAGATATGATATTATTCATTGAAGAATTAGTTATTTAATACACACATAGCTATCATCCACCTAATAATGCACGTCCACATGTTTAAATAAGTCAATGTTTTATTTAAACTAGGTACAAAATACACACCCACGATAAAACAAATTGCATGGTTATCATCCGCCTATTTATTTTGATATTCCGATTTATATACAAAGGGTACTAGGAAAGCTTTGCAATACAGCTTTGTTTATTTAATTTTTTCAAAGTAATTTCCTCTACACTCAATACACCTCTCTGTCCTTTTCACTAGGGAGTAAAACACACTCGTTGTCCCAAGCCCACAGAAGGTCCTCATTACTGGAAAACCGCCTCCCTTTTAGCTTCATTTTCACATGCGGGAACAGTGCAAGGTCGCAGGGAGCAAGATCTGGACTGTAGGGAGAGTGCTCGAGAGTTTTCAATCCTGTCGTGGTCAAATATTCGGTGCAGGCTTTGGCGCGGTGAGCTGAAGCATTTATGAACCAGGTGTCTATTCTTCATAGATTGAATGACTTTAGGCAGGCCCTGTTCAGTATACCACTTAGCTGTTACTATCTTCTGTGTGTCCAAAACGACGCGTTCCACAATTCCACTCGATTTGAAAAATACAGCTATCATTTTCTTCTTTACAGATCGGGATTTTCTGACAACTACGGATGTGTCCTCATCATCAAAGACCCACTCTTTTTTGAGCTTTGGTCGGCACATCGTAATATTACAGCCAAGTCTCGTCACCAGTCACGATGTTATTCACATACCGAGATTGTCCCTTATTAAATTTTTTTAGCATCTCCCGGTACCAAGTCACACGTCCTATCATCTGCTCTTCAGTCAGTCGGTGCGGCACCCAGAGAGAATAAAGTTTATTCACGTGCAAATGACGTGCAGAATCGAACGAATTGCTGGTGCATTTAGGCCTGAAGTACCCTCTATCTGTTGGTAGATCACTCGCCTGTCCTCGCCAAGCATTTTCCTCACAGTAGTCACGTTTTCCTCCGTAACTGACATTCGTGGCCTTCCCGGCCTCTCACCATCCTTCACAGTTAAATTTCCCCTTTGGAATTCTCTATACCACCTGAATATCGTTGTGCGATGTGGACAAACATCATCTAGTGCAAGAGTCATTTCTTCGAAGCACGAAATTATAACGCAAAACTGCCTTTATCTCATTTCGTGACCACGATGCCATCGCAAGCACTTTACACTCTCACTGCTAATGAATAACTGAGCCCATCGACATGGCGCGGCGGCTACTATACACGTATGAACATGTCTCAACATGCAGCAACAAGCAGCTTCCTGCGATTCATTGTTGCGTCATATTGCAAAATTTTCCTAGTACCCTTTGTATGATTCCTTTGTCTTTCCAGACCTTACTAGACCTAAAAGATAGCCATTAATCTTGCCGTGTCCGCTTACATGCAACGCTGTATGTTTTGTCGCTATTTCTTTTCTAATTTTTTTCTAACCTTTTAAAACTTGTCAAATTTATTTTTTAATTTGTCTCGACTTCATTTACTTAATTTAGAATTCACTTTTACATTAATGTACAGTGTTGCTAATAAAAACATTGACAATCCAGAGCACACATTCTGTACAATATTTTTAGGTCTAGCCATAATTTTAATATGAATAAAATGTTACTATTGACGATGGCGATCAACTAATACACAGAACAGTCGATCACATTGTTTTTAATATAAACAGTATTTTTTTCTTCTTTATTATTTTATATTTCAGGAATCAATGTGGATATATTCTTTCTTTTAATTGTTTTAAATCTGGAAATATTTTTATATGTAAATAATACGTTACTTTGTATTTTCTATACCTCTTTTAACAGTTTTTAAAAATAGTTGAATTTTAGTAAAGGCCAATTTATTCTCTTTAACAAGATATATAAATTGAATGTCTCTAAAATACCATAAACATTTCAGAGAAAAGGGTAAGAAAATGTAAAATTTATTTTAGGTCTCGCCACAATTCTTTTTATAAACAACTACATTTGATGATCAAATTAAATACAATACAGAGCAATAGAACATAGTTAAATTGTTTCTTGTTCTTATATTTATATGTATTTACACTCTATCTATAAATGAAAGAGTGAAATAAGTGGTTTATTCACATGAACTTTTTCTATATTAAATACTGGCTTTCGGCTCTTTTATTATGATTATGTTATTATTATATACCATAAATACATTATCATTAATTATTTTATTTCTAACAACAATAGATTATACATGCGCTATATCATTGTAAATAAGAGAACAAGTACATTAAAAGTTTTAAAGTCTAGTTGATATTCCATAAGAAGAATTTAGTTTAGGGATTGAAATTAAAGAATGGAAAGTGCAAAAAATCTAAATTTTGTGTAAAAAAGTACTTTAAGAAAATGTAAATAATAATTGTGTATCTACTACGATAATAAATTTACTAAAAGGTGTTTCAGTAAGACAGTTGTCATGACTCAACCTGTAACTACTTGACAGATGACAAGTAAAAACTACGCCATTAATAAAAATGGAACGATATACGCTTCAACAATGCATTGAAATCATTAAAATTTACTACAAAAATGGTGAAAATTTCGCGATCACAGTTCGCAAAACTAAAGTATTTTTAGGTCGCCATGAAGCATCTTCTCGGCCAATAATTGTGAAACTGGTGGAAAAATTTGAGCTGTTGGGCCTGTTAGTGATGTGAAGAATCGAACTTATGCACGTTGCTCAAGAACAACTGAGAATAATGCTGTTGAAGCACATAGTGTTGAGGAAAACATAGGGTTTGTCCATTTCTCGTTGGTGTTTAGCATTCCACAAACGACATTGCACCGTATTTCGCATAAAGACTTAGGTCTTAAGGCTTTTAAAGTTCAGTTAACACAAGAACTCACGCCTACCGAACATCAACAACGTCGTGTCTTTGCTGATTGGGTCCTTGAAATGCATCAAACTGATCCGGAATTTCATCGAAAAATAATCTTGACTGCTGAGGCCCATTTTCACCTTGGAGACTACGTTAACAAGCAGAATTGTCACATTTGGGGCTCGGAAAACACAAAAGTTATTGTTGAAAAGCCTCACCATCCTCAATGTGTGACTGTTTGGTGCGGTTTTTGGTCTGGCGGAGTTATTGGACCTTACTTTTTCGAAAATGAGGCTGAAGCAACTGTTACGGTGAATGGAATGCGCTATCGAACGATGATTAATGATTTTGTATGGCCGGAATTTGAAGATATTGATGTGGACGACGTTTATTTTCAACAAGACTGCGCTACGTGGCACACAAGTAACGGTACCATCGCTCTTTTGCGTCAAAAGTTTCCTGACCGTGTGATTTCTCGAAGAGACGATCACAATTAACCACCGAGATATTGTGATTTAACACCTTTAGACTTTTTTTCTTTGGGGCTATGTGAAAGATAATGTTTTGCCAATGGCCCACAATCGATTCAATGGAATTCGTGAAGTTATCGAGAACATACAGCCGCGAATGTGCGAATTGATGATGGAAAATTTCATGAAAAGAACATAGTCCTGCAAGCGTAGCCGTAGCGGCCATTTAGCTGATATTGTTTTCCATTATAAATGGCATACCCTCCTCTTTTCAATTAAATAAACATCCGATAATTTCGTTTGATAATACTCGTTTTTTTTTACATGTCAAAATGAAACTTCTTATTGGAAGACCCGTTACAAGGGAAAAATTTAACATTTTTCTTTTTGTTCTCTTGAAATACATGGAAATTTGGAAATTAAAATACTGTAATTTCACTAGGCCTTAGGAATAATTTATTATCTAATTTGGCCAAAGCCATATTTTTATAATAAACGAGATCCCTGGAATCTTATGGAATAAATTAAGTAATTCCAAAACTGAAAATATTACACAAAACCGCTAAAACAAGTAAACTAATTATTATAATTAGGCTGAATTTTATATATTTTACATGGCTCTGATTTTTTTAGTGGTATATTTTTTATGTTAGTTTTGAATAGAACTTTTAAAGGATTTTCCAAAAAAATCGTACTTAAAATCTCAGAAACTGTTTAAAGTACAAACAGTTTGAGATTATAGAAATTTTACTACATCTTTGAACAAAATGTTTAAAATAATGTCGAAGAATTATCCCGACAATAATTGATGATTGTTGTTAAGACATTACATTACACCTCCACTATACCTGAAAGTTCTAAATACTACATTCATATGATTTGTTCCATTATTCTGACAATGAAACGTAAAGTAATAGTCAGCAAAAAACATGTATAGTTTATTTGTAAATGTTTTCGGTATTATTTTGCTTGTATTTACATTTACTTTTTGCTAGGGGAAATATTAGAATTGGCATTTATTACATTATTTCCCAGATTTTTTATGTTATTGTCAATGGGTGCTTTGAGTTGATCGCTAATGTATACAAGACAATCGTGCGTATTATTCACAATTAACAATGAACGATAACTACGCGTAAAAGCTACAAACCGTTCTCAACATGCACAGCTCATCTAGATTGTCAACTTTTTGCTAATAGGACTGTACATTAATAATTTTTTTATTTTATGATATTCTCTGTCGGTTAAATTTTGTACATTTTTCTGACGATATTTCGTACTAGAAAATTTTTATCGATGCTTATAATCTGATCTACATTGAACCCATTCAAATAACTTAATGGCGAATAATTGGGTGTGTTTAGCCCCATCTACAATTCCCGGGAAAAACTAAAATAGATATGACCTACCTCAACTAATATTTTGAATTTTCGGTGTTAGATTTTAGTGAATTCTTATTCCTCTTATTATAAGCATAAAAATTATTTGAATTTAGCTAAATAAAAGAACGCATTTTATTTTTATACATATAAGAAGAACAAAAACTAATGTTATATAGAATATAGAGTAATGAATAATAATTTTCCTTTTTGTATGTATAAGTGAGTAATAAATAAAAGAACAGCTTTTTGTATAATTTTACTTTTTTAAATATCTTATAATAATCGTACAGCCTACATAGAAATTCATCCCAACCAGATAGAACTTTTGCTTGCAGAATTCTATTATTAATTTTGTTGTAGTTGAAGATAAGAATATATATATGTGTAAATGAAATATTTTATTATTGACGTCTTTAATTCTGCTAAATGTTCAGTCTTTAAAACCAACAAAACAAAATGTAGAGAAAGCCATTTAGTCAAATTATTTACTAGGAACTACACATACAAAAATCTTTATCTATCGATACGCCCCTCTTTACACTAGAGCCTAGTGTAGATGGTAACACCACAAATTCGTATTGCTTACCATAATAGAAATACAGTAGTGTCCGGTTATAATGAACTACTACTGGCCACAAAAAATGGTTCATTATAGCCGAAATTCATTATATCTAACAAAAAATAAATTTGAAAAATAAATTAGTACAAACGATTCTTGTATTGTATACTGATAATTTAAATAAACAAAAAATTATTTAACAAATTGTTTAAAATAGTCACTTATTTTAGACTGTTTATAAGACAAAGTTACGTAAATATCATTCAAATACATTTCTACATTAGTCAGGCTGTTCAAAATGTTATCTGGGGCTCCATTCATTTGTAAAAAATTACGTACAACATCTATATTTTGCACAACCTTTACAATGGGCACTTGCAGTAATGACGCATTAGCAGCACTACCTTCAGCTTCTTCATTCTCACTGTCACTCGTATTAGTTGCTGATTTTCAACGTACCCAAGCAACACTATCGTCATCGTCATCTGGGTGCTTTGAGTTGATCGCTAATGTATACAAGACAATCGTGCGTATTATTCACAATTAACAATGAACGATAACTACGCGTAAAAGCTACAAACCGTTCTCAACATGCACAACTCATCTAGATTGTCAACTTTTTGCTAATAGGACTGTACATTAATAATTTTTTTATTTTATGATATTCTCTGTCGGTTAAATTTTGTACATTTTTCTGACGATATTTCGTACTAGAAAATTTTTAACGATGCTTATAATCTGATCTACATTGAACCCATTCAAATAACTTAATGGCGAATAATTGGGTGTGTTTAGTCCCACCTACAATTCCCGGGAAAAACTGAAATAGATATGACCTACCTCAACTAATATTTTGAATTTTCGGTGTTAGATTTTAGTGAATTCTTATTGCTCTTATTATAAGCATAAAAAATATTTGAATTTAGCTAAATCAAAGAACGCATTTTATTTTTATACATATAAGAAGAACAAAAAACTAATGTTATATAGAATATAGAGTAATAAATAATAATTTTCCTTTTTGTATGTATAAGTGGGTAATAAATAAAAGAACAGCTCTTTGTATAATTTTACTTTTTTAAATATCTTATAATAATCGTACAGCCTACATAGAAATTCATCCCAATCAGATAGAACTTTTGCTTGCAGAATTCTATTATTAATTTTATTGTAGTTGAAGATAAGAATATATGTATGTATGTGTAAATGAAATATTTTATTATTGACGTCTTTAATTCTGCTAAATGTTCAGTCTTTAAAACCAACAAAACAAAATGTAGAGAAAGCCATTTAGTCAAATTATTTACTAGGAACTACACATACAAAAATCTTTATCTATCGATACGCCCCTCTCTACACTAGAGCCTAGTGTAGATGGTAACACCACAAATTCGTATTGCTTACCATAATAGAAATACAGTAGTGTCCGGTTTAATGAACTACTACTGGCCACTAAAAATGGTTCATTATAGCCGAAATTCATTATATCTAATAAAAAATAAATTTGAAAAATAAATTAGTACAAACGATTCTTGTATTGTATACTGATAATTTAAATGAACAAAAAATTATTTAACAGATTGTTAAAAAGGAATCATTCTATTATTAATAACACCCTATCAACTACATATGTTTCATCGAATTCACGAATCGTCAGGTTGATTTGTGTTATTAATGAACGATTCCTTCAGAGTGTTTATCATATCTTTCGATACAGAAAATAATGAATAATATCATATCTCCCTCTCTCGACCAATACATAAATGTATTGACCGACAAAGCAAGAACGCTTCTATCTCACATAGATCGGAGACTATGTTTCCAGTGTGTAATAGACAGAAACTTACGTCTAGGCTTTATGCCAATTAAAGAATGTTAAAAAGGAATCATTCTATTATTAATAACACCCTATCAACTACATATGTTTCATCGAATTCACGAATCGTCAGGTTGATTTGTGTTATTAATGAACGATTCCTTCAGAGTGTTTATCATATCTTTCGATACAGAAAATAATGAATAATATCATATCTCCCTCTCTCGACCAATACATAAATGTATTGACCGACAAAGCAAGAACGCTTCTAATCTCACATAGATCGGAGACTATGTTTCCAGTGTGTAATAGACAGAAACTTACGTCTAGGCTTTATGCCAATTAAAGAACGTTAAAAAGGAATCATTCTATTATTAATAACACCCTATCAACTACATATGTTTCATCGAATTCACGAATCGTCAGGTTGATTTGTGTTATTAATGAACGATTCCTTCAGAGTGTTTATCATATCTTTCGATACAGAAAATAATGAATAATATCATATCTCCTCTCTCGACCAATACATAAATGTATTGACCGACAAAGCAAGAACGCTTCTATCTCACATAGATCGGAGACTATGTTTCCAGTGTGTAATAGACAGAAACTTACGTCTAGGCTTTATTGGTCGAGAGAGGGAGATATATTATTCATTATTTTCTGTATCGAAAGATATGATAAACACTCTGAAGGAATCGTTCATTAATAACACAAATCAACCTGACGATTCGTGAATTCGATGAAACATATGTAGTTGATAGGGTGTTATTAATAATAGAATGATTCCTTTTTAACATTCTTTAATTGGCATAAAGCCTAGACGTAAGTTTCTGTCTATTACACACTGGAAACATAGTCTCCGATCTATGTGAGATAGAAGCGTTCTTGCTTTGTCGGTCAATACATTTATGTATTGGTCGAGAGAGGGAGATATGATATTATTCATTATTTTCTGTATCGAAAGATATGATAAACACTCTGAAGGAATCGTTCATTAATAACACAAATCAACCTGACATTCGTGAATTCGATGAAACATATGTAGTTGATAGGGTGTTATTAATAATAGAATGATTCCTTTTTAACATTCTTTAATTGGCATAAAGCCTAGACGTAAGTTTCTGTCTATTACACACTGGAAACATAGTCTCCGATCTATGTGAGATAGAAGCGTTCTTGCTTTGTCGGTCAATACATTTATGTATTGGTCGAGAGAGGGAGATATGATATTATTCATTTAACAGATTGTTTAAAATAGTCACTTATTTTAGACTGTTTATAAGACAAAGTTACGTAAATATCATTCAAATACATTTCTACATTAGCCAGGCTGTTCAAAATGTTATCTGGAGCATCATTCATTTGTAAAAAATTACGTACAACATCTATATTTTGCACAACCTTTACAATGGGCACTTGCAGTAATGACGCATTAGCAGCACTACCTTCAGCTTCTTCATTCTCACTGTCACTCGTATTAGTTGCTGATTTTCAACGTACCCAAGCAACAATATCGTCATCTAACAAAGTTTCAGTACACATAACATTCTCATCGATACGCACATAGTTTTCAAAATTAGCATCCATTTCCACAGTTAGAGGTAGACCATCACCATTATTTTCAACATTATCAAGATCAGTTCTCTTTAGCCACTCACTTAACGGGATTTCATCATCGTCATCGAATTTGTTTTGATGCTTAAGAAATCCTGCATGTTTGAAACAATTTGTTATTGTTTTTGCCATGCCATGTGAATACAGTTCACCGCATCAAGAAGACTAATACGACTGGCTTCTGCACTACTATTAATCATTATTTTTGAAAGAAGAATTCGTCGATAATTGCTCTTCAAACTGTGGATAACGCCTTGATCCATTGGTTGTAATTTGGAACTGGTATTAGGAGGTATAAGCACAAATTTAAAGAATTTCAAATTCTTTATCTCAGGGTGCGCTGGACAATTGTCTATTAGTAATAGAATTTTTCTCCTTAATTCATTATCCCAATCGCGCAATTCGTTACAAAAAATATCTGACGTCATCCATGCTTTTTTATTAGAACTGTATTTTACAGGCAATCGTTTGCCGCGAAAACAACCTGGGTTTTGGGACTTGCCAATAATAAGTAACTTCCTTTTTTCTGTTCCTGTAAAATTTGCTGCAACCAAAACCGTGAGCCTTTCTTTTGATAGTTTTCCGCCAATGCAACTATCGCCCTTAAATTTCAACGTTCTGTTGGGCATTAGCCTCTAGAATAGACTCGTTTCATCTGCATTGAAGATGTCGTGGTCTTCATAATTTTGTCGTATGTTGGGCCATTTATTTTGCAACCAATCATCTACTACTTCCATATTAACTGACGCTGCTTCGCCTACAACTTTTCCACTGTTGATATCGTGGCGTTTTTTAAATCTTTCGATCCAGCTTCGACTACATTTGAAATCGCTATCTTCCACTTTGCTTCCCAAGTCTTCTGCTTTTGTTTGCAGTAAAGCACTGGTAATCGTCGCATTCTTACCTCTTTGCTGAGAAAACCATAACAAAAGCCCTTTATCCACTTTATCGTGAGCTGATTTTCTAATTTTTTTGGCATTAGAATTTTTTTGTTCATAATAATTCTTGAGTATTTTATCTCTTTCTTTCCAAATCATACAAACAGTCGACTTGTTTAAATTCAGATTCTTACACACATCAGCTTGTTTTAAACCACTTTGTAATTTTTTAATAATTTCATACTTTCTTTCTAAAGTGAAAGCTTTGCGCTTTTGTTTTTGATTATCACTTGGCGCCATGTTTATAAACCCACAAGCTACAATTGGTAAATACTGTACACGAACGGATAACGTAACGTGATTAATTTGTGAGACAGACTGAAGGGGAAGGACTGACAGGCACCACCATTTTGATGTAACGGAGTTTTTGGGGGATTCCCATTCGAGTGATAAAGAAAGTTCACTATAAGCGGCACATCGTTTTCGGTTGAAACGTAAAATATGGTTCATTATATGCGAAAGTTCAATATATGCGAGTTCATTATAAGCGAAAAAAATACATTGAACTTAGGGGACGATTTATTTGGCCATCTAAAACGGTTTATAATAACCGAGAATTCAATATAACCGGGTTCATTATAAGCGGTATCTACTGTATAAAAAACTTATGATCCTTTACTACTCCTAGGGAAGAACTAGTCAGTGAATTCGGAAAGTAGGACGGTTCCTGTATAAAAGTTCTTAAGGGTACCACAGCATTTAATCCCTAGAAGCATTCCTGCTAATGCTGACGCACATGATTCCTCCAATACGTGCCAAGTACAAGTAGATCTCAGAGTTATAAATAATACATATGTCGCAGAGAAAACAGAAAACTTTTTTAAAATAGTAATTCTTGGTGGCGCCATCTATTAAAAAAAATATGCGTCGGTAAAGTAGATCTTACACCAATGTTATTTCAAAATATCATGACATTTGCATCTTTAGAAGCAGAGAAATTGCGCATAAAGTGACAGTACGTATTTGGCATTGGTCGGAAAATGAATTTTGAACAAAGAGCAAATATCAAGTGCTGTTTTAAACTTGGTAAATCATTTACCGAAACGTTTAATTTGTTAAAGCAAGTGTATGATGATGCGTTTTTATCACGTATGAGTGTGTATGGGTTGCAAAAACTATTTAACGTACAGACATACATGACGACGATCATCCTGGTGCAAAAAAGTCTGTGGTTACGGAAAGTAACATCGAATTTGTGCGTGAATTTATCAGATTCCAGATTTCCAAAGATTTAATTCATCGCATTTTGACACAGCATTTGGACTGAGAAAGATTTGTGCAAGGTTTGTACCACACAAACTAACTGATGATCAAAAATTGCTCCGAATTCAACATTTTACAAAGCTGATTAAATGCTCAAAAAAAGACGAAAACTTCAGGTATTCTATTGTAACTGGCGACGAGACGTGGTGTTTTCAATATGATCCAGAGACCAAGCGTCAAAGCTCTTAATGGAAGCATCGAAGCGAATAAATACCGAAAAAAAGTCGTTTGGAGAAGTCAAAAGTGAAGACAATGTTGATTTGCTTTTATGTTTTGAAAGACATAGAGACCTTTTGTACCTACTAGTCAAGTAATTGCATGATAAGTGGTCCTTAATTATACTTGAACTATTGAGAAAAATAAAATTTATAGTTTCTGAAATGTGCGGATTGCAAGCAACACTTAAAATTTCCTACCTTGACCCACTCGAGGATTCTGCACCGAGATAATCTGGAGGGTAGTCACCATTAGTTTGTGACGATTACAATTGTTGAGAAGGATCTTAACACAGGCTACCAAATGTTTAAAAAAAGCCTAGGAACAAGACACAATAAAATGTCGTAATTTCCGGTCCATGTATTCCTTTTTTAAAAGACAATTAATTTGTGAAAGTCGACAAGAGGATAGTCCCAGTTCGTAAACAAATAACGTCGACATAGAATTCTTTCATTATCACATAATTAGGGAAATAGCATGACGAAGAAAACCATCATTAGGTTAACCTAGTAAGAAACCAGACTTATGGTATTACTAACGAGATGGCCCTAGTGATGTCGCATAGAAAAGATAAAAATGATTTAAATCAATTTTAATTAATTACCAAACAAAGGGTCGCTGGCGTTAGAAACTCGACAGCAGGACCGTAACCGGTCAAATTTAATATAATGGCAATAGTGCTTTTTGAAATTCCGATGAATCGATTAGTGATTGAAAAATCGGACAAAATTTTACAAAAAGTATTAAATTACTATGTACAGAAAGATTCACGAAATTTGGGACGGGGTCAAAATAAGCATGTAATACTGTCAGCATGGTACTTTTTTCTTAACATAAGAGCAAGAGTTTTCTTGTACTATTGTTTCATTATAATACTTGAATCAATATCGGCTTCTATGGCACATTTTGATGTAGATGGAACATTATGAATATCATCGAATATCATTGGTGATTGTTTTATTATTTCTTTATTGGTGGTTAATAGTTATACATTTAAGAACTATATACAAATGAGAATATTTTGATAAATATTTTGTTTTTTATTGATATTATGAAGTACATATCTTACACAATTGATCAAATTTGGCAGCTTTGGATATATCTAGAAGTATCTCAGAACACCAATCTTTGAATTTGAAGCAGAATAATTGATATATTATTATTCTTATTAAATGTATCCTTTTTAATATAAACTTAAAACGATGTACATAAATACATGTGCGATTTCAATATCTCACCATATTGTCAGTACATTGAATGTTGCTGCATTTTTTTATAACTTTTTAGTTTATATGAGCTTAATCTAAAATACATACAATATGTATACATATATTTAGAATAACACGTGGGTTAAAGAATCAGGTGGTTAAAGGCGACGTAGCATAAGAGAATGATAAAATAGTAGGTTGTAATTTAGTTAATAAAGTTTAATTTAGCGGCAAGCCTTATTTTAATGATGTATAATGAATAGAAATCTCATTTGCTACTTTGACAAGCTATAGACACAAAACTATTAATTTTTAAGGTCGATCATATTTAATAATAGTAATAACCTTTATTATTCAACAGTATATAATTACAGGACAAATAGATAAAATATAGATACGTATCCACGAACAATACATGAAATAAAACTGTAGAAACTGTGATAATCAAAAACTTGAAAAAGTTTGAAAATAAAAACAAACTGAAAAATAACCATTACAGTTGATTAATAGAATCGAAAAAAAAGTTATAAAATGCTTTGGCATTTCGGCACTTGAGGTAAGAAGAGCACTATGCAGAAGAAAATTAATTCCATAAAATGGTAAGGTAAAAGTAGGATAGGAGCGAAAAGATAAACGGAGTACAAAAAAGTAATAGAGAAAAATAATTGATGGCAATCAATAAAGCCGTGAATAAGTTTCACAAAAATCAAATGCGGTTGTTGTTAATATGTGGAACAAAACTTAAGATCAATCATATAAACCGGCAAGATCTTTCATATTATCAACCTTCATGAGACTACAATTATTAATGTAATATATTGGATCAAAAGAATAAACCTTCTTCGTGTAAGAAACAAAACATTGTATTTCTTAATGATTAACTGTAGCTTGTTTGCAGAGAACTACCGTGTAATTACGTCAAGATTATATTGTAACTGACGGGCGTGATCTCAGGTCCTGATAGCGTGATAAACTTTTAAATCGTCAGAAACAACAGTGGAACCAAATGAGAACCCTGTGGAACCCCAAGTGAAAGACGATATTTGAATGACATAGCTATTGGAATAAACATAGTTTGATCAGTTTGTCAGATATGACATCAAAGCCAAAGAAGGGAACAATACAAACCAAAAGCCAACAGTTTAGCAAGTCAAATTCAATGATCTATTGCATCAAAAGCACTACTAAAATCAGTGTAAATGACGCACATTAATCTGTCCACTAATAAATTGACATGTAATCATAAGATTTGTTACAGTACATTTTACATGCTGGCAGGATGAAATACTTGATATGGTATTAAGGTGTAAATAAAAATAAATAATACTTTCGAAAACCTTGGCAAAATTAGAAAAAATTTGTCGGTGTATAATTATCAACACGAACGTTATCACCTTTTTAAATAATAAATTCTAACACGCCTCCACGTCATCGAAAAAGTTGCAACTTGAATTACTAAATTAATTATTAATTTTAAAGGTTTACCCTAAGCAAATCTGGCATTATATACTAGGTAGTAAATCATGAGCTTGATATCTTATTTTGCGGAAATTTAACTAATATATTAATTACCTCTTATTCAGTAATGTAAAGGTAAACAGTTAGAGTGTTAAACATGCAGAGGAGAATTGGTGCTAGGAAGGTGTACGGGAGAAAACTTACAGAAAAGTTGCGTAAATTATTAGAATAAAGTTCTGGAAATACGCTCTGCGCCTTGCTTGATGTGAATATATTAGATAACCATTCTTTGATTGGCTTTGATGGATACTTCAATTCGCGTAAGATAAACAGAATAAGCACCAGCAATGTCACACAGATTGTTCTAAGTCTTCTAAACCCATCAAGAAAGAAATAATTTTGTGTACGCTTCCATTTGCATTGTTAGTGCTTATAATTTTAAATTATATTAACTGTGAAATATCTAGATTAGTTGACAGAGAAAAATATTTCGAAATATATCTATTTAAAATGTCATAGCTAACAAAATAAAAATTTTTCATTATGCACGTATATCGACAGTAATATGACATTAATTGATCAGAAAAATGAAGTGGGCTTTGGAGTTTTACACTATAGAAGAAGGGGTCGTGGGTTACGAACTAATAAATATATATATATATGTTGTCTTTAAATTTTAATAAATCAAAACAATTGTCTCAAATTACAATTGCATGTAAAATGTTTCGTATGTCCTTCAATACTTCTGTTTGTTCATCAAGAATTAATTTTTCTTTCCTTTTGCACTAGCTATTTTATTGAAATAGGTTAGTTTTGTTGTTGAATATTTTTGCTTTTGAAAAAGCTACTCTTCTGCAGATCGAGTTATATAGTACAGAAACCGTATCTGATATTCGATACAATTGTCTTTTTGATGTTAATACAAATAGTAGTCACTTATTTAATTTTCAATGGACTAACAATACAATCATTTCAATTCTAAAGTATGTACACGAAAATAAACCAAAAAAAGTAACAAAGTATTTCTAGATCTACTGTACCATTAAATAGTTGTAATATTCCTCCAATGAGTATGGCTCTCTATTGCAAAGTAATTTATACAATTCACCTTTCATTGCACTGTAACTTTCCAAGGATTTTACTTCCCTAGGCAATTCGTTAAATAATTTCATGCAAGAGTAATATGCTCCACGTTGATATAATGACAGTCTATGGCGAGGATATAAATATTTTAGTGCCTGGTATTGTAAGAGATAATTAAAGATATGAAAAGTGAAAATTTAATTATCTATTTTAAATGTATTAGAGTCTTTTCTACAGTACAGGTAAATTATTGTTTTCAATGTCTATAGAGAGTGAAACTTCCTTATTGTTCTGTTTCTATAGATTGTACATTTTTGTCAAAAATCTCTTCAGTGTCAAACTACAAAAAAATTACCAACATTAGATTACAATTAGTAAAGGAATTTCTAACTTACAAATCTAACTTATGACTCTGGTGTGTTTTCATGATCTTTTATTTGGCAATTTTTATTAAATCTACCTGGGAATCCTACTCAGATATTTTAATGTCTCAATTACATTGGCGTCCACTTATTTTATTTATTTCTTTATTTTCGTTATTACTTCTGAGTTTTGTAGCCACTCATATCTTACCATGTCTAAAATTTAAAATATGAATATTATAAATGTGTATCAAATGTTACCTTTCTCCAATCACATAAATCTTTGCTCCAAGAATACTATTTAATTCATTCTTATTTCTTCCCATGACTTCTGAGCATATTTATAAACGAAATAATTGCGAAACTTTCCACTTAATAACTTCAGATTGTTGTTTAAAAAGTTAATCCAAGCAATCTTTCGGTCTTGCGGTGTTTTCACATTTTCTTGTTACCGTTTCAAATTTTAATTGTCGTAAAAGTTCCAATGTTACGTTCCTAAAGGTGTTTTATACAAAAATGCTCCGATTTTACAAAAATAATGCACTGTATACGTACATTGCCAGATGTTGCCCATTTTCAAATATTTGAATATTACTTCTCTTGGATTTAATTGGTTTAACTGAACAAGAAAGGCATCGGCTTCACTTAAACTACAGTGACGCCGGTGCGTTTTTTGTTTAGATTTTACGTATACAAATTTTCACAAACCGATTTGTTCGTGTGCGGATATAATCCGTATAACTTAAAGAATAGTGCCCCAGACGCTTTCATATTAAAGATAAACTTCATTCTACTTATAACTTATTTACAAGCAAATTTTATCATTTGTTTATGCTTTGCATCTCTAATTATATAAAGCATAAAAGTATAATCTCATTGGTATTGAATGCGAGACATTTAAATACAATCGTGTAATTATTTGCATGACAAGAATTTATGAAGTTCAACTTTATATATGCGCTTTTATGCAAACATTTATCTAATAATTAAGCCTTGAACATTGGAGGAGTTTTTGAAGTTAATTTATTTTAAAACTAGTAATACTTTATACCATAAATAAAAAAATATTTTGTTTAATATAAAAACTAAAGAAAGACGTCACATTTAATTTTAAAAAATACAAATTGTTTAATGCAACATCATGGAAAATATGTAATTTTATTAGCACGTGCCTCTTTTGGGTACAGTATATTTTTCTGAACCGAATTTTAGGTTTTTATAGTTTTGCAGCAATGTTATTACTTAAAGTCAATACTAATAACTATTTTATAACAGTTTCTTTATAATTATTTTTCTTATATTCTAATAATTTAGACAAAATCGACGTCATATAAACGATATGCAGCGCGGTTTTCGGATGTATTCCCGCGTTGTCACATGACCCCTGCGAGGAAGACTTCCATATTATCCCCTAAGAGTGATTCTTTGTAGGGCTGAGTTTATATATAGCTCGACGTTATTTATGTAAACATTTTTAATAAATTCATTACGATTTTGGTAACACTTTATAAATAATGGAAAAAAAATATTTTAAATTCTTTTAATACAATTTTAGCAGTATATATAAAATAATTCTAATACAATAGTTATAGCAATAAAATAATATTAGTCTATAAATAAAAGATATGCCACTATTTTTTACTATAATTTGAAGACTGGCAAGCTAACTTTTCAACAATAGGGCTTTTGAGTACTGGATTTAAACTTATTTTATTATGAACAGTAGCAGAATATTTTGTGTAAATTGATCTATGTTTTGAAATTTCCATTTTCTTTAATGCATGTGCCAGAAGTGCAACCACAGATTTAATATCAGCATATTTGTAGTTACTGTAATAGACTAGTGTCACTGTCCAAGCCTGAGAAGGATCTGTCAGATTGTCTAAAAGAGTTTTTGATAAACAACATGCTGCAGCTGCCAATAACGAAGGTTTAATATAGCAAAGATCATATTCAAGTAATGCTATTTCTATTAAGTATTTTCCAAGACCATGATGGTCCGCGTTTGCTTGAGCAATTCTACTAAACCTTCTTAAGAGTTGTAGAGATAAAGGTCGACTCAACTGAAAATCTAATTTTTTAAGAATTTCATATTCCATTTTTAAAAATTGTTGCTTAGTAAATACATTATCACATAGATAAATAAATTCTGATAAGTCACATAGGTAAACTTCTTCATATTTGGCAGCAATCCACATTGCTGTAGCACCAACTAGTTGTAAAATTTTACGATCGACATTTCTATTTATTTGTAAATATCTGTCACATATTGCAACTGACAAATGTAATGTTTCCAAAAGTGTCTTCAAACTTACATGAACCTCTACCATCCAATTTACTAATATTGCTCTCATCCGTGGTGTTGTTTTATGGCCATCCAAAAAATTTTTTTCTATGTGAAATTTATTTTCTAATTGTAATAAATATTTATATATATCTTGAACATATTCTGAGACATGTAATGGATTTTCTGATGTATCAATATTAATGACGCCTATAAGCTGATTAGAAGAATATGAAAATGGTTCTTCGATAGATTCTACGTTTGGTAACTTAGAAGTATGTTTATTTTGAATAACCTTTTTCTCACAATTACTAATTTCGTTTACTTTATCAGACTTTGAAACAGTTTCTTCTTTTTTTATATTGGCTTCTATTGCAACATTCACAGGCTTTTTACTAACTCCATTTATACCTTTCTGTATAATTCCAGGAGGATGTGCTTTCACTTCTTTTGGTTTATTTCCATTTTGTGTTTGATGTAAATGAATTTTATTTCCTACTTCACCTAATGCTGGTCTGGTTACGTTACTAATTGATTTTGGTAATATTTTATTTCCTTTTACACGGGCGTTTTCCCTATCCATTTGTCCTCTATGAGAGGCCATCTAGAAATATAATATTTTATATACGATTCCGTATTTCAACTATATTTGAAAATAATATGTTGTTCTTAAAAAATATACAAATTGTGTAACACTATAATTGTCTGTATTTATTAGGACACATTAAGAAAAAGAAAAACAATTTGGCCTAAAAGTAAAGTAAAAAAAAACAGTATTCTGCATTAAGAAGTAATATAAAAATAGAAAACTTTGAATGTAGGAAAAAAAGTAAAAGAAGTACAAATGTCCGTTACGGTTTAGAAGGAAAAAATATTTGCTATATTTGAAAACTATTAACCTGTTAATTTTAAATACAGAGCTAGACTATATCCATATTTATTATTAAAATTACCTTTAGTTTCCAATCGTTCTGGTTATAAATAATTTTAACGTATTTGACATATAAAATTGTTTAGATCTCTTAGCCTACCTGCACTAAATATTTATCGCGTTTAAACTGTGAACAAGGATAGCGTGTTGATGTGTATGTTTAAATATCATAAAGTTATTGGCTAACACATTTATTTTTAACGGTCGCACTAGAGCGGGTACTTCAAAACAAATAAGATAGAGGAAAATAATTAGGACATAATACTTTTTTTACAGGGACGAAGTTTTTCCGAGTCTGAACTTAAAGATATATGTGCTACTGTTCTTAGAGGTAAGAACATCAAAAAATTTAAAATAACTCAAATATTTTTTCTATTTTGCATTGATAATGAAGTCATTATGAAAAGAGTGTTGAAGAGCTTCATTTCAAGATTTTTTATTTTTCAATGTTGGATTATTGCAACGCGGGTGTATGTGGACATCTTAATTACCATTTAATATATTTAACCATATTTGGTAGGAATGCTACACAAATAACGTATATAACTTGGTGAAATGAAACATATATTTGTTTCTTCGTCGCTGATTTTTATAATTTTCAAGAAAATATAAGTAATATTTATGAAAACTAATAATAATTCGTGAGTAACAGTATTTGAATTTCAAATTATCTAGCATCAATGTGACCAACTAAATCATATAGCTAAATAAAACTCTATACTTGACTGAAGTAATTCAAATATATTAAGATAAAAAATGCAAAATAGAAGAAATAGTTTAAAATACTCGTTTCATAAACATTTTATGTATTCGTTCTTTAGAAAACTCACCTTAAGCAGATGGTATTCTAAACTTGAACTTCTGCGCCATCACGTATATGAAATTTGTATTTAATATATTATTTTAATTTTATACGTTATATTAATTATTCTCTTTTAATGTTATTTTCTAATTACTAGGTAATTATTTATACATATTTGAGAAATGATCTACTTAACGATATTCTTTTAGGATTTTTCTTTTCAGTAAATATATATTGTGTTAAACATTGTCATTATATAAATCAATTTTTAAATGTAAAAAAATTATACATATTTTAATTGTGTAATAATAAATTTGTACAAAGTTAATGCCCGGTTTCTCGTACCTAGTAGATAACATTTAAGTTATCGAATAGATATCAATAAGGTAAATTCACATCACTGTTGTGGTTTCTGAAAACCAAACCAAATATATTAGATATAAATAAATTGATTTTCAGCGGTTGAACTTTTTCAATTATTTGTAAATCTAACTTCAGTCGCTGCTTACTGTGTATGTATATATTATTTTTATATGTCGTATGTGGTTATTATCATTGTCAAAATAATAATAATGTAAATATTCTATTTTATAATATTAAATATACAACATACACGAATTACAGCTTAAAGGTAGAATACAATTTAAAAATGATAACATTCCCAAGGAACAATTTTTAAATTTCGCGGGTGTTTTAAGTTGCCCAAGGAAATAATAACTACATCTAAAATTATATTTTATTTTATTACAGCATGAATATTAATAATTAAGGTGTATATTTCAAAATCAAAATTAAAACGAAAACCATACGCATTAAAAACATGTTATTTCCTAATTTCTTGAATGAATTGAAATCATAGCTAACCTTTATTTTTACTACTACCAACTCAAAACTTCCGCGTAATTTAAAAATTGTTCCTTGGGTTCCATATACATTAGCCAACAAGTTGTTAAAACATTAGATATCCAACTCCTCGATCGGCTGGAAATAATTTTTAACAAATAGATATCTGAATCTGATGTTACGTCGTTATCAATAGACTGAGAAACATTTTTAGCCTAACATCTAGGTTCCTATGCGGTAACTGCGATTGGTAAGCTACATCCTTGATAGGAATGAAATTCTGAATGGATTTTTTTGTCAAATGTGTCAGTGTGTTGAAAGTACGGTTAACTACCATATAAAATCGTATCCAGTGGCCTGTGTATTTAATAAAGATCTCGATGTGAACAATATGGCGCAGTTCATATTCAAAA
This sequence comes from Dermolepida albohirtum, assembly GCA_031893035.1. Classification (NCBI taxonomy): domain Eukaryota; kingdom Metazoa; phylum Arthropoda; class Insecta; order Coleoptera; family Scarabaeidae; genus Dermolepida; species Dermolepida albohirtum. Next base: position 175,757 of record JAVIWB010002590.1, read on the forward strand.
TTAATAATTAATAATCAAGTATTTAATGGTTTGAGGCTCAGCTTGTACGAAATGAAGATTATGTCGAAAATTAATTATAAGTGTATTTAAAAGTCACGAACAGTCGTTGATCAACTAATCGGCTTGATTGTACGTTTTCTGCCTAGGCATCACTCAATTGAATTAGAATTAGTATAATATTTTACATAAGTACACATACATACATAAAGACTCCCTCTCTAGTTCCGAGTTGCCAACTGAATATTTTTGATCGCACCCTATTACTATTTACATTAATTCCACTTAAATTAGAATTCAGTTATAATTCAAATTTTAAATATTCAGGAAAATATTGGTTAGAGTCCATTATTTTCTCGTTAACTAAATACTTTAAAACAAATGAAGTAAAAATTTTTTCTTTACTAGGATTTTTTTGTTTCTAATAAATTGATAATCTTAGCAACTAACTATAAACTTTAGATAAATGTTTAAGACGAACGTTTAAATTTTAAAATATTACGTAAATTTTAGGAACGAATTCGATAACTATCTTAATTATTTTATTACTTATACGAGGACTGTTTGTAAAAAAAACCTGTATAGTTTATTAAAGAAATATAAGGACAGAAACAGAAATTATATTATGTACATATTAAAACAAACTTCGCACTACCCTTCGAATTACATCTCTGACATTGAGACGTTTACAATAGCGCTTGGCAAGTTGTGGAATATTCTATGCATAAAAATTTGCCTTCGGCTTTTAATAAAATTTTAACCTTACTTTGCACTTTTGGCTATCTTCAAAATGTTGGAAAGCAACTCACTTCTTCGTGTACATAAAAATGTGGTAATTACTCGGTGTTAAATCCGGACAGTAGCAGAGATGGTCCTTAACCATTCTATTTGAATGGTTGAATAGGTTTTAGCTTCAAGTATGTATCAGAATTCATTAGAGTAAAGTCGGCATATATGGAATAGCGATTATTTATAGAGCCATAAATTGAGAATTAAAGTGTTTAAGGCTATAATATTTTAAGAGTAAATTACTCTAAGTATTTTCTGTTATTGGGACTTACCAAATTCGAATTAAAATCATATTCGGAAATATGGAAAAAAGTGTAAAAAAAGTGTGTTTTTTTCGGAGATTAAAGATGGCGGCTAATATGGAATAGGCATATAGGGTAATATGGAATAGAGCTAATATGTGCAAAACACTTTATTACAATAATTCTATTGTAGGTTGACATCAAGCAGACAAAGGTAGATACTTTGTAGATATCTCCTTACAAAAATCACAAACAAAACATCTGATTCTAAACTGCCACATGCTTCGTGGGCCCATTCTTCGCAGATGACGCACTGAATCCACATTTCCTTACTTTTGCTCATGGAGTATTTTTCTTGACAGAAAATACACGTTGCATCGATCTTGTCTGGCTTTTTGGTAGTAATACAGCTTAGCGAAGGATCTTCATTAGATAAATCATTAACTGAAGTTTCAGATTGGGATTCAGAAGAACTAGAGGAGGAGACACATTTTTTAGTGAATTTACGTTTCTTGGTTTGTAATCCACTAGGTCCAGCTTCATCATCTATTCTTCGAGTAACTTTTTCTCGTGATAGATTTATGGAGGCTTCTAATTCTGCCTTGTTCGGTGTCGTCGTAATTATTTTAGAGCGCCCACATTTTCTTCCACGAGTTCCCGTCTTCTTTACTAATGTTGGGACTGGAACTATGTCACTGGATGGACATTAGTAGAACCAATATTTTCCACATCTGTAAGTTGAGTTATCCCTGACACATTAGCATTGTGTTTTTGCATTTCGCTTGCAAAGTCTTCGTCCGTGAAAATGTTTCTTCTTACGGGATAAATCCCAGTTGCACTAAACCCCGCTCTTTCCCCAGATTGAACTTTAAGGTAGGCTCTACGTAATAACTGGCAGACATCAAAATGCGTTACAGCACGATTTTCGGTTCGCATGAAAATTCTCACTTCTTCGTTATAAAAGGTTTTCAAGGCACCCATGACGGTCTTATCAAGGGATTGCATTTTATGCGTCGTGTATGGTGGTAGGCATAAAATGGTTACAAAGTTCTTGGCTTTGATTATTACATCTAGGTTCCTCGTATGGGTATGATGACCATCCAAAATAAGCAATATTGGACTTGATGATGAAGGTTTAGTTGTTTCTATGAAATGGTCAAACCATTTCGTAAATAAATCAGTTTGAATCCACCCAGATGGGTAAAAACAAACAGCGATCTTGCAGGTGCACCCTTTTTTAGCTGATCGCTCGCCTTTTTGCGAGGAAAAATGATCATAGGTGGCACAAAGTTACCGGCAGCGTTCATGCACATAACTACGGTTATGAGTCTTGTCGTTTGCCTCTCAGCGAAATGACTTCTGGACATCGTGATTGTACAATAGACAATCCCGACTCGTCTACATTATATATGCGATCAGGACCATAATTTCGCTCTTCCATAGTCTGCTCTAGTAAATCAAAAAACTCCGTTACGTTTTCTTTGTTAAAACCAACAGCTCTTGCTAGGGAGGTTCCAGTCGGCTTTCGTAAAGTTAATGTAGCTTTATGCCTCTCCATAAAGGAATAAAACCAGTCTTTTCCAGCAGATTCACACAAAAGTGAGAAAGGATGTGGTATGTTATTGCGCTTAGCAAGTTGATATGCCATAGATCGGACGTCTTTGCGTGTCAGACCAAAAAACTTTTGATCCATTATTAATAAATACTGAACTAGTTCCTGTTCTAATTCCTGCGGTAAAACTGGTTTTTTACCCAACTTCGTCTTAGAGACAGTTTCTGGAGTTCCTTCAGTATTACAAAGTCGAAAAAGTGCTGTACGCGGAACTGAAAATAATTTTGCTGCGGCTAAATATCCCAAATCTTTGGTTCTTACTGATTCTATAGCTCTTTTCCGAACTCCATTGTTTTCTTTTTTTTTGACAAAGAGATAGCCATAACTTCTGTAAAAAATTATCGGATTTCAGTTTATAAATAGCGGGTAATATGGAATAGCGCAAATATGCGTAAAATATGGAATAGTCCATATTAGCCGCCCCCGTAAATGTAAACAAACTAAATGCTAATTTTGTTTCCAAAACTTGATCACAAATCGATTTTCACTGACAGCGTACCGAAACTTCAAACATGTGAAAAACATAACCTTAAGAAATGTAAAGGCGAATTATATCTATGGTTGCAATCAACTTTACTACAGGGCATGTTAACCATACTACCGTCTAAGAGATGCAGCTACCTGTTTTAATAATATTCGACTATTCCATATTACCCGACTATTCCATATATGCCGACTTTACTCTATATCGAAAATGCGCGAAATTTGAAACACCTTTTATTTCATACACTAAATAAGTATAACAGAAGGTCGTTTTGAATAGCCCTCATATCAAGTGCAGAAAAACATATATTAATTCCTAATAAATACGATTTCACTGAATATAAAAATTTCAATGTTTGACCTTTCATATTTCGACTTACCGAGTTCAGCCATAAATACTGTCAATGTTGCACAATGAATTAATGGGACAGAAGATTTCATAACAACGTTAACGTATCATCGGGAATATTAACAAACATTTCGTATATCTCACCATTGCTCATTTCGAAACGTTGATAATGTCATTGACACGACCTGCACGTACGTCAAATAATATGGCAGCTACTCGTAAAAGAATTGCTTAAATTTCATTGCGGAAACAAACAATTATATTCCTTGAAATGAACATCGCACGCATAACTAGTTTCTCATTATCGGAGATATTTTAGACATGAAAGCTTATAGAAGAAGCAGACACCATCTTCAAACATCAACTTTGTAGGATATAACTGCGGAAGGAGCGGAGAAATTGTTAAATTGTTATAGTGCAAGAGTTATCACAAAAGCTTACTTTCAGTGATAGCAAAAATTCTTGTCAGAGATCAAGAAAAAAATTTGAACTGGATGATTGCTTGAAGTTCAATAGAAGTGAAATGGATTGCGATATCGGCTCAGCATGATCACAAACCGGTCTTAGTAATGATTTGGTGGAACGTCTATTACAAAACGAGCGTTTTTGTAGTCATTTTTGAAAGATTGGAGTGAGAGTGTGCCAAAGAAACTTCAGTGAAGCCTCTTGTTTAAGAGGAAGAAATATGTGTTCAACAGCATTCGATACCCGCTTACGAAGCGAAAATGACTCAAATACGCCTGGAAAACTTGTTTATTAACATTTCCGGCTGGTCACTGGCTATCTTTGATTCGCATTCTCTAGATTATCAATTATGGGACGTTCTAAGAGACATGACTTGTTCAATTTTTGTCCCGCTTACGAAGCGAAAATGACTCAAATACGCCTGGAAAACTTGTTTATTAACATTTCCGGCTGGTCACTGGCTATCTTTGATTCGCATTCTCTAGATTATCAATTATGGGACGTTCTAAGAGACATGACTTGTTCAATTTTTGTCCAGTCTTTGAAACGAAGTGCTCTTGAAGCTACAGCAAAAATATAATTAGACACAGAGTCTGTCGCTTACAACTTAATGTGAACACAAGACGTGAACATTTCAAACAAATTATACTTATCGTTTGAAAGTTTATTTTCTTAACTATGTATTTTAATTTCGTATGGTGAGTTATTCACTTTTATACCTAGTCAAGTCATAAATACTAGTACACAGAAAAATCGACACCAAATGAAAACGAATTAATATTTAAAAAAAATTTTTCTTGTTTTTATTGGGTTATTCAATGGCTACAAATCTTAGAACACCTTATTAGAAATGACTTCCATTTGCCTTCCAGCACGACTTGAGACGATGTGGCCACTCATCGATCTCGAGACGCACTTCATGCATGGCGAAATTGTCCACTGCACAGACAAGGGCTCGCTTCAACGACTCAATATTTGCCGTGAACAGGTGTCTAGTATGTCGCTTATACGCGCTGAGTCCCAGATCTTCTTTGATAATGCGAGACATGGATTTTTGCAAAATTTGCATTTCCTGGGACAAGATTTTCTCTTTTCGCAGCGGTTTTCGGTCGATTCGTTTCTTCACGACTTTGATCGCTTTCGGAGTTCTCACAGTGCTCGGACGGCCGGATCTTTGACGGTCTCGTACTCCATCAGTATCCTCAAACAACTTCACAGCACGATACACAAAATTGCGAGTGATTCCAAGCGGTCGCAACGTCCTAAAAATATCGCCTTTTTCCATGTTGCATTTTAGTAGTCCAACTACAACAATACGATTTTCGATGTCGCCTCATTCCATGATGGTAAACGATTAATGTCAAAAACTTTTTATGTCACAATAAAGCATAAATGTCAACTGTCAAATCGCAATCAATACGAAATGGATGCGCCCAGTGTTGCATTCGTGATGAGTGCGTTCAGTTGTGTGCCAGTATTTATGACTTGACTAGGTACATTATTAAAATACCTGACAGTATTTATGGCTAGATTGTGTACTGCTAGGTGCAAAAAAAAATTGAGGCTAATGTTTTATTTTGTAAAAATGATTTTATACTGTTTACAGTGACGTAAATTGTTACTTAGTGTTGAATAAAAATGTCATATAACGTATTAACTGAAGCCTAAATGTGCAGTGTGTATTTGTAATCAAGCAAACAATTTTAACTATGAGAAAAGCACTACTTATTTTTAATTTAAAGAAAAGTTGGGAAGAAACAAAATCAATGTAATGAACCAGAGAATCCTGTCGTCGAAAAGGTTCAACTGTGAAACAAGACATTGTTATATAATAGTATAATATAGTACCTAACATCCTCTCCACAGTGAGTTTAAGTTTCAGAGGAGACTCAGCTTCCGACGACGGATAAAAGTGACTAAAATTAATATCATCAAATATAAAAAGTAATTATATTAAAGACAAATTTTTGATATTGTCCAGGCATGGTTAGATGATATCCAGAGTATGTATTTTAGATTCATCTACAAAAAGCCCAGATTTGAATCCAATCAAATGTATGGTGAAAAACATGTATTCCTACAAATTTCGGTTAAAAAACAGGAAATTAATGGAATATACTTCGGCAAAAACTTAATTACCATAATTTAATAAATTCCATGCCACGAAGCATTCAATAAATAATAAATAAAAACACCCTATTTACGAAATATTAGGTTTTAAGTTAAATTAAAGTAACCGTTTCCTTGCTGTCAACATTAATGCCGGAAATTCAATTTATTCAAATAAAATATAGAATATGGATATCGATTTATCATATCATAAAACTACTGAATTACCATTTGACAAGAATTTTTTGAATTCAACTTTTTAAAACACTGAGTAAAATAGAATAAATAATAAAATATGTGTGATTTCTTTTCCAGCCCTTACTGAAAGCGTATTAACAACTGCGACAATATTACATCAGTTTCCAAATTAATAAGTGAGTGATATAAAAAATCTGTGGAACGAAAATAGAAAAAGAACTTTATGGCTTGAATTAGCGATAACCCATGGTCTTTATAAAGTGTGTTTCAAATTTCGCGTTTTTTTTTAGAGAATAAATAAAACACATACTTAATTTGTATTCACTTTCAAAAACTTTTTATTGGTAATTGAAGTATCATTTATGACATTTATATGCGAAAAATAATATCTGCCAAATGACCTCCTCTTGCAATTCCGCAGACGCAAAGCGAGGTGTAGCGCCATCCTGTCGAAACCATATATCCTCTAGATCAATATTCATTAATTCAGGCCACAAAAATTCGGTCATCATCTGACGACATCGACCATCATTGACAGTTACAGCTTCACCAGCAGCATTTTCAAAGAAGGAAGGTCCAATTATACCACCTGACCATTATACCAAACTGTAACTCGTTTAGGATGTATAGGTTTCTCATGAATAATTCGTGGATTTTCCTCACCCCAGATACAGCAATTTTGTTTATTAACATAGCCTCCAAGTTCAAAATGTGCCTCGTCGAAAAACATTATTTTTTGAGAAAATTCAGCTGGTTGTTCATTAATGAAATTAACAAATGAACGACGTTTTAAATGATCTAATGGCTTCAGTTCCTGTGTTATTTGAACCTTATATGCCTTCGGAGCTAAATCCTTGTGTAAAATACGCCATGTTGTTGATCCACTAAGTCCAAGTTGTTGTGAATGTCGTCTAATGGACATTTCAGGATCTTCAACAACAGTTTCACGAACCAAACCAATATTTTCTTGTGAATGACAACTACGACTGTATTTTTCACTTTTTTGATCTTCCATGGAACCGGTCTCTTGAAATTTTATAATAATTCAACCAATAGTGCTTTCAGATGGACGATTATGTAAACCATAACATTCACGTAATTTTCTAAAAACTCTTTTCACAGAACGCTGATTTTCATAAAATAATTCAACAATTGAACGCGTTGTTGTACCGTGTACGAAGCCATTTTTATAAATTTCATACATCACACTTTTTAAATGCCCACATACCCAGACAAATTCAGTGCGCCGTCTATATTTTATTTATTCTTAAAAAAACCGCGCAATTTGAAACACCCTTTACTTTGACAAAATTTAGGTCGATAAAATAAGCATCCACAGCAGTTTTACATCTTTATCTATTGAAAATTTCTTATGTGCAAGGTTTTCTTTAGATGTGGAAAAATATGGCTATTTGATGGTACTAAATTCGCCAAATAAAACAAATGCGGCAACAAATCGAAGCCTAAGTCGTTAATTTTTGTGTGGGTTATCTTGGTAGAAAATGGTTTTTTTTTTTTGGCTAAACCAGAATGCTTTTCAGTAATCGTTTATTTTAGTTTGTCTAAATGACTCGCATAATATGCGCTTGTGATGATTTTGCCTTTTGGAAGGTAGTCAATAAGAAGAATACCTTTTACATCCCAAGAAGTGAAAGCCATTACCTTTTCTTCAGGTGGAACAGCCATCGCCTTATTTTGGAAGAGGAGAACCATTGTGTCACTGTTTAGATTGTTCTTTCGTTCCGGGCGCATAATGAGTAACCCAAGTCGTAACTGTGGTGATATCTGGGCACAAAATTTACCTCGTTTTTACGAAAATACTGTGTTTCGCTTTCTTTATAGACGAAACTCTCGTTACCGCAGATATTTTCAAATGACAGTTTTCTAACATCATAGTATTCACTTTTTCAACAATTTGCGGTATAGTGATAAATCTTCCCCTATGTAGTGCATCTTTAACAGTTATAGGACCACATTTGATCTCATGAACCCATTTATCGACAGTGGAAAATGAAGGATACGGATTTTTCAGACAATCCTTCATCTCATTATGAATATTTGTTGCTGATAAACTTTTTAAGACGTATTTAATAACAACACGAATTTCAACATTATTCATCTTGTCCAAAACTCCAAGACGCTCTTAGTTAAACAGTTCACAACAAAAGTTATAGACGTTGCTATCTAAAATTTGATTGTTGACATTATTAGATAGACAATTTGCCGCCACACCACAAAAACAGTATCAAACTGCGCCATTTATCTATCATTCCACGGACATTTCAGCCCATAGTCATGCAATAATAATACGTACCTATAGTAAGACTTCAAGACCTATGAATTAAAAAAAGGATGGGTTCGCTATCACCAAACTCGTGATAACTAAGATGATAATGTTACATATTAAGCGTCTTTTAGTTCATTACCTTTTGCAGTGAGCAGTGTTGAGGTAAAAAAACTGAATATAATAATAAATAATCACTAATCAATAGTTACCGATTCGATATAAAATATAATTTGTAATGAGATGTACATATATTGCACTTTGTTATCCATATGCCGTTTAGATCAATTAACGGAATTGTCAGCGACGTTAATGGGTCCACCTGGGCCACCCGGCCGTTCCAAACCTGGACGTTCGGGGCCACCTGGAGTACAAGGTTCATCAGGTATTCTTTAATTTTTTAAATTTCAGCAAAGAATATTTCCAGCACCTTCTAACTAATGCATAAAAACGAACCAACGCACCATGTATTGTAGATTAAGCAAGCACAAGCTATTTTCATGTATTAATATAATGCTATCGCATGTAGAGCGACTTGAAGAACTAACCAATGGGCTGAGGGGTCCTGCAGGACCACCAGGCTTATCAAGAACTGGTCGTCCCGGTAAACCAGGACTTCCTGGTATTCCAGGTTAGAGGGTATATTAGGTCTTAGAGAAACGTGTCTCATAATTCCTATGTATTTGTTTATAAATTGATAAAATATTCATTTTTATTTTCTATAATTGGGTGTTCTTACTAATTTGTTCTACAATTTATTTACGATCGCCTAGGAATTTATTCAATGTTGTATTTGTGAATATGTGAAGTCCAACAAAATACAATACAAATAATTACAGTAAAATCTTAATTTTAAAAGATGAATAGAAAAAACACTGACTAGATTAGAAATCTATCTCGTTAAATATACAATCTTTTAATGAATGAAATTAAGACTTCACTGTAATTTGAAATAAATTGTGTGGTAGATAGTGCATGTTACTACCACTATTAAAAGATTTTCTGATTAAGTATATATATTTTCGATAACATTTTTGAAGGGATGCTTTATTTTTACAGTATTTGGACAATTATACCCGTATTGTAAAGTCATGCAAATATTTTAACTGCCAAAACAAGAGGCAAATACGGACACTAGTTTTTGTCGTATTATGTGTACCATGAAAGTAATTTTGATGGAGCCTGTGGTTGATTAATTTAATCACTGAAGGTTGATATATAACCCCTTTCCACATTAATTTTCGTATTCTGTATACGTATTTGAACAACTAAGTTGTCATCACCAGCAGATAATTAAACAGAATCGCACCTGGAAAACTACGGCAAAAATACCCGTACGAAAACAAATTCCGCACATGATCTGTATCGTTGAAAGGCAAAACGCACACTGTATATTCGTTTCACATAATTTTTAATAGATTGTATTCTAGTCTTAAACTAAGATAAAAGACAACAAAAAAAAAGGAAAAAATGGGACAGGAATTCTGTATACGTATTTCGACAACTTGTATTTGTCTTTCCGTCCCCTTCATCTTCATTTATATTAACTATTAAACACTTTGGTAGCTACATCGAATAACCAAAATTTTATTTGAAAAATAAATCTCAAAATGAATCAAGTACAGATTAATTAATCACTAGTGGCAGAGGGAGAAATTGTCCAAAAACTGGTAACTGAATAAGATAAAATTAAGACTAAGAGTACTATTAACAATCAATAGTACTAACTACCTTCTCCACTATCCATAAGAATCGTACAACGTTAATTTTTTGAATGTAAGTTCATAAAACACAGTACTTATGTTTATATGAGTTGTGTTTCAATTGCGTTCTACGAAAAACGCAAATATATTGTTTTATTCGAAAAACTGTATTAATGGATGATCTTGAACCAAAATTTTGTTTTAGAAAACTATGGCACGCTATTTAAAAGAGATTTAAAAACTTGAAATTAAGTAAAAACATTGACTGAAAGAAAACTAGATAATAATCTTTTAATAAAATGCCATGAATTACTGTAATCTCAAATAATTCTAACATATATAAAAATTCTTGTTGTCTCTATTTATTCTACAAAATTAATTCGACAATACCAGTACCACAGTTATTTCCAGTTCTCATTTTTATCAGTCAAGCTGTGACCAAAAATGACTATATATATATATATATATATATAACTAGTCCTGCCATAAATACTGATATAAAGGTTTTTAAGTACAAAAAGAAAACTGCAAGTTGGATTTAAATTAATTTTTGATAGATGATTATTTTGGCAATAGTAAGCTACAAAATACAATGCAAATTACTCGAAATGGCCGCCATTTGCCTTAATACAACGCCGAAGTCTGCAGGGCCACTCATCAATTGCTGTACGGACGATATCCATGGGAAAATTGTCGACTGCTTCTGTTACGCTTGCTTCAATGATTCCAGGTTGCGATGGGGTCTTCTACAGACCATGCCCTCTAATATTGACCACAGTTTGCAGTCGAGCGGATTTAGGTCTGGGCTTGCTGACGGCCAATAGTCAGTACTAATAAACTCAGGTACATGATTTTCAAGCCATTGCTGAGTTGTTTTGGCCTTGTGAGCGGGCGCAGTCTTGTTGGAATATCCATGGTTGGTTTTGGAACATGGTGTAGTTCAGGGGCTCCACTACATTGCTTAAAATGTCTCGTCGATAGTTTTTGGCCGCTGTTTTAACACCTTTTTCACAAAAATGCAAGGAAGTGACACCGTCATAGGATACTCCCCACCAAACCATCACTGAAGCAGGAAAATGACCTCACTGAATCCTTGGCACCACTTCACTGGCTTCCTTGGAGGACCGTGCATACACCCTATCATTCTGCTTGTTAAAAGTTTCTTCCACGGTAAAAATTTTTTCATCTGAAAACAGAATTTTTTTGTAACGCTCTTTGCCGTACAACGATATCAGGTGTCTGCATTTTTTCTTCCTATTCTTTTTTAATTCAACGTTAAGGCGCTGTCCTGTTTGTCGTTTGAAAGCTCTAAGTCCTAGGTCTTGTTTAATGATACGGCTCATGGTTCTCGGAGCAATACCCATTTCACGAGCCATGATTTTCTGTTTGCGGACAGGATGTCGATTGATGCGGGACTTCACAGCATTGATGGCCTGTGGTGTACGAACTATGCGAGCCTGCCAGATCTTTTACGGTCCATTACATTTCCAGTATCAATGAATAACTTAACAGCACGATAAACGCATTTTTTAAATACAAAATAATTTTTATTTTTCAATATATTCTCCTAAAAGAGCAATACATTTATTCCAACGGTGCTCCAATGACCTTATGCCATCTCTAAAATGCGATTCCGGAAGGCTTGCAAAATACTCATTTACGAAGATGATAAGCTCGTCGTTAGACGAAAATTTTGGTGGAAGTCGGAAGGGACTAGATCCGGCGAACAAGGCGCATGCGGTACTAATTGGGAACGCAACTAGTGGATTTTGGACATCGCAACTGTGCTGGTATGCGAGGGAGCGTTGTCTTGGTGAAGAAGAATCTTTTTCTTTGCCATTCCTAGCCGTTAGCACGAATCTCAACATTTAATTTTTGTAAAAGTTCTGCATAATATTGCCCGTTTATTGTGGCACCTTTCTGAAGGTAATCAATGAACAAAATGGCCTTGAATCCCAAAAAATTGATGCTATCACCTTGTTTGCCGATAAAGTGGTTTTCGCTTTCTTTGGAGGTGCAGAAACACGTTCTAACCATTGTTTCGACTGTTGTTTAGTTTCGGGTGTACTGTAGTGTATCCAAGTTTCATCGCAAATAACAAATCGCCTACAAAAATCAACCGGATTGCGCTTATAAAAGTCCTAACACTCATTGGAAATGCGCAAACGAGTGAACTTTTGATCAGTCGTAAGCAATCGCGGCACCCATCTTGCCGAAGGCTTGGAAAGAAAATGTTTACCATATCTGCTATCTCTCTCACTTTGAGTCGTCGATCTTGCATAATAATATTATGGATTTTTATAATTATTTCCTTAGAAGTCACGATTTTGGGTGCCCCAGAGCGCGCTTCATCAACACAGCTTGTTCTACCACGTTTAAATTCATTTACCAATCTATTTATTGTGGCGGGTGATGAGTAGATTCACGTAATATTTCCCGTAAGTCATCTTTTATTTCGGTAGCTTTCATACCCTTAATTACTAAGTATTTAATCACCGCACGATACTCTGCTTTTTCCATTTTAACAAAACTACGTGTTGCTTCTTTTTCGATCAGCTGTCAAAAATAAACTAATCAACCGATTTATCTAAATATCGGAATATAAACATATAAATAGGCAACCTAAATTACAGTGCATTTGTTTTACCAATTAGAGCGCCAACCATGTGTCATTCTCACTACTTGTCAAACTATCCCCGTAGTCATATTTTGAATACATTTAACCACTAGTTTGTTTAAATATTTAGTAGTAATCGAAGAGTAGTGGAGAATATCCATAAACGAACTATACGCTAACATCAGTAACTTTTTATCATCAGCTGTGATTGCGAAATAATCATTGTTTTACTTGTAACTGCAATTAAAACTTTTGTATAAGAAAACAGTTTTCGAAACATTTTTTGCGTGTCTCTGAAAGTATTTCATTAATTTTTCTTCCGAAAGCATCAACAACTTTGTTTGCAGATATAAAACTAAAACATTTTCCATCCATCATATTTTTGGCACTCGAAAATCGTTGAATTGAAGGTAACATAGTGTGGATAACCTATATTGAGTTATATTTTATGGATAACCCATCAATTGAATATCTCACTAGTTTAAATAAGCCACTGTTCTAACAGCGGTATGTGAACGGGCTTTACCATGGTGCAGTATTACTCTCTTTTTGTCGATTATTACGAATTTTTTGAAAGGCTTTGAACAAACTCAATATTCAGTGATACCGAAAAAATTAGTAAGATCGTCTTTCGCTAACAACTTCTGTTAAAGTAGATTTATTGTAAAGATCCAGGTATATGAATAAGACAATATGAAGTGAACAGAGGTTCGAATAATGCGCGACAAAGTAACTTCGTACCAATTGACATGATCTATCTTTTGAACTGGTCTCGTAAATATTCAGCGAACATATATCTAGTCTCTGTATACTAAACAATCGCACTAAATGACACTTTTACACCAACGCCTAGAATTATTTAAATCAAGCGAAACAAACGATCTTTCTGCATTTATCATGTTGAATATGGTTGCAAAGTGTTGATCAGTGGCAGCTATTTTCTAATATCTTTTCTACTAAATACTAATATTCTAAATAACACAATTTTGGTTAAAGATTCTAATCCCCTTTCAAAAGGGTTTTGGTTGCAAATAACTAATTTGGTTGCAAATAATTAATTATATTTTTGCTTGGGAAGTATTAAAATTGAATATGCTACAATAATAATAATTAATTCCTTAACTTTAATTAGGAGATCCTGGCCCACCTGGATTGCCTGGAGAACGAGGATTTGTTGGATTACCTGGGCCTGCTGGACTGCCTGGACCGATGGGCGCAACGGGTGAGAGAGGAGAAAAAGGCGACAGAGGTACAGAAGGAGTAGGCGTTGAAGGCCCAATAGGTCCTAGAGGACAACCTGGTAATAATAGTTATTGTCTTCCAAACACTATGCTAATAATTTATTTTAGGACCTCCAGGTCCGGAAGGACTGGGATTAACAGGTCGGGCAGGAGACAGAGGAGAATCTGGAAGACCAGGTAATATTTTAATAGTTCGTTTGTGTTATAACACTACTTTATACAGTGAAGTTTTCTTTCTTTCAATAATTTTTTTTTACTATTTCTCACTTCATGAGAGTTAAGTACAATAAAGATATTGGATTATCGGATAAGCCATTACGTAATTCTTCTATGCTTTTCATAGCTAATGTATTAGTATACAAGAAGGTTAGTCCATTATATGTTACCCATTTTTTCTTCGATAGCCTTTTAGCATTTCACAGTGAACTTCATAATTCCTCGTTCATAGAAGGACTTGTCTTTGTCGGCGACAACTCTGCAATGCACTAATTCACAGTCTCATCTGAGCTTTGAACAGAACAAAGTCTAAGACAGCTAAGTAGTATACCGAACAGTGCCTGCCTAAAGTTATTGGATCTATGAAGAACCTGCGGCCAAAGTCCAGAATGGACACCTGGTTCCTCCATCACGATAATGCTCCAGCTTACCGCGCCAAAGCCTGCAACGAATATTTGACCACGACAGGATTGAAACTTCTCGAGCACCCTCCCTACAGTCCAGATTTTGCTCCCCGCGACTTTGCACTGTTCCCGCATGTGAAAATGAAGCTAAAAGGGAGGCGGTTTTCCAGTGATGTGGACCTTCTACGAGCTTGGGACAACGAATGTGCTTTACTCTCTAGTGAAACCTGGCAAAACTGGTTTAAAGATTGGTTTCGGCGGATGGAGAGGTGTATTGAGTGTAAAGGAAATTACTTTGAAAAAATTAAATAAACAAAGCTATATTGCAAAACTTTCCTAGTACCCTTTGTATGTTCCTGAAAAATTTTGTAACATGTTCAATTTACGGTACCCGTATTTATTCAAGAACGAGTAAAATGGTTCGCTATCTAATAAATGAAACGGTACCACACTATCAGTTTTGAACGCAAGTCGAATAGAAATTTAGAAACAGTTTTTTAGTGCTGTCCATTGCCCACGTGTTTTTCGCGACTTTGCACTGTTCCCGCATGTGAAAATGAAGCTAAAAGGGAGGCGGTTTTCCAGTGATGTGGACCTTCTATATTACTTTGAAAAAATTAAATAAACAAAGCTGTATTGCAAAACTTTCCTAGTACCCTTTGTATGTGTTTAACCATATGACCATATTACTTAAGAATAAAATGCCAGAAAACATTTTTAGAAGCATTATTTATGTGTTGCGTTTTTTCAGGATTACCAGGTTTACGTGGATCTCCAGGACCACAGGGACCACCTGGATACTGTGAATTTTGCAATTATCCAGGAGCTCAATCCTATACCTACGCAGTACATTCTTTAAATCAAAAGGGGCCATAAATGTAATTTAACATGCTAATATCACTGCCAAATTAATAAGTACAAAGCATATTATAATAGCGCTAATTAATTGTTGTAATACAGATAGATACTTATTTGATTGATTGACAGAATTATTGTGTCATATATTAGATACGCATATTTATGTATAAATTCATAATATAATGTAAATAATTGCACTAGAATGTCAAAATGTGTGAAAAAAATTATAAATTTATTTAAATAAATAAAAAATATAATTTTCCTAAAAACGCAAGTTTATATTGTGACACCTTCCATATATCAAACTATTTTTGATAATAATCGCTATATTCAAAACAAGGTTTGAACCATAACAACCCAAAACATTGTTTAGGAGGATAAGTGTTATATAGAGTCTTATAGATAGCGTATTGCAGCATGACGACAGCGCGTATAAATAGGCTGTGTACTAAACCCGCAACGAAAATTTAGAAGGTTATTTCTTGGACTATTTTAAGATTTTTTGTCTTTGGATGATTTTTGAAAGATGCTTTATTTCGAAGTTGTTGTTTTGTATTATTTCCGGGCGATGAATGTTTTCGAAAAGAAAAAAAATGCTTTATCGCTTCTTACTACATGTAAAGATTATTAATCTACAAACCCTGTTAAAAATATTCTTCTCATTGACGTAATTAACGCCGTATGAAATTTGTGGTTAAACTGTGCTTTCAGCGTCAACCTGGTGTGACTTCGTTATACCAAGTATAGTATAACATAGTTTTCTTTAAAGTGCATTAATAATTTAAAAAATATCCAAATCTTTATCGTTCTGTATCGTCGAAACAAAGCATCTTTCCCAAAATCATCCGAGGAAAAATGAATCTTAAAATAACTCAAAGAATAAGAAGACCTGAAATAAAATCTTAAGTGAAAGGAATCATAAGCTATGAATTGAAGAGATCGTAACCCACATTGATTAAACAATGAATTGTGAATAAAAGGGTGATGAAGTAGACACTAACTGACAAAGTTAATGTATTAGTTAAATAAATATTGAATTGTGAATAAAAGGTGATACTCAGCATCGAAGACAACAAGAAAGGGGTGCGTCTTTCTTATGAGAGTTACTGCATTCAACTGCCAAGGCCGAACTCCGGCCGCGAGATCACTCAATCGAAAAGGAAATTAAATAAAGCGGAAAAGAAAAGAGTAGAAAGGAGGAACATTAGACTAATAGATAATAGAAAGGAAGAAAGCTAAAAGAAGAAGAAAAAGTTTAGTAGAGAAAATCGAGAGGAGTGATAGTGCCGAAGAAGCAAAGCCCTTGTACACTCGACTTAGTGTAGGCACGAGAGAAACGAAAAGGTAAAGTATTTTGGAAAAGCAATTAATGAAACAGAAGCGACACAAGCAATCCCAACACAAGAAAAGAAGAACAAAAGATATAACACAAACAGAGCCTAATTGAGACAAAGAAATTACTGAACAAAAAAAGTATGTATGCACTGACGCGCCGTTAAGAAACAAACAGAGGGTGGCAAAACAAAATTGCGACGACTCATTTAGAGAACTTACCTCACGCTGATTGTACGATAGACCTGTTCTTTGTTCATTCGGCCAGGCCAATAAGCAAATAGTAGTGAAACAAAAGTGTGTTGATTCGTTTAGAGGACTTTTGCCGATTATACGATGGACTCATTCTTTCGGCCGGATCTACAGGTTAAAAAAGTCTAGGAGAAAATGTAAATTCACAATCAGTAGGTAAAAAGGCCAATTATCATAAATCGAAGTGTAATCGAAAAATTCTCGTCAGCAACTACAAAATACAAATCTGAAACAATTAAAAGTTGCAATTGGGAATGTTACCGAAATTCCCCCAAAATAACTATAAATAAATGCGAAATAATCGAAAGTCATAATTAGGAACCTATAACAACAAAAATCGCAAGGGAAATCGAAAACTCAAAATCCAAGATAATCAAAAATCACAATCAGGAAATTATAACGACAAATATCATAAACCTAATCGAGTTCCCAACAACAACAAACCAAACCCGAAATAATCAAGAGTCAAGTCGGGAATTCCTAACGACATACATTGTAAATGGAAACTAAATCAATAACTCAATGTCGCTAGTTAAAATCGAGGAAAACCAAAATCAGATTCAAAGTCAGTACGGAATTTGTTCACCCATCACCCTACCATGCGCGAAGATTTCAAAAGGGAACGGAAAACGCAAAAGTAAAGGGTCCAGAGGTCTCATCAAAAAAACATAAGACGAATGACGAAAAAAGTGATTTTAAGACGCCTCGGATACAATACCGGCAAAAATATTCGTCTGCCAAAATTAAGAAAACGAAGAAATTAATTTCGTTTTCTGTCCAAGTTGGTACTACGACAGGTGCTATTTAAACAAAAGATAATGTGCGAAAGAGCGACTGGGACCGGTTGGAAGACTCTTACCTCAAGAGGCCAAATTCCCGGGATGATTTTAAAGCCACCACATTCGAAAACGATAACGATACTGTTATGCTTCGCATATATAATAATTTTTTATTTCGTTTTTGAATTAATTTATTTTAATTTAAATACAATTCGATTTTGAATCCATAAATTATTATTACTTGACATTCTTTGTGCTATATATATTTATATTCAGATGCAAAATCTTTTGTTTTGGACCCCACATACCCACGGACCCCAATACAAAAAAGAAATTGGTTAATGAATAAAAACTAAAAAAAACAAGTAAGGGTTGTTGTTCCCCACTGAACCTACCTGTCGCAGCGCTTGAAAATTCTATCAGATTTGAATCTGCTTCAGGTGTGGGTGAATAATGAAGGTATTCAAGGGACGCCGTAATGTTAAAGAACCCTCAAACATCGTCTAATAATTTAGACGAGTCTTCATTATTGTGATCGGTAAAACGAGCAATAATAAGATTTACAGAAGGCAAGGTGTGATTAACAACCCGGAAAAAATAAATAAAACAGACTTAGTAGTTTCGATTACTTTATTATAAAACAAGAAAAACTTCAGAGGTAAAGCATACAGTGGAAATAGAAATTTAATATTACGAGGGAAAAACAAGTGATAATGGTTATATTCAATGCGCTAGTAAATTGTTCATACAAGTCAAACTAATTTTTGTCGACGAATTTCAGTATTATTATTAATAACAAACAGGAGAAAAAAGAATTTGAAAAAAAAAGGGTTTTCCAATAAGGACTTGACAACTTTTTTTCAAAATAAAATGCAGACCATTTGAGATATTTCAAAAACTTTATTATCGGGTTGAAGTACAATCAAAACATTTATGAATGGAACTCGACTTCGTTCATATGGCCACCGCAGGCACGTTTGCAGTGGTCGATTCGTTGGACCCAATTTTCGATGACTTGTCCACACAATTCGGCCGAAACAGCTGCTATTTCGCGTTCAATGTTGGCTCTGAGCTCTTCCAACGTTGTCGGCTTGTTAGCATAGACCAATGACTTGACGTAGCCCCAAAGAAAAAAGTCTAGAGGCGTTAAATCGCAAGAACGAGGCGGCCAATCGACTGGTCCATTTCTTGAGATAACACGCTCATCAAACTTACTCTTCAATAAATCGATTGAAACTTGTGCTGTGTGGCTTGTGACACCGTCCTGCTGGAACCACATGTTGTCCAAGTCCATATCTTCCAATTCGGACCAAAAATAATCGGTAATCATGGCGCGATAACGATTACCATTCACAATAACGTGACGATCATTATCGTCGACGAAAAAATATGACCCTATAACGCCGCCGGCATGCAAACCGCACCAAACAGTTATTTTTTGTGGATGAAGTGGTGTTTCATGAAGCACATGTGGATTTTCACCCGACCAATAACGCATATTTTGCTTATTGACGAACCCATTGAGCCAAAAATGAGCTTCGTCACTGAAAATGATTTTGCGATGAAATTGATCATCTTGGCGCATCTTTTCCAGAGCCCAATCGGAGAACGTACGTCGCTTCAAATGGTCCATCGGCTTCAATTCTTGAGTCAGCTTGTTCTTGTATGGGTGTAAACCAAGATCCTTACGCAAAATTCGCCATAAAGTGGTCTGGGCCATGCCCAACTCTTGAGAACGCCGTGGAATTGGCTGATTTGGATCATTTGCTACGGACGTTTCAACGGCAGCGATAATTTCGACACTTCGACCAACCCGTTGTCTCACTGGCACGGCAACATCACACAACGAATATGTAGACTTAAATTTTTGCACTACACTTGTTACTGCCTGTCTACTAGGGCGAGAATTACGACCGAAAATCGGAGTTAACGCTCTTAAAGTAGCGGTCACCGACTCCGAATGTCTGTAGTAAATTTTTATAATTTGCAGACGTTGTTTGTTCGTGTACTTTACCATGATGAAAATGTTAAGTTTACTGAATAAATTGACAGTGACAGTTCGATGATTAGTGAAAGGGTGCGTTCACAAATTGAATTAAAAGTTGTCAAGTCCCTATTGGAAAACCTTTTATAAACGTAATTATAAACTTATAAATTTAATATCATAAATAACCCCATATATACGTATATTCGATTCACAGCAAAATACAATCTTTTAAATAAAGCTTATTTCAAATTTGTCACAGTGTCTAATAGTAATTTAATTATGAAACATATTTGAACGAATAAAATATCCAACGTGTATAGTTGAACGGCAAAGATAAGTATTATAGTTTTTACTACACAAGAAATCTGGCAAACAAAATTGCTAAAGCCAGATGACTGTGCAAAAGGCTTCAATCAATAAGAAAGAAATGAGTTTAACAAAACCTAAATTGAACTTTACGATTATAATGCAAGATTAATTACTGATTTTATTAAGCTAACGCGTTAACAAGGAAAACAAAATTAGTCAAAGAAACTCCTTTCAAAGGCTAATATCCCTCAAACTGCATTGGGTACAATTAATTTGGGAAAAAACTAGCTAAATAAATTATTGTTATTGAGAAGGATTTTCTCATAGGAATCTTCACACGTAGAAAAAAAAATTACGTGAAGCATAAATCACAATTAAACTATTTGACTTTGCTGCGTCGCAATTTCGGAAAGTTTGATTGGTTAGTGGCAGATTAATGTTCTTCCCTATGAAAATAATCCCGATGAAATGTAAGGTAAGCATGAAGAAAAACCTTAACAAAGTTCTTTTCCCTAGGGATGTAAAACTACACGTGCTCGTCAAAAAAATTAACGCAATCGTACAGATCTTCACAAATGAGGTAAGAAATTTAATTTATATGTCTAAAATTTCCCCCTAAGATAGTAGCGAGCTTATTTCTAACTTTGCCAAAGGAAATGCCTCGAATAATTAGATATTTCTCAATTGCACCCTTCATATGCACGTCGAAAGATAAGTGTCACGTACGTCGAAATTTTTTCCGAATGTTTACAGACATATAAACAACTTGAAATGCGAACGTAAGGTCGCCTACGCGGTACGATCAAATATATGCCTAACCAAAGGCGGTCTTTACAGACCTTGAAACAACCAATACAGACGGAAATTAATTAAAAGACGGTTAAATATATTAGTAACAACGAAAGTTATGACCGACATTAACGTTATCAAAATTAATGACTCTGTAAAGAAAATGTGGTAAGATAACTACATTTAATTAAGGTGTTACGGGCACGTAACATTAGCAAATTATTTGAGAGAAAGGAATATGTGTAATATAATTTTTGTATTCTTTCTTCGCATATTCTTTTAAATTGAAATTTACCACAAAATCTATCATTAAACTCGATGGCGGCTCCGCGATTGGTCATTTGGTCAATACCCTACTAATAATTTCTGAAATAATGTGAAGTACAGCAACTAAAATAATTTATTAGAGTTAAATGTAAAACAGCAACTAACCACGAATATAATTTCGGTCTTCTCTTGTACGTAGTAAATTCTAAATTGAATTCGTAAATTCTTCTTTACGTATACGCTGTTAGTCAACTGGAATGGGGTCCTGCATTGACTCCACTATTTTAAATACATATAGTATAGGATCTTTTGCTGGATTAGTCCAACAACACAGCGGTATTGCCATAACATCGTTCATGTATTGTTTGGTCTGCTTTTTATGTAAAATACCAAATACAAAGTACATATGCAAAATTAATTTTGTTAATTTTAGTGTGCTTTAGAGTGTATTTTGTTTTAATCCTTTTATTCTACTTTTATTGGTGTTATATATATATTATATAATAAAATTTGTTAAAAGTAACTTTCTGAATAAGTGGTTTGAAATTAAAAACTGGGATAATGAACGTAATTATGTACTGTATTATATACATATGTACATTACTAACAATAACTATAAAGAACGAAAGATTTTGTTCAACATTAAAAATAATTAAAACATTTCGACGAAGAAACCTATCACAGGCCTGCATTGGCGATATTAAAATATAAATAGAAAAGTCGATTATACAAATAAAATATCTGCTTTTACGAACAGGTAATAAATTATTTTGCAAATGCTATAGAACAAAGAATTGATCACAAGTATAAAATTTTAATTTGTAGTTTTTGGAATCAATAATATCTTTTACCTTTTACATCAAATTCAATCTAACCTGTCTGTAAATTTTACCAGGCATAATCGCCAATGAAACTTTATTTGAAATAAAATGCCAAACAATGCTTTGATCCTAGCAAAAACACACAAGAGAAGAGGTATGTATATTTGTGATGTGTGTGTAAGATAATATACCTGTATTAATGACGGATTGAATCGAGTACATGATTATTCGGAATATTTCTTATTAAACAACCGCTCGGATTTAATATTCCAATTGACTGTTAAAGAATAAAATTTCGCTAACGCACAGTTATTCCGTGATAAACGATATGAAAGGTACTACATGATCTTTCAGAATATCCCATAATGTACATAACAGCATTTAAAGTACCTTCATCAATCACTACCAACACCCACGAGAAAAAATTGGAATTCACGAACGAATATAATATACCAAATATAATATATTTCGCAGTGATGGTTAAAATGAGGTCTGGAGAAATTCCAATACAGAATTGGATTTAAAAAAATTCTTCGAACAATAAAACGCGGGGGTGGTGTAGTATTGATTTGAGTATACGCGTCATCACCAGGCGTTGGTGAGCTCATATTTGTAAACCAAAGAATGGTATTAAGCTTCGCATATATAATAATTTTTTTATCATATTTTTTAATAATTTTGTTTAAATATTGATCGACGTAAATCAATAATTATTATCAAAGAGCAACGTTAGTATCACGAATATTCGAAGGAGAAATCCTTTCGTTTTGTCAGGTATTTTCTGTGCAAAAGAAGATCTGTCTCTCTTTTCCGAGAAATGTCTTTAGATCGATACCAATTTGTACGTAGATAAATTCCGGGAATATTGTCTTGAATATTCCACTTTCATTTAATATTAATACTATTTCATCTAATTTCAAGCTACAAGTCAAGTATTTAATTCCTCTACAAAGAATAATACATGTTTATTATTCTGCCCAATTATCTACCTGCCTAGTAATTATAATTAATGTATATCCTATTAATTTACATCCAATTTTTGGCGCGCCTTTTCCATTTGACCACAGGTTCATTTGAAATTGACCAGTGCATTTATCCTTCGATTCGTCGATTCTTTAAAGAGGACCGATGTTTTGGAAACCCGCTCTCTTCTCTATCACATCTCTAAACTGTAAAACGCGTGCACATTCGTAAGTGATTATTTTATCCTCACCCCGTACATGTAGTAGTCAACGAATATGTTTCGCGGTCACGAAATAAGACTCCCAGTCCACACGGTACCTACTTTTTACTGATCCTTATATATTTTAATTCTCGCCTTATTATCAAATTTATGCTATTACGGCATTTACAATTGATATTTTCCCTTCTATCTATTGCTCTCACTTACTAATTATTATTATTATTAATATATTTGAGCTTTAAGAATTCCTTTTATTTAAATTAGTGAATAAAATTTGAAAGACAACCTTCTCATTTTATTTCTGCTAATATTTTTTTCTTTCAGTTTTCAGCAAAATATGCATATAAAGTACAAACGCTACGGAAAAGAAATTTAGAAAATTGTTTTTTAATAGTAATACATTAATGCAAACCAAGCAGTTATGCAGAAATCGTAAAAAATTTAGTGTCGAACTTTATTTACTATAATAAAATGTCAATAAAAATCTATATCTGAAATTTGCTACCTAGTAACCCTCCTGGTACACTATTTTCATATCAATGCATTATATATATATATATATATATATATATATATATATATATATAAATGTATATTGATATATATATATATATATATATATATATATATATATAATGGGTCTTCCAATAAGGACTTCCGAACTTTGACAGTTGATAGCGGTCATAATGTTGAAACTGCATCTGTCGAATTGGCTGTCATTTATTCAGTCTGTTTTGCCAAATCATCATGGACGGATATAGCGTTCCACAACACGTGCAAATGATAAAATTGTTTTATCAAAATGGGTGTTCTTTTCGGACAACGTTCCGCGCGCTTCGTCCATTTTACGGTCGCCATAATCGTCCTACCGAGAGGATTATTCGCAGTCTGGTGGATAAATTTGGGTCCACTGGTTCAGTAAACAATGAACCAACGCTGTCCGTGAGAGTATGCAGGAGAATCCGAGGCAGTCAATTTTGCATCGCTCACAAGAACTTGGGCTTTCGCAGACCACAACTTGGCGAATTTCGCGTCGTGACTTGGGCCTGCACCCGTACAAAATTCAACTGACCCAGGAGCTGATGGTAAACGACCATAGACAACGACGTGTGTTCACCGAATGGGCCCTGGTGCAGTTGGAAAGTAACCCTAATTTTCATTAAAAAAATCATCTTCACCGATGAGGCCCATTTCTGGATGAATGGGTATATCGACAAACAAAATTGTCGAATTTGGAGCGATACCAATCCACATGAGATCCAAGAGCGTCCAACGCATCCCGAAAAAGTCACTGATTGGTGTGGATTTTGGACTGGCGGCGTCATCGGTCCATTTTTCTTTGAGAACGACGATGGCCAGGACATCACCGTCAAGGGCGAGCGCTATAGGTCGGTGATTACAACTTCTTTTAGTCTGAATTAGTTGACATGGATACCAACGACATGAGGTATCACCAGGACGGCGTTACGTACCACACAGCTCATGCCACATTGTAGATTCTGCACGAGTGATTTGAGGGTATGGTCATCTCAGAGGAGGTGATGTAAACTGGCCACCGAGTTCGTGCGATTTGACCCCTTTGACTTTTTCTTGTGGGGTTTTCTTAAGTCGCACGTCTACGCGAATAATCCACAAATCACAGCGGCACTCAAAGCTAACATAACCCATGCCATCTGTCATATTCAGCTTGATTTATGCGTCAGAGTCATGGAAAATTAAACATTTCGGATGTGCGTCACCCAGCGAAGTCGCGGCGGACATTTGCACGATGTTATAATCCATACATAATGGCATCGATATGCCTTTCAAACGAATAAAAAATTTTTATGATATCTCACACATTCTTTGTTTTATTTAAATTAAAAATAGGAAGTATTTAATGAAAGATCCTTTGTATATGTTAGATTATATTACTGTTATTAAAACTAAAAAAATTAAAAGTTAATTTTTCTTAAAATATAGGTATTGTATACAAATTGAATCACTTAATTAAAGTTCGTATTTTCATGACAGTTATAGACCATTATTTTTAGTGCTGAGTTTGTTGATATCTTAAATCATTAATTGTATTTACATTTAAAGTCTAATACATAATTATAATTGTATAACTATTTAATTAATTGCAGTTTTCATACAATTCAAAATTCGTATAGGAACAGATCTCGAATCTATATTTAAATGCATAAGCATATCAAAACGAGAATCTACAATTGTTGTCGCAGTTGGTTAATTCGTCGTTATTACTTTCAAAATAATTGAGTATTAAAATTCTATCTGGTATACTTTACGAAATAATTCTGTTTGTTTGTTAACCTTCTTGCATTTTCATTCATATTGGCAAAAATGAAGATATAGGTCAACACCTCAAGACAAAATTTTCCTTAAATTTTGACAGCTAGTAGAAAATGTTATAATTGCTTATGAGTTAATCATTTTATTACGTTTTTTTTTCTTTTCTAGTACACATATTAATATGCTGATAAATAATAAGGGAATTATGAAACTAAAAATAACCCGTAATTCTAACTTTTATATAATATAGTTATTAAAAATGTTTGTTACAAATATTGTGAATTTGCGGTTACGGAATAAATTAAATTAGACTGAATCTTTATTTAGTTAATATCAGATTTACTAATATATTTTGAAATGTCAACAAAAGAGAAATTGATCTCATATGTTTGTACAGACAAACAAGAAATAGCATTCTTTTATGTTTTCTCATTAAAAGCGATCACAAATTAGGGTTATCGATTATGTTATCACTAAAATATATTATTATATATCTTAAAAACTTCTTTGCATTATTTCTTTATGGGAAAGCGAATTGTGAAAAAAAATATAGTCATTATTTAAAAAAAAAGAATTGTCAGAACTAATATTTTTCAAATATTTCAAGATTATTTTGTGCATTTCTTGACTACGCTAGGGATAGATATTTCTATTAATACTATCGTATATTTGAACACATAAAAAGTATCTTAAAGTTATAAGTAAAATGTAGAAGAAATATGTCGTTGATACACTGAACTTGTTTGAAATTATAAATATTTGTTGACTCCAAGACCGAATTGAAGGGCAAACCTTCATTTTGTTGTTTTATTTTTCATTAAATACTTCTATTAGAAATTCTTTGTAATACACTACAAGTACGTATTATCTATAGCAAATTCTAGCTTATTCTGGTAGTTATTTATATTTTTATTTGTAGTCATGAAAAAATTTCTTTTTATATCAATAAATACAATTATTGTTAACTGTTAAAAGACGAGTTCTCTAAATATTTCAAAATTAATAATGGTGTATATTATTTTATTTATATGCATATTGGTTCTAAATTTAAAATTGATCTATCATTTTTAATGTTGGCTTGTTGCCCAGTTGCAGAAAAAATATTTTTTGGCAATACCTATACATTATCATTTATCGTTCCTACAATAATAAGAGCAAGTCAAAAGTAAATCAATAACAACCATATACTTAAACACCTACTGCAAAAAATTACAAGAAATAAATGGGAAATAATGTAGAAAATGATATCGTATTTCACTTTCATGCATAATAAGAGTAATAGTTGCTTAAATTTACCCTATTTTGCTTTTAAGGACTATAGTAACAAGTAGCTGCAGGTAATCAAGTACATAGCTGCAACCACTGTTTTCGGGCAGGTGCTAAAGAAAATGGCGTGTTTAGTGGTGAAACGAATGTCTTTCTTGACAAGGGTTTTTTAGATAAAGTAAATAGTTGAGTTATTTCAGTGTGCGGTTATTATTGAAGAAATTTTGTTCATATATAAGTACGTATTTATTTAATAAAAATTAATACAATACTCAATATGCAATTCTATTAACATAAGAGTAAGCTAAGAACTATATAAATCTAATTAAAGAAGTAACCACAATATTTTAAATATTCTATAGAACACTGCTAAGAATAAACATATTGTGTGATATGAGCTCTTAAATAATATGTCAATAAATATGACATTTTTAATTTAAGAAAAACATTCTCAACAATTAACCTACTTATTAAGTCTATTATTTGTTAAAGTTTAGATTGCTTCAACATTATTTTGATTTCTTGTTACAGACATGCAAGGACAAGACCCGATTACAGGGTCTAGTGACCATAGGTTAGCCTTAGTTCATGAAATGAGTGCACATAACTTTGATCTCATAAGATTTGCTTCGTATAGAACTGCAATGAAGTTACGTTTCATTCAGAAGAAAGTTAGCCGTAAGTAAATTAGGAATTATTATATTTAATATAAATTTTATAGTTTATAATGAAATAAAATAGTTCAAATATTGCAATAAACAAAAAAAATATTTTTATAGTATTATATTTCAATTTTCAAGTGCATGCCTTGGATATATGGAATGTAATAGAGGCATTTCGAGAACAAGGTTTACATGCATTGGAACCAAATTCAGAATTGAGTGTTGCCAGATTAGAAACATTACTGTGTTCATTGTATCATAGTTTAAATAAAAGAGCGCCGCCAACACAGCAGGCTCATGTGGATGTATGTTCCAGTTTATTATTAAATTGGTTGTTAGCAGCATATGCTACTGTGTAAGTATTTTTTTTTCAAAGTCACATTTCCATTAAAGTTTTTCAATTGTAGCGATAATGTAGGTAAAATAAGAGTTTTCTCAATAAAAGTTGCTCTTGCAACATTATGTGCTGGAAAATTGATGGATAAGCTTAGATGTGAGTATTAACTCCAGTACAACAAAGTTATGAAAAAATTATTTCTTGCTTTATATACTTTTCATATATACATACGTATGTCTGATATAGGATATATGCATGAAAAAATACCCAATTTTTAGTTTATACATATTTTTCTTCATATTTCAATAATTTAAATATACCATCGGCATACGCATAATTAATGACGGAAAATTTATAATATAAAATTATATTAGTATGTTAATTCTCCAATTAAATATTAAGGTAACAACTTGTAAAATTCTACATTATTTGCCTACAGTATAAAACAATCGGAACATAATATTAAGTGCTTCTTTAAAATGTAAATTTGAAGAAGTATTATATACTAAAACTTGTAAACTGACCAAACTTTCAGTGTTGTACATTTTGACAATATTATATTTTGTACTTCCATCATGTGTCATATTGTTTGAAGTAATCGTATAAAATTCAAATACAAGTGTTAAATATTATCTAGATTTTCATCTCTGATTTTTTGTTTGTTAGCGCCAAACTAAATAGGATTTACGTTAGTCTCCTGCATGTCTACGTAATATGCTTAATTTCACTTCAAATCATTATTTTGTGACAGATATAAACATTTTAACGAAAGTAACCAATTAATTGATTCTTCAAGTGTTTTTGAACAATTTTTTATAAAGTGTACAACTATTTATCACCTCTGATTTTAATTGATGAGAAAATTTCTGTTGAGGTTTCTTGCAAAGGAAATTTCTGAATAACGAATCCTCCAAACTAAAAATCGATCTGATAATTCTTATTTATGAATAAAGCATGATTATTTTGAACTGAAAACTTGAAAAGTACCAATAACACAATAAGATAATTAAAATCAGTGCCATGTAGTCCATAAAACAATTGGACTAAGAGATACTGAGTTTTTAACTGCAATGGTCAAAGTGCTTTATTGGAAAATGTTAAATGGTGTGAGATCTTTATATGATTGAATCAATAAATTTAATAATAGATCATTTCTTTTCTAAGAACATAGAGAATGCATGATCTCGCGTGTTGATCAAGAAATACTATTAAGACTATTTTAATTATATTTTTGCATTTGGATTGGAGAAAGGAAACTGTCCTGTTCTCACGACATTCTCAAATATCAGACCTAAATTTGGTCGAGAACTTTAATACAATTTTTATTACAAAATTAAGGGAAAATATTTATTCGAAGAGGAAATCATTTATTTTTAGATCTGATACAAACATATAGATTATTTTTCAGCAAATACTGCAGAATTTTATTTAACTAATATTTTGACCTCTTGCAGCAATAATTAACAATAAGCAACAAATACTTTACTCTCATTTTTATTAAGTAGTAGCAAGAGCATATTCATATTTCTTTTTCCTTTTTAAAGTTTATAAATAAAATTGAAACTAAAGACAATTTATAATAAATTTAAAACAAAAGAGAAAATACAGTATTTAATAAGACAAAAGAGATTGTTGTTACATATAATTTGTCCGATATTATTTTGAAGTACCTACGCTAAAACACCATTAATTTATTTTTCTTGTAATGTTTTATTTATAAAATACCATTAAGTTATTATTGTTATATTGGAACATTCGTTTTTAGATATATTCTCTCAAATATCTGATAGTAATGGTCTATTGCTGATGTGGCGATTTAATGAATACTTACAAGAAGTGTTAGCTCTACCAGCAGCTGTATATGAGTCTCCCACATTTAATTATACAGACACACTTGCATCTTCCATATTTAATCCGGTAGGTAGAACGGAAATATTTGAGATTATATTAAATAATTATTTTTAGAATGCTAAAATTACTGTCAATGATTTTCTGGACACAATGATGTCTGACCCAGGACCACCATCTTTAGTTTGGTTACCTTTACTACATCGATTAGCTTCAGTGGAAAGTGGTGAGTTAGTAATTTATATTAATAAAGGTGATTATACTCTGCAAGTGACTTAGCTTTTTGTTTATAAGAACTTTAAGAATGTACAAAGGAAACTAATAAAAATTTTACAATAGAGATTTACTTTTCACAACCATTCAACATAGGTTCCACCATATTCTAACCATTTGTCCACTCTTCAAAATCAGTGCTCAAACCAATTTTTCACTGTTTCTTCTAAATGTTGAGCACACTCATCATTGCATGTTCTTAGAAGATCCTCATCGTTGAAAAACTTCCTACCTTTTAGTCTGTTCTTCACATGAGGAAATAACGTAAAGTGACATTTAGCGACGAGATCTGATCTGTAAGATGAATTACATCATCCGATTCTTGCTAAATACTTAACACGGACGTTGGAGTTATGGCGCAGTGCCTTGTGGTGGAAAAACCAGGTGCCTGGTTTCGGATGGCGATGAATATTTTTGAGTACTGTATAGCCATTCTAATGTACTACTTTGCACTCCATAATTATTTTCGAGGTAAAGAAGGTGGCCATCATTTTCTTAACGGATCGAGGTTTCCATAGAGTCACAGGGGTGTGTTATCTTCATAGAGCCATATTTTCTTATGTGTTTTAGTAGCACGTCGTAGTAGTAAACCTAGGTTTCGTCAAGACGTTATTAACATATTGAGATGTTCCATTTTTAACCATGTCGAACATCTCCCAGCGCCATCATACGTGCTATGTCATCTGCTTGTCGTTAAGGTATAGGGTATCCAGATATTCTTTTATCTCTCAATAACTGCTGTTATCGGACTCGAACAATTTCTTGACAGCATCATTGTTCTTCTTAATAATAGACAAAGTTACGTCTCCCGAGCTCGTCTTCCAGGCCAAAATCTTTTTTCTGAACTTCTTGAATGCCGTCATACAATGTGTATAATCATCTTCTAGCACTATTTCCTCTGAGCACTGATTAATATAAAATTCATGGCCAAAATTGGATCGCAAAATTGCCAGGTATTCCATTTTAGACCAAGATTACATATCGTGGTGCTTAGACTTCCACAGTTCGGGAGCAACTAGTGCACCAACCACCGATAAATAATACCGGTAAACACGTACAATGTAGGCTTGAACATGCTTTAATTTATATTGAACTTATTAGAGTGTCCAATAATCGGTTGCATAATGCAAAACTTTTGTGCGTATTCGTCGCATGCGCCCTCAATATCGTGAAAATGGTAACTGGCGTTTGTTACATGATAACGCACCATCTCATCTTATCACTGATTTTCTAACTACAAATAGCATTTTAACCATCAACCATTCACCGTATTCGCCGGATTTGGCCCTCTGTGATTTCTATCTTGTCTCCAAACTATATTTGCCGATGAAAGGACAGCGTTATGCCGACGTCGATGCCATTAAAAAGGCGTCGACAGCGATCTTGAAGGATATTTCGAAAGATGAACTTAAAAATTCACTCAACATGTTAATTTACCGTGCTAAACGTTGTATTGAAGCCAAAGGCGACTACTTTGAATAAAATAAGTGCATTTTACCAAAATAATAAATTTTTGTTTTTATTTAAAAGAGACAGTAGTTACGTTTCTATTGGTTTTGTTCAATAGGCCTGGGTTTTACATTTACTAGAGTTCTAGGAATTATCAATTTATATTTATGATAATATAAGTTTTAATAAAGTCAATACAGAATATGATATTTTACGTGTGATTTTATTCACTTAGAATGATATACTGTTTTAATGATTTCAAAGCTTTCAAATTTCTGAATGATCATCAATTTGTATAGGTGGACTTCAGGGTTGTCATGTCATATCATTAAATAATTTGAGTCTCCAGTCATAAACCATTTTATTGTGATTTTTCATTTTAAAACAGTGACATTTTGCTCAAGGGCAGTCTATATGAAAATCTTTTTGATCAACAACTAACTTAAGGTAGCATTTAAAAATGTACTACTCAAAGAGCTTATGATGATCTTTACACTGAAAATATGTTAATGAACATCTGAGAGATTGCTCTTTTATACCTCTTATATTTATGTGACATCTTTTACATTATTTCGAAATAAAATCGAAGTACGCCTGTACTAATTACTAGGCACTGAAACCGTAGAGTTATATAGCGGAACCATTCTTTTGCTTAAATTTGTAAAGGAGGCGGCACATGAACTTATTGTTAGAAAACTATTGAAAATATTTTTTCAATTGTAAGGAACAGATTTAATACAAAAAAGAAAAGGACACCACTGGACTATACAGTTGACTGTAGCAAGTGTTGCAATATTACTGTAGTGCTAATCGAATGCGGTAATGTAAACACGTATTCAAAACATTACAAATATTGCAGGTTTTTTTAGGAGCGTACATATGTACTTAAGTGTTATTTTTATTTTTGTGTGTGAAAAAAATTATTACTCGTATATAATACATTACTTTAATAGCGTGTGCATCGTCATTATACTCAATGTATTTTCTTTTGCGTGAGCCACTGTGTAACCGTCATTTAACTCTTCGATCACAGTCTTTACTAATTACTACTACTTAAAATGTATTTAATGTAGCGAATATGTTTGACGATTAAATAAGTTTAGATATTAGTCAAAAATGTACGTTAACGAATAACATAATGCATATATTTATATAATATTTAATATTTTGCGCATTTAATTTAGAGTTATTGTTTATATAATAAAAACATCTCTGTTTTGTTTGGATATAATGTGTTTATGTAGATGCATTGCCGGTATATGCACTTAAAAAAATATTTTTTTGTTATCAAATAACTTATAATATTCTAAGAAAGTTTTTTCACTTATAACTGAGTTTGTACATAGTAAAAAATGTATGTTACAGTTGTCCATCCATGTCAGTGTGATGCATGTCAGAGAGAAAACTTTACTGGTTTTCGATATCGATGTCAGAAATGTCCACATTACACCCTGTGTCAAGACTGTTTCTGGAAAGGTCATATATCTGGGCCTCATACTTTGGATCATACTGTAAAAGAATATTCATCCTTCGTATGTATTATTTAATGAATAAAAATTTGTTTGCATGTGATGTGCAAATATTTCATGTCATTTAAGATTGTTTGAAAGATTAATAATAAAATAAAATTACATATAGATAATTTTTCAAACCATAAATTTTATTATAAATTTTATAGTCGCCTAGTAAAACCATTGGACAGTCTTTAAGAAAATCATTTCGATGTGTTCCTGATAAACAGAAAAATAATCTTCCAAGATTTCCAGAGCAGCCAGAAAAAACTTTAAATTTGTCACATATTGTGTAAGTTATTCTGTAATTATATACATACACTCCGCGCAACATGAATAGGACCAACTGCATATATGACATTTGTAGTTGGTATAAACATGGTAGCGCGCTGGAATTGTTATTTTCGAAAATAAGAGGGTTGATAAAAAGATGTATGTAGGTACCAAATATAATTTTTGTAAAAGTCAGTGCAAATGTACGTTACTAATGACAATAAGTAGAGTAATTAAACGCCACTTGAATACGACCAATCTACAAAATAAAAGATTCGTTTGCAATAACAAAATACTTTATTGTTCAATAATGAGTACTTTTGCCATTATTTCTTATAACCTCAAATAGTCGGGATGGAATGGAATTATACAGGGTTCTCAAGTAGTCAACGGGAAGTTCCGCCCAACTTCGTTTCAGCGCCTGCTCTAGTTCGTCAGCGCAACTGAATTGGGTAGCATTGGAGTACAATTTACGCGACAACCATCCCCAAACATTTTCTATGATGTTCAGGTCGGGGGAGAGCGATGGCCAATCGAGAACCTCCATGCCTTGTTCTTGAAACCAGCGTCGAACAATGCGCGCGGTGTGAATACTGGCATTATCCTGTTAGAAAATAAATGGCCCACCTGCCATAACGTTGGAAAATTTGTCTTTCACCTGTTGCAGCAGCTGGACGTACTTTTCCGAATTCTGTCTGCCCTTCACTATTACTAAATCAACAGGTCCGTTATAGGAAACAGCTCCCCATACCATGACTGAACCAACATCGGCTCGCCTTCGTGACTGAATCACTTCATCTTTACGTAAATCGTGGAAATAATAAGAAAACCCATCCGGGCCATCTAAATTAAACTTCTTCTCGTCACTGAAAATAACAGTTTGCCATTCTCTTGTCCACCCCATTTTTGCTCGAGCAAACTGAAGACGTGCAGTGCGCTGAAATTCCCTTAAAGGAGGCCGTCGTTTAATTTTCAAACGTTTTAAATGCGGATAGGTCTTCAGTAACTTCTGTACAGTTCTTACCGATGCATTCGTTCCAACGTTATTCGCGATTTGTCTTGCCGTTAATGCCGAATTCGATGCTTCGCGTAATATGGCTCGACGTTCTCTCTTAGTTGTAACGGATGTTGTTCGCCCTTTAAAACGTTTTCCATAATTCTCGAGATCCCTAATAAAATTGTTCACAACCTGGTGTGATCGACTTATTTTCTTTGCAGTACCCCTTGAGGAATACCCTTCTTGATGGAACGCTTTAATTTTTCCAATTTCTTCCATACTTAAGCACTTCTGTCGTCCCATCGTTGCACAATACCCTTAATTACAGATGTTTGTTTATCCGGATACACGTTGTAACTCGACACTCATCCGGTAGCTTACTATTAAATACTGGTCGTATCCAACCGGCGCGGTGCATTTTATATGTATGTGGTACTTACGTCACCCAATGCATAACGTTAGGCACTATTGCGCAATAATGCGTATTATTTGCCATATCATACCATTACAAACTTGCATTGTATTTTTAGTAAATGAATTGTTTTTCAAACCACCGAAAGCTTGCAACAAGTCGGGTGGTCCTATTCATGTTGCGCGGAGTGTATAATTTGTTGACATTTACCAAAAACGTATTAGGCCTCCCTCTCCGTTGCCCTCACATAACGGTTTTCCTGATGGTAATTTTCCTTCTCACTTTGATGGAATGGGTAGTTTAGACAGTCGTTCGACAGCCAGGAGGTTAATATATACACCTTATACCAACATGGACACTACTATTTAAATATTTGTTTTAGCTTGGATAGCGCAAGAGATGATGAACACAGACTTATAGCTAGATATGCAGCAAAATTGGCACAGGAGTCTAGATCTGGAATTGTAAGTAATAGACTTTTTTGTGTTAGCAATTAATTAATCCCGAAAATATTTCGTTGGCATGTTATACAATAGTTACAAGTGTCACAATTATTCTTGGATTAAAGTATACAAGTGAAGTATTATTGTTTCAGAATTAATTGTGTATTGGTTAGTGTATCTGTTTTTGTTATATGTCAATGATTTTTTTAAGTGTGCTTTTGCTGTTGCTTTAGCATCGTGGGAGCCTACGAAAAAAATCCTTATCGCCAGATACGGTGAGTAGCTTTGCTGTAGATACATATGTAAAAAAATTGAGTAAAAATTCCTTTTGAGTTGGTCGCTGTTTTGCATTTTGTATCAGTGAAGTCTCATTTTATGATATACCGGTACTAGGATTGAAGACTAGACTAATTTATTTTTCATTTTCGTGTGTACGGGTTTATAATAACGTCGTGTTATCGAGATTTTTTTAATTTAATGAAACATTTTTTAGTTGGTTAGATTACCAAATTTTGTGTGCTGTAAATAACTAGGAAGCTATAAGGAATTTGGAAGAAGAGTGGTTGGCCTCCATTATTTTATTTGATTTATTTTCAAATATTTCTAATAGTCCTTGTAAAAATGAAACTGTATATGGTTGGTCTATATTGTTCCTATAGTAGAGCTACCGAACAAAT
This sequence comes from Dermolepida albohirtum, assembly GCA_031893035.1. Taxonomy (NCBI): domain Eukaryota; kingdom Metazoa; phylum Arthropoda; class Insecta; order Coleoptera; family Scarabaeidae; genus Dermolepida; species Dermolepida albohirtum. The sequence continues at coordinate 211,483 of JAVIWB010002590.1, forward strand.
AAAGTGTGTGACATTCACGTAATTTATAATAAATTCAATTTGATTAGCTTTCGCTTTGTCAAGATTTCTGCTATGTAGGTACAATTCACATCAATTACTACGCCAAAACATTCATATTACCCGAACTCGGTAATAATGGTACAAAATACAATGACATCTGACTTCATTGTTGATGTAGCCAGATGTCATTGGATTTTGAGGTGTATTTTCTGAGTTGTTTAATTTTTTTTCCTTTCTTTCTGGCTTCATGCGCTAATTATTTATAAGCCGGTTTTTTCAAAATTAGATTGTCATGTGAAAGTTTAGTTTTGAGAAGTTATTTATTGTTTTATAGCAGAGCAACAAAAAGTATTATCACGAAACTTCAATAGATGGCATTCTGTGTCATTGACATTTTGCTGTAAAAATTTATTATTGTGTGACTGAGACGTTCTTGGCATTATTTAAAGTAACATATTAAGCTGAATACACTATAAACAGTACATATAGAATAAACGTATGCCAAATTTGATAATTTTACTTGAACAGTGCTGTACATAATACTTTCTATCCTTGCCTATCTAACGAATAAATGGTTCTTTGTTTAGTAGACACGTAAACTCTTACGTCTCTTTTCAATTTCAATATTAAGGCATTACTGTTACATCAATACCGTGCTTAACGTATACAAAGGGTACTGGGAAAGTTTTGCAATATGACGCAACAATGAGTCGTAGAAAGCTGCTTGTTGCTGCATGTTGAGACATGTTCATACGTACATAGTAGCCGCCGCGCCATGTCTATGGGCTCAGTTACTCATTAGCAGTGAGAGTGTAAAGTGCTTGCGATGGCATCGTGGTCACGAAATGAGATAAGGGCAGTTTTACGCTACAATTTCGTGCGTGGTTTAAACATAGACCAGAAATGACTTTTGCACTAGGTGATGTTTGTCCACATCGCACAACGATATTCAGGTGGTATAAAGAATTCCAAAGGGGAAATTTAACTGTGGAGGATGCTGAGAGGTCGGGAAGGCCACGAACATCAGTTACGGAGGAAAACTTACTACTATGAGGAAAATGCTTGGCGAGAACAGGCGAGTGACTTACCAACAGATAGAGGGTACTTCAGGCCTAAATGCACCAGCAATTCGTTCGATTGTGCATGATCATTTGCACGTGAAGAAACTTTGTTCTCTCTGGGAAGAGCAGATGACACGACGTGTGACTTGGGCCGGGAGATGCTAAAAAAGTTTAATAAGGGACAATCTCGGCATGTGAACAACATCGTGACAGGTGACGAGACTTGGCTGTACTATTACGATGTGCTGACCAAAGCTCAAAACAAAGTTTGGTTCTTTGATCATGAGGATAGATCAGTAGTCAGAAAATCCCCATCTGTAAAGAAGAAAAAATGATAGCTGTATTTTTCAAATCGAGTGGAATTGTGGAACGCGTCGTTTTGGACGCACAGAAGACAGTCACAGTTAAGTGGTATACTGAACAGTGCCTGCCCAAAGTCATTGGATTTATAAAGAACGTGCGGCCAAAGTCGAGAATGGACACCTGGTTCCTCCAAGTTCACCGCGCCAAAGCCTGCACCGAATATTTGACCACGACAGGATTGAAACTTCTCGAACACCCTTCCTACAGTCCAGATCTTGCTCCCTGCGACTTTGCACTGTTCCCGCATGTGAAAATGAAGCTAAAAGGGAGGCGGTTTTCCAGTGATAAGGACCTTCTGCGGGCTTGGGACGAGTGTGCTTTACTCTCTAGCGAAACTCGGCAGAACTGGTTTGAAGATTGGTTTCGAAGGAAGGAGAGGTATATTGAGTGTAGAGGAAATTACTTTGAAAGTAGTATCCTTCGTATTGTTCGATTATGACCTATGTTCAAAGATTTAATGCAATGTCTGTACTATGTGATTGATTTTACTTGTTTCAGTTAATATTTTTATGATCAAGAAAAGATAGAAAAGGTTTTAAAGAAAGTTTCTGTACATTGTAGGTAGGTCCAAATATAAATATTAAAAAGAAATCAGTTCATTAACAATTATTCAATAAAATTTGTAGTACCATAATTTTCCAGTTTAATATATATTTTTTTTCATAGTAAAGGAATTTCTGTAGATATTCTAATGTTAAAATAAAAATATTTCTTTCTTAAGTTCGTTATATTTGACAATATTATGTAAAAATATTTATGTTCAGAAACATTAATTAGCTGCCATGCTGCAACATATCGCTAAGCATTAGAACTTTATGTTCAAGATGAATAACGAAATATAATTTCAATATCAACCTAAATTTTAATTTTATATTAAATATAAAGAATTCCTTAAAATATACTAAAATATAGCTTAATTGGAGTACAATAATAGGTTGAATATATTTATCTATTTATCCTAAAGTGAGACTTCTATTCAGGTTTTACATAATTGAACATCTTTATAATAATATATGTGTAGCAATGTATTTTTAAAAATTTTTACTGCATTACCTATACGTTCAAACAAATTCAACTATATTCATAACTAATTGATTACCTTTACTTCAACATAGTTTACATTTAAAACAAATACGCTTCCATCTTTATATATTTGAATAAAGCAATATTAATGCTAAAGTACGTAAATTTTGTAGATACAATTATATATTTTTCTAAAAACTACATAGAGGTGGAATTTATTTGAACGTACATCATTTCAGTAGAGCTGCCAAGTCGGTCGTGGTACCAAAGTCATTCGCACCGGAATAAATAATTGATAAGTAACAGAGTATATGTAGTAATACAAAGGGTACTAGGGAAGTTTTGCAATATAGCTTTGTTTATTTAATTTTTCAAAGTAATTTCCTCTACACTCAATACACCTCTCCATCCTCCGAAACCAATCTTTAAACCAGTTCTGCCAAGTTTCACTAGGGAGTCAAGCACACTCGTTGTCTCAAGTCCGCAGAAGGTCGTCATCACTGAAAAACCGCCTCCCTTTTAGCTTCATTTTCACATACGGGGACACTGCAGAGTCGCAGGGAGCAAGATCTGGACGGTAGGGAAGGTGCTCGAGAAGTTTCAATCCTGTCGTGGTCAAATATTCGGTGCAGGCTTTGGCGTGGTGAGCTGGAGCATTATCGTGATGGAGGAACCAGGTGTCTTCATAGATCCAATGACGGCACATCGTAATAGTACAGCCAAGTCTCGTCACCTGTCACGATGTTGTTCACATACCGAGATTGTCCCTTATTAAACTTTTTTAGCATCACCCGGCACCAAGTCACACGTGGTGTCATCTGCTCTTCAGTCAGTCGATGCGGCACCCAGAGAGAACAAAGTTTCTTTACGTGCAAATGATCATGCAGAATCGAACGAATTGCTGGTGCATTTAGGCCTGAAGTACCCTCTATCTGTTGGTAGGTCATTCGCTTGTCCTCGCCAAGCATTTTCCTCACAGTAGTAACGTTTTCCTCCGTAACTGACGTTCGTGGCCTTCTCGGCCTCTCAGCATCCTCCACAGTTAAATTTCCCCTTTGGAATTCTTTATACCACCTGAATATCGTTGTGCGATGTGGACAAACACCACCTAGTGCAAAAGTCATTTCTTCGAAGCACTGGTCTATGTTTAAACCACGCACGAAATTATAACGCAAAACTGCCCTTATCTCATTTCGTGACCACGATGCCATCGCAAGCACTTTACACTCTCACTGCTAATGAATAACTGAGCCCATCGACATGGCGCCTCTTTTATATCTCCTTTGTATATAACATATTCTGAAATACAGCCTTCTGCGAAACACTATCAAACTGAATGAGCTCGACTACCCTTTTGCAGCATTTGATTTTTTGCCGGGATGAAAAAGATGTTTTTGTACAAAGAACAGCGTCCGTTCCACATCTAGTAATGTAATATTTACATACGTATTGAAATAATCTTTGAAGATACATAAGGGATCTGTAGAAGTACTATTATTATCAAATTTTTCATAATCTGATTAAGTCTGAGTCTTTATTTAAAATATTATAGAACTCTTCTATAACAAGATGATTTTTCGCGTTACTTAGAGTGTTCAAATTTGAGTGATCATCGTCCAGTATTTGCAGTGACTTCACTATCGACAATGAAAGTTTGTAATTATCATGACTAGTTTGCAAATCTGTAAAAACATCAGTGTCTTGAAATTTTAGCTACTTCTTCTTTATGTTCAAATTGTGGAATTAAATTCTTTTTTTTTTTAATGAAAATATCCAAAATAATAAATCACTGCTCATAACCGTGTTACTTAATGTGGGAGAACACACAGCGGATGTAGAGAGACTAAAAAAGCAAAGCTTTTCCATGCTATCTGCTTCTGCGTTTCCGGGCTGGAACCGCGTCACTAGTATGTCTGCCGACGTTTCGTACCCATTTGTATGGGACGTCTTCAGGGCTGAACTATTGCACTGAAACTGAAACGTCGGCAGATATACTAGTGACGCGGTTCCAGCCCGGAAACCCAGAAGCAGATAGCATGGAGCACGACCGCGGAAGTCTACGTACCAAGTTAAGCAAAGCTTGTTTGACCTATTAATTCATTTACCCCAGGATAACGCTTTCTAATAGTTTCTGCTACAAGATGTACAGCAAGAAGCTTTCGTGTTACATGTATATAATTATTTCACGCATTTTTAAGAGAACGACGCACACAAACGCAATATTGCGGATCATTAACGTGAACACTGGTCTCTTAGTAGCTAAAATTTTGTCAGTATATTTAGTATCATCCTTAATATTGCCGCGCTAGTACATTTTTTAATCTTTTATTAGCTGTTAACAATAAAAGTAACTGTTAAAAAGCGTTCCAGTGTTCATTTTACAAAATTGATAACGGATTTTTTTTAGAGCCTGTGGTCTCGTTTACATTTAACAACTTTTTATTATGTAATTTGAAATTAATGTTGTTCACTTTGATCGCATACAACACCTACATGATTTTGTAACGTTCATCGGGGTGGTAATTTCCATTTGGAATTGTATGTACACCAGAATTGATGAAATTATTTTTTAGCAAATAATGTAAATGGCAAATAAACACAGTTAATATAAAAAATACATAAAAAGAAAGTCATTATAAGCATTGTTTTGATATTCATATTGTGCATTTTTTATGTGTGTTTTACAATCAAATTTTCTCGACAAAACAGGTTTACTTGTTTTGTCGAGAAACACACTGAACATATATTTGCACCATCGTGCTTTAAGCCTGGAAAATCTCTTGTAAATTTGTGTACACTCTCAACAAACCAACGTTTTCTAATAATTCTAGCATTAACACAACATTTTTCGCATATAATTAAGCTATTTATAAAAAAAATGACACGCAACAATATAAAAAATATTACATATAACAATTCTCTCACAGCTGTAGCGATATACTAAGACCTACTTCGTGATTGAGCGATATACGATGCTTTATATGCATGCGTTTAGACAATACTGGTTTGCCGACACGATTTGGCAGCTCTATTTATCAATTGTAAACAAGTTTTTCAAATTTCAAATTGGAAATTAATTTTTTTAATATTAAATTTTGTTAAATACATGTTACAAGTTAATATTTGTACAAAAATCCGCAATAAACCTTTAGGTATAGTCGTTTACTTTTCTGTGTTCACTACTGTAAATATTGTAATAAATGTAAAAGTTCTAACTATTAATTAAAGAAAAAGTTATTAGAGAATTCCAAACGCGTTCTCAAATTTACATGAATTGGTTTTCAATTAAGTATGTATTATTTATTTATGAAACAACAAATAAATTGTACTTTTTATTTTTTCTTCCATCCAAATTAATATGCTTTATATAATTAATCTAGGTAAAGTTTGGCTTCGTAGATAAAAAAGGTTTCTTACGTTTCCTGCAAACATGTACAATGTTTATCATTCGTTCACTGTTTTACTTTGCGTGCGGCTATGTAACTTTAGTGCAAACATCTATCACTTTTTCGTTGTGATTGAGAAATTGTCTACTTTACAAATGGTAATTAAAACTATTATTAATATTTTTTTTTGAAAAATAATTGACTCGTAATATTGAATATTGATTTATACATCAATTAATAGACAAAACAACTCATTTAAATACTTGATTAATAAAATAGCTGTTTAGATAAATCATTAAAATTTATTCTATGAAGAACTAACTACACTACAGTATTGTGCAAATTAATGGAATCAAACACAATATAATTAAGAAAACCGTCTATTTGTCATATAATCACGACGAGATGGAAAAAAAATATAAATTACTAGTAATTTAATAAGAGATATGCCCTCCTTTGGCTGCGATGACAGCCTGAACTGTTTTCGGCATGGAATCTATTAATTTTTGACAGTTTTCCTTTATTTTCTCGTCCTGAAACCACACCTGAATTACTGCTTCTATCAATTTTGTCTTCGTTGTACAGTCCATTTTATGTAATCTAGCCTTATAGGTGGCCCACAGATTTTCAATTGGGTTTAAGTCTGAAGAATTGCCAGGCCAGTCGAGGAGAGATATTCCTTTTTCCTTGACATATTTGACAATAACCTTCGATTTGTGGCATGGAGCTGAGTCCTGTTGGAAAATTGCACCTCCGTTTGGCTCACATTTCGTTAGATCTTTTCCCAAATACTTATCCAGTAGCTCTTTATATTTCTGGCTGTTCATCATGCCTTCTATAGGCACCAGCGATCCAGTCCCCATGTACGAAAAACACCTCCAAAACATCTTCTTTACAGGATGTTTGACAGTCTGATCGATATGAGCTGCAGTGAGTTTTTCGTCTCCACTTTTTCTCACGAATTTTGATCGCTGCCCCTGCACCAAAAAAATGGGACTCGCCTGAGAACAACACATTTCTCCAGTCTTCCTCATTCCATCCGGCATATTTCTTAGCCCAAATAAGCCTCTGCTTCATCATTCGTTGAGTGAGGAGTTGCTTCTTCTGTGGTCGAATGGCTTTTCTTCCAGACTCTAAAAGTCTCCTACGAACTGTCGAGTCATGCACTTTCACTCCAGTGTCGACTAAGTCTTTTTGTAGTTCAAAACTAGTTTTTCTTGGGTTCAGCTTGCTATTTCTGGCCAAAAAAGTGACATGCCGGGGTGTCATCTTCCTCTTTCTCTCACATTTTCCCGCTCGTTTTACTTCAACTATTCCGGTATTCTTTTTTTTGCTTTATTGCTTTGCAATATCTCTCTGTGTCATTGAAGTGTGCTCACTTAATGTCACAATCTTCTCAAGTTTTCTGGGCGTGATATCCATATCGCGAACAACTGGTAAAAGCACAATATACATATATCAAATTTTGATGTGAACAAACTCTCTAAAATGCACTGAATAACTGTGTAATGTGTTCCCAGTGATATAGGTTATGTTTTTTGACATAAAACTACTGTCAGAACTGACCTAACAATGTTGCCACATGCAGAAAACTAAAAAAAATAGTCATGATTTCATTAATTTGCACAATACAATGGATGTATGTAATTGCAGAAACAAAAGCCCAAATATATAAAGCAACTAACTTGATTTTTCGTTAGGAATAATCATATTAATTGAATATGTTCTGCTGTTTGACTAATCAACAATAAGCAGTATTACTACATAAATGTAGTAATGTTATGATCAAACTCAGTTTATGCAAATTCTTGACAAATTATTGTTTATGTACATCATTGAAATAAGAGTAAACGCTAATCTAATTTTTTATTGTTAGACGATTTCTAGTCATTACTCCTTATTTCAGTATATTATTAAGTAATTATAGATTTTTTTGTTTGAATGTTAAAATTTGTAGAACATTTGTGTTATTTTAGGGAAGAGTGCCTTCGGAGGCGTGCTTAGGGATGGATTCTACAAGAGCTCAAAGGGAACTAATAAATCAGCTAGAAGCAAAAAATCGGGAAATAATGAGAGAAATAGCTAGGTTAAGGTAATGAAAATAAAAATATATTTATATGGATTAGTAAAACTTCTTTTTTAAAAGAAGACAACAGGAAATAGAGTCTAGTGGCCATGGAAATGAAAATCCTGCCCTCATGAATGAACTGAGAGCGTTAAGAATGAGAAAGGACGAACTGGAAACTCATTTAACCACATTGCAAGACTCGAGAAGGCAGCTAATGATACAGCTTGAAGGACTTATGAAAATGTTGAAGGTATATATTTCTTTCTAGTGTCAATTAGATATTTTAACGAAACAAATTAAATATATATCAGTTAATGGTTGCTACAATTTAAAAGAACAACCGAGTAAATGTTTTCCTATGTACACTTCTATGCAAAGAAATGAGTGGGACCAAGGGTAGCCGTTTATATTTCGGAAATAGCAAACAATAAAAAAAATTTTTTTGCTTTTCAAAATATTCTCCTTGAAAACCAATTCCAAAAGCATTGCTGCTACTGTGAAGGCGGTATCTCCAAAATATGAGTTTCGAATGCCTCAACTGCCTCTTCCGGCGTAGAAAACCGTTGCCCACGAAGTTTATTCTTCACGTGTGGGAACAAAAAGAAATCACAGGGTGCTAGATCAGGGCTGTACAGCGGATGGCTTATCAAATCAATGTTTTGTGCAGTCAAATATTCAATTGTTTGAACCGACCTGTGAGAGCTCGCATTGTCATGGTGGAGAATAAACTGTCGTTTTCGGTTTGTTGTCCTTATTTCTTCAAAAACTTTTGGCAAACAAATATCATTCGGAATTGACCGTTCTGCAACTCTCTAGAGGCACGGTTGCAACGTGGCCGGTTTTTCCGAAAAAACAGGCGACCATTTGTTTTGATGTGTTTCGAGCATGAACAACTTTTGTTGGTTTGGCTCATCTTGGAATACCCACACAAACGACTGCTGTTTACTATTGGGCTCATACATATAGATCTAAGATTCATCGCCTGTGGCGACCTAAATGTTCTTTGAAGCACCGCTATTGTATTTTTTGTGCATTTCTTGGCACCAATCGACGCGACTCCTTTTTTGAGCGGTTGTCAAATTATGTGGTACCCAACGTGAACATAACTTCTTAACGGCTAAATGTTCATGTAGGAACGCACGCTGGTGTTACTAATACCTAGAGATGCCTCGATCTCACGGTATGTCACATGACGGTCTTCCATTATCAATTCAGACACTGCATTAATGTTTTCCAACGCAACATTTGTGGGATGACCTTCACGAAATTCATCGTCCAAAGAACGCCGTCCAAGTTTGAATTCACTATACCAACAATATACTGTAGTTTTCGATGATGTTTTATCACCATATGAAGAATTCAGCTCGTCGATGCATTCTTGTTGAGATAATCCACGCCGAAAGTTATGAAAAATAATTGCACGAAAATGTTCGCGAGTTAATTCCATTTTTTCGGTAGCATAAAATTTTCAAGTCTAGGTAAATATATTGTCAAAAATGACAAACTTCACGATGCAATCATCATTTCTGAGGCCAGTTCCTAAAATATAAAGAGCTACCCTCGCATAATTATTTTTTTTAAATTTAAATTTAGGGAAAATTAAAAAAGCAGTAACTTGAATTTCTAAAAGCTTTGAAAACAAGATATGTAAGAGTGAAGTTTTGTAACATTAGTCAAAAATGACTGCCGTTGGTATATCTAAAAAATTGATATTAAAATGTTTTAACTGCACATCTACTTGAGATTTGTTATTGGCGTTGCTTACGGTTGTCGTAGATTGTGGTTATAATAACGCCAAGACACACACATACTGTGTGTGTGCGTCTTGGCTTTCAACGGTAAGGAACGCGTGCGGAATTAATTGTTTCGAGAGCGCACACGACGAATACGCGCCAAAAGACGCTTTGTAACACCAAAATAATATACAGTATTGACGGTTCGACTAGTTGGTACAAACTTTTTGTGCACTATGCCCTTCCAATCATAAAAACAAATCAACATTGTCTTCACTTTTGACTTCTTCAAACGGCTCAAGCGGTTCTTCTTCGCTTGGAAGTTTCCATTCACAGCTTTGACGTTTGGTCTCTGGATTATACTGAAAACACCACGTCTCATCACCAGTTACAATAAAATATCTGAAGTTTTCATTCTTTTTTGAGTCTCTAATGAAGTCTGTACAATGTTGGATTCAATTAGCTTGTGTGGTTTCTCAGTCCTAAATGCCCTGTCAAAGTGCGATGAATTAAATCTTTGGAAATATTTAATTCCATTCCTACGTATCGCAATGAGGATTTCGGCTCATTTCTGATAAATTCACGCACGAGTTCGATGTTACTTTCCGTAACAATAGATTTTTTCGCACCAGGATGTTCGTCGTCATTTATGTCCGTACGACCATCTTTAAATCGTTTATACCACTCATACACACATACATTATTTTTATTATTATTATTATTTATTATTATATTTACATTTATATTATTATTACATACATACATACGTGATAAACACGCATCACCATACACTTGTTTCAGTAAACTCTTTTTTCAAAATTCTTTTTACGACCAATGCCAAATGCACACTGTTACTTTATGCGCAATTTCTCTGCTTCTAATTATGCAAATGTCATATTTTGACAGAACATTGGTGAAAGATCTACCTTACCGACGCATATTTTTTTAATAGATGGCGCAACTGAGAATTACTATTTTAAAGAAGTTCTGATTTCTCTGCTATAGACTATATAAGCCATGGCTTATATTAATATCTTCTTAGACCAATTACGTACGGATAAATCACTGTGTAATTGTAAATATACCTCAGCGCATTTACTATAATTCGCAGCATTTTAATCTGACACCGCTAGGTTATTGCTATGTAGCTGTTGGTGACTGATTCTTGAAGAAAGTATCCTATACGCCAATATGGATTAACTTGTTTTGTTTATCAGTAATTTATTTTTTGTTGTTAATGTGCGTCTGTCGAACAAGCAAAATAGCTGCCTTGGTTTTAACTATAACTGCTTCTTTTTGGTTAGAATATGTTTCTGTCAAGCCATTCGTCTATCTACATTCATTCATTCAAAGATAGTAGTCTTTGGTGTCAGTTACATATATTGACTTTTCTTCGTTTATTTTCAGTTTCCTTTTTTATGACATTTCTATTATGTCCAAGTATTATTGTTCGTTTCTTATAAAAGTTTACAGTTAGAATGTGATAGCAGTACTATTTGTGAATGTTAACCTTGTTATTAAGTTAGATTTTGACAGATTTATTATAATAGATATACAGATGGCTCCAAAATGCTTCCTTAAGGTACCTCAATGTGTTTTAGGGTAATGGTAGAATGGTTTTATTAAAAAATCATGTTGCATTAAAAATACCTTAAGTCTTAGTGTGTATGTATATATAAAGAAAATGACTAACAAGGAAAGATGTTATGATTTAAACGCTTTGTAAAAAAGGGCATTACAATAATTGCAAGAACTACAGTGATATTGCATTTCTGAATGCCGTGTACAAATTCGTGACAATTTCGATAAAAAATAGAATGAAGTAACAACGATACAATTTTAGGAAATACCAACTAGTCAGTATTGGAAAGTTAAATAAAATAAATTGTTTATTGAATTTATCCGCAGCCCTACAAAGGTTATCCGAGTTAATAATTTTACAAAGATTGTTAAATACACCCAGAAACTTATCAGTTTTAAATATAATAAAATAAGTTGGAAATGACAAAATTTCTTTAAATAATATTTTGTTTAAAAAAAATTAATGTTTTGTCGTATCACCTTTTGCTTTGTTCACTGCTCGTACTCTTCGTGACATACCGCAAAGAAGATGATAAAAATCTTCTCTGGTTAAAATATTTCACGCTTTTACTTTTAAAATATACTATGAATGTTCGATGGACGATAGATAGGAACTTTGCGGTGACTATTCTATACTACAACCAATTCAATTTGGCCAGTCAAGCAGCACGATCGTTTTAAAAGATACACTCCGAGAAAAATATTTGGGGCGCTTAATTCAAAAGTTTGACATGTGAATGTGAGGTTATGACTGCGGCCTATTAGATTATACAACAAACTAACCTATAAACTCAAACAACAAATAGATCAAAATAGATATGATTTTGTACTTGACTGTGCTTCTGCTGAATATATAGATTAAGGAGGTGAGAGGTAAGGAATTTCGCGTATTAGTTCACATTTTTTCCGCCGGACAAATAAAATTGGCTTTGCATGCGGATACGCACTTGTTTGTTGAAATTTTCCATGACCATTATGCATAACTGTGCCTGAATTTCGTTGATACAGCGTTGAATCTCCTCCTTAAATGGACGGGTGGTTGTGGGCTTGTTGACATAGACCTGTGATTTCAAATAACCCCATAAAAAGAAATCTAATGGTGTTAAATCACACGATCTAGGGTGCCAATTCTGATCACCGAAACGAGAGAGTACAAGACCTGGAAATGTCTCGTGCTGTAATTGAATTGTTTCACGGGCTGTATGGCATGTGGCACCGTCTTGTTGAAACCGCATATTGACCACATCAATATCATCCAATTTCGGCAGAAAGAACTGTATTATCATGTCGCGATATCGAGCACCAGTAACAGTCGCTACTTGACCAGCCTCATTTTCAAAAAAGTATAGTTCAATTATGCCTCCAGGTCAAAATCCACGCCAAACAGTGACACGTTGTGGTTGTATTTGTTTTTCGACAATCACATGTGGGTTCTTAGAACCCCAAAAGCGGCAATTTTGGCGATTAGCAAAGCCATTAAGGTGAAAATGTGCTTCATCGCTTAGGATGATTTTACTCGAAAAATCAGCATTCATTTGTTGATGTTCAATAATCCATTCAACGAACTCTCTTCGCTGTGCATGATCATTAGGCTTCAATTTTGTGTTAATTGAATTTTGTAAGCATAGAGATACAGATCTTTAGTGAGTATACGCTGTAGTGAGCTTCTTGAAATTTGCAATTCTTGTCTACGACCCCGAATTGAGGTTCCTGGATTGTTACCGACAATCTCACGCACTGCTTCGATATTGACATTTGAACGGCTTGTTTTTGGATGACCAGTGTGTTTGGGATCTCCAACGGATCCAGTCTCCCTGAATTTTTCAATTAATCTCTAAACACTATTCCAACCATATTTTGTATGAAATTTTCGAACTGCGGCGGCCAAGCTTTCATTATTTTTGAAATATTGTTCAATAATGAAGACACGTTGTTCTATCGTGTAACGCTCCATTTTTACTAACTCTAAACTGTCAGCTGTCGAATTGTTTTTTTTAGGGTTGCCAACACTTTACTGGATAAATGGCGGCAAATTCAAATCTTGCGTTAATTTTGGGACACCATTATATTGGCCTCGTCCGAAAATGCTCCGTAATTTTTGGCTCATAAAAGTAATTTATTTTGCTTTCTCCCGTTAAACGCGAGCTTTACATCCGCATAAACAAACTTTTCCAATGTGTCTTCTTATTGTTTGAACAAATATGACTATTCTGTGTTATAGTTACAGTTCGCTAGAGAAATCTTTTGAAACTTTTTTTCTTATAACGTAAGGAGATTCGCTCTAAAAGTCTATCTTCCCTTGCCGTTGTCTTAAGTTTTCAACCACTTTATTAATGCCTTTATTAATACAGCAGGAATATTTGAGCACGCTCGGCGTGTTCTAATTTGCGCACTTTAGACATTGCGCGTAACATTGAACTGAACAGTGTAAAAATGTAATACAAGAAATTCGCTTGCAAAAACTCCACATTTTTCTAGAAGCTTAACCGTAATGTAAATGTTGGGTTTTTCCAGGGTTGTCTAATACATATGAGCATAACAATATTTTTGAAAAAACTTTAAAATGCAAGATTCTTATCTACGAGCAAGTAATTTGTGTAGAAAAATCTGTTTTCATTTAAGCTTCAGCTCTCTTCTAATATAGCCTATGTAAGTTTACTGGATACTCAATAAACTTGCATAGGTTATTATTCTATATTTAATCACAGTATTCATAAAATCTATACTTTTCTTTTACATTTATCTTTCGTAAAGTAAGTTAATTCCTTTTTATTATTCATATGTTGATTATTAGAATCATCAAGCTTCACCGCGTAGCACTCCAAATTCATCGCCAAGAAGTACAAAATCACCACCAATACCACCCGGTCCAGCACCGTCTTCTAATCAAGGAGGTCCTCGTAGTGCTCCTCAAACACCTTTAGGCATGCCTCCAACAACTCAACCAATATGTGCTCCTCTTCCGATCAATCAAGGCGAACGAAATACTCACATGCAACATAACCAAATGGTGCAAAGTATGGTTGTAATGAACAATGGTGCAAGTACGCAATCGGACAGAGTTGAGAGAGCAGTACATAATAATGATTCTCTCATTGGTGTTGGTGGTGACGTCAGAAATGCTTTTGGAAGTTCATCAAATATTAATATGGGTTTGTTATTATATGTAGATATTTTTGGAAGAAAACCAAAAGAAACATTATTATAGGTACTAATAATGGCAATGGTACACCAGGCTCTGTCGGTAGATCGTTAAGAAATGATCTGCTTGTTGCTGCTGATTCAGTAACAAATGCAATGTCCACTTTAGTCAGGGAGTTGAATTCAGGTATGGATAGATGAGAGAGATTTAAGTATATTTGAATCTTTTCTACTAAATAGTATTACTACTTTTTTTTTATAAATATATATAAAGTGCATTTTCCATTTTACAATTTTCCTTGTACAATATAATTCATTTTAAAAATGACCCGAGTATTTTAGCATATAGATTCTATGTAATTTGAAATTTTATTTTATAAATAATAATTTCGAATATAAAGTTATTTTTATTTATTGCTTAACTTGAAATGTTTCAATTACATATTTATATTTATGTAATTGTCATTCTATATAGGACTGCATAATATTTGAGAATGTTTTTATTTTATTATGACATACAATTTTTAAAGACAATGTGTGTAGCATGAGAATTGCTCATGAAAACTACAAACGGTACAGGCATGTAGAAGACACATTTTATACACATTAAAATACACATACCTATGTATTATACAGACGGTAAGATTTTCACCTTAGTAAACCTATTTAATTCATTTATTTAATTCCTGAAATTCCTTTACTAATTTTTAGTAACAGAATTTTGAGATCAATTATTTTCTACTAAGGTGACTCTTATATTTATCCACAGTGTTTTCAAATATTACATATCTACCTTTCATTGTATAAAACGATTTTGCCAATAATAGTACAATTCAATGTTTAAGCAACTTCTTTCTAACAGAATGCAACATCAAAGTATTTCTATAAGCATATTTGTAAACTTATTTTTTATAATTTAAATAACCAACATTAGTGAGATTGAAATGTACTACTTAAAATTACAAATCTGCACCTCAAGTGGAATGTACTTATGTTATTAATAGCAAATGTAAATAATACAATTCCAAAAGTGCTGTTGTTAATTTATACTAAATCGCTGACTTTATAATAATATCATTGTTATAATGTATACGAGGTGTGCTGACGTCATCACATGCGTATTGCCAAACTTACGATGTACGCTCGAAGTTGGAGCGTTAGTGTATGCACTCTTTAACGTTCGAAAAGTAGTTGCGTTATACTGGGAGTAACACTCTATATGGTTCGACAAATGATAGGTATCGTCATGAAATACTCTTGAGCTAACAAGTTTAAACGTGGGTGTATATTGCCCGACCATGCGCAAAAGATACATCCGATTAGATTATATTGCTTGACGTTGTGTTGATGTGAATTATGAATTTTTTAGTTCAAAATAAAAAGTTTCTTATTTGTTAAAATAATATTTATTAATTGAATTTGATGGAGCCTGTGGTTTATTGACTTGATCAATAAGAAAGAAGAATTTACAAATAGTTAATTGTGGAAAGGGGTTATATATTAACCTTATTGATCAAATATTTATTAAGTTATATACATTTTCTTTCCACGATGTAGAACACACTTTTTTGTTACAATAATTATTATATAATGTAGTTGTATTAGATTGTTTCTTTAGTGGAAAAAAAGCACATATTGGTCAACTTTAAGTTTTATTTATTATTGATAAAAACGCAAACAGTAATGAAAATAAATGGAAGAAATGACAATGATATTACAAGAATATATTAATACTATAATTCATGTAAATATCCCATTCGCGAACATTAAATCCATCCCGGTCAGTCATTAGTTTCATTCTAAAGTCTGTTTATGTGATAATGGTTATGAAATTGAAAAATCACATTTTCAACTTAATTAGTTATGGGAGTAGGAACTATCCTTATTTTACGCTAAACCCAAAATTTTTGAATTTCGCATCGCACATCCATATATCTAAGTCGCGTTCGAAAATTATATGTGACGCTTGCATCACATGATACATATATATCCTCGATGTGTTCCTTACGCCCAACATTCTCCGATTTCGAACGCACCCTATATGTTAGAAGGAAAACTTATGGGTTCTAAATATCTCACGCTATTATTTTCTCTTGAATGCTTAATATTCATATGACATTAGATATGATATTCCAATTAAATACTCATTTATGTAAATTGTGTCGTGTGTTAAAAAAGTTCTTACGTCCCGCGTAGCTATGATTGTAAAACGCATGTCTGTACCAGGTCTGTACTATATATTTATAAATGTCATAAATTAGAATTGATTCCCCAAGAGTCAAACTTACGCTAAAATATATATTACTGAATTATTTTACAATAAAATATTTACTCCGGGATAAAAGAAAATACATATAGGTTAGTCTTATTCTCGTAGTTGTCAATACAATGAAAAACGGAAACTGGTAGTATCCTATAAATGATTGTAGACAAAAATTTCGATAAAGATCTCCAAACATTATTATTGATAAAATTAACTTGAGATTCTTCAGTATTCACTGAGCCTACTAGCGTTTCAATTGCGATATCAGCTGCCCACATATTCTCTACAATTTTTTAAAAAATATTCAATAGCATTTATTCATTTGTGAATGAACTACTTTACTTCGTCATTTTACCATTTCACTAATTACATACGAGGGTGGTTCCATAAGTACCCGGCTTGACCTGGAGATGACGGTAGTTCGAAAAATATCACTGTATTAGAAAGTACACAATCTTTGCTTAGTATTTGTTTGGCAGCCATCAATAGTGAACGTTTTCAGTGAATTTATAAAAACTGAGAAAATTGGCCATCGATACGTGATGCAATACTTTTATTTGAAAGGCCTCAGCCCAACCGATATAAAAACTGAACTGGATTCTACTCTGGGTGAGTCTGCTCCTTCGTTTACAACAGTGAAATATTGTGTAGCAGAGTTTAAACGAGGCCATACGGGCTGCCAAGACGAGCATCGCAGTGGTCGACCAAATGAGGTGATGACTCCAGAAATGGTGAAGAAAATCCACAAAGCGGTACTGGATGATCGTCGACAGAAAGTGCGCGAGCTAGCAGACATAGTAAACATTTCAAAAAGTGCGGTACATACCATATTATCTGAAAATTTGGACATGAGAAAGCTATGTGCAAGATGGGTGCCGCGTTTGCTCACACTCGAGCAAAAACAGTGGCGTGAAGATGTTTCAATTGAATGTTTAGCGAAGTTTCACAGAGAACAATCAAAACAATGGACTCAAAAGGGAGAACTGGCTCCAAAGAAGGCGAAGACCGTTTCATCTGCAGGCAAGGTCATGGCATCGGTTTTTTGGGATGCGCGTGGAATTATTTTCATTGACTATTTTGAAAAAAGGAAAAACTATCAACGGCTTGTATTATGCGAACTTATTGCAACGTTTGAGCGAAAAAATCAAGCAAAAACGGTCGCATTCGGCTAAGAAGAAAGTGCCGTTTTACTAAGACAATGCACCAACTCACAAATCCGTTACTGCAATGGCCAAAATTTATGAATTAAAGTTTGAATTGCTATCTCATACACCCTATTCGCCAGATTTAGCTCCCTCGGATTATTTTCTGTTCCCAAACTTGAAAAAATGGTTCAATGGTCAAAGATTTTCGAACGATGAAGAAGTGATGTCGGTAGTTAATGACTATTTTGAGGAGCAAAACAGTTCTTATTATAAAAAGGGTATCGAACTTACTGAACATCGCTGGGAAAAGTGTATAGACCTGAAAGGAGATTATGTTGTAAAATATATTTCGTTCCAAAATTTTTGTATTTTCTTTGTTGGGTCGGGTACTTCTAGTACCACCCTCGTATGTATGTAATCATAGTAGTTTTATATAAATTAAGTATTCGTATCATTTCCACTTTCATCATTTCGCCAACTTCAATATACTTATGCATGTCCTAAAACTAATAGATTTCTCTAAAATACTTGTCAGAATTTGTAGTAATCTTTAGTTTTCATAATTTGATTTGAACAACAATAATCCATCTTTAACGAATCTTTCAGTATTGCAATATTCTATGTGGAGTACAAAGTATAGTTTCATGGACAAAAAATTTCTTACTTCATCTTACAAATATGTATAAATAGATCTTATTCGGTTGTAGTTATAGCTGTTCCAAATGATTATTGGTGACACTGGAATACAAAGCTGTCATGGGTTATAAACAACAGCTTTCGTGTGTATTGTTATTAAACGTTGTTTACTTTCTAGATTTTCAACTACAAATAAGTTGTGGGTACCACTGAGTTACACTGTCAGGTGTATCGGAAAGTCATTTTCGGTTTTTTCGTAAAAAAAAACTACATAATTTTCAAGAAAATGGAAACATTTATTTATTCAAAGTATTGGCCATTTGATTTTACACATCTTGCTCATCTGTCAGGCAATTTATGGATGCCATTCCAAAAAAAACTGTCCTTTGAGCAAAACCATTCATCTAGCCATTGTCTAACTTTGAAAATGCAGAAGTGCTTCTCTGCAAGCGCGTGTCCCATTGATGTGAAAAGGTGATAGTCGGACGGGGAAAAGCACGGCGTATGCGATATTATGTCCCATCTAAGTTCTTTCAACGCTTCCTTGTTCAGATTTGCTGTTTGAGACGGCGCGTTGTCGTGCTGTAAAATCACTTTACTGTGTGTTTGGGCCCATTCTAGATGTTTTTCTATCAATGCATGGTTCAAATTGATGATTTTTTGTCGGTAGCAATCAATATTAATTGTTTCACCAAGTTTCAACAGTTCGTAATACACCCCACCAAAGACAGATAAAAACGATTTGGCCTTGGAGTCGATGGGCCCGCTTCGCCATCTGATAACCGTGATTTTTTTTCAAATAAATCCATTTTTATCACCCATTACTATTCGATGCAGAAATAACTTTCGATCATACCTTTGAAGCAACATTTCACAGACGATTTTTCATTTGCCTGTCATTCAATTGATGTGTAGCACCCAGTTTCCCATCTTTTGGATTTTTTCCACTGCTCGTAATCGGTCGCCAATCGTTTCTTGGGCCATATTTAACGCTTCTGCCAATTGTTTTTGAGTTCGGATTGGATCTTCATCCAATAACTCCTGCAGTTTCGCATCTTCATTTATATCCCAGAAGATCGCTCAATCTCTCGATGCTGGTAGTCAATTAGACGTCATTTATACGGACTTTTCCCGTGCGTTTGACTTAATTGATCATCGACTTCTGCTGTGTAGACTGAGTTCCTTTGGTATCGGTGGATCGCTGTTGAAGCTGTTCCAATCGTATTTGAGCAATAGAATGAATTATGTTTATTACAGTGGGTTTAAGTCTCGATTCTTTCATTCTTCCTCCGGTGTTCCACAGGGGTCTAACCTTGGACCACTTTTGTTTAATATTTTTGTGGATGACTTGATTAGGTCTATCGACTGCCCGGTCTTGGCTTACGCCGATGATATTAAAATCTTTCATCGAATTGACTCGCTGTCCGACGTTGATTTGTTGCAGGCCAATGTCAGCAAAATCTATAACTGGTCCTTGTGTAACCGCTTAAGTTTAAACATTGAGAAGTGTTTCCTAGTGTCTTACTCTAGAAGGATTTCTAGAATAGAATCCTGTTACTCAATTGGCGGCGTTACGATTTCTCGTAAGTCCTCGATCAGAGATCTTGGGGTAATATTTGACGAGAAATTTACTTTCTCCGATCATGTTCTTGGTGTGACGGCTGCGGCTTCCAGATCTCTCGGTTTTATAATTCGCACATGCCGATACTTTCATAATATGGACACTTTGAAGACTCTTTTCTTTGCTCATGTCGTTTCCAAACTGGAATATGCATCTATAGTCTGGTACCCCATCTACAAATCTCAAACTAGCCTCCTGGAACAGATACAACGCAAATTTCTGAAATACCTCTCATTTAAATGTGATGGTCGATATCCTGCCCGTGGAGTGAATTACAACGAGTTGTTGGAGCGACATGACATCGTATCGCTGTCTGATAGGAGAAAAACTATTAGCGCTTTATTTATGCAGAATGTCGTTACTGGGAGGGTTGATACGCCGGATTTACTGTCGCGTGTTTATTTCATTGTTCCACGCCTGGGATCTAGGACGAATCAACTAATTTATGTCCCTACGGCAAGGACCAATATTTTGCTGAAGGCCCCCTTTGGTTCATTCGGCGGTGAATTTCAACAATCTGCAGTACGATTTGCTATGACCACTATTTGTATGAATATATTTCGTTTTAAGATACATACTTCATTTTCACAATGTAACTATTGTTTAATTTTTTTTTGTATTTCTTTGTTTGTTACCCGTTTTCGAGTAATAATCTCTGTTGGGTAACTTAATAAATATTATTATTATTATCTGCAAACTTTTTCGGTCTACCAGAACGGTCGTTGTCTTACACATCGAAATCACCACTTTTAAATTGTCGAAACTACGTAAGTTTCTATCAGTAAACGATGACTTTCAGCGGCAAAAAACTCAACATTTTCAAAGAGGTGTAAATATATGACGGTGTTACTTTCGCAAAATATAACATGTATGGCTTTGAAGCTTGATGTCAGAATAAAATGACATGTGTCAAATAATAATATTGCATACTTAAGCCTCGCGACATCCGGTCGGACTTTCCGGTACACCTGGTAAAAGCTTCTTCCAAGAGGTGTCTGTTGTACATCTGCAATTACTTACATACCGTCCTTAATATATTTTTCGATTTTCGTGGTTAATATTTCGATGGTGTAGTGTGTACTTCTTATTCTATGTTATTTTCTTTGTCCCTTCTTTTACATTTAATTCATGTTTTTGCGTTTTATTGCCGACATAAAAAAAATCTATATCCCTACAGTACTGTGATAGAATTACTAGAGTAAATTTTGTTCTGAAAATGCAACAATTTTGTTTGACAGATTTAATAAAACAGGACTCATTTTATATAATCATTACAACTGTTAAAAAAAATATATATCTAACGCTAAATAATATTATACCAGCATATCGCATGCTGATATATAATAACTTTAATATTTTATGGTCGTTCCATAAAATATTGAACAAAAAACTAAAATATATGTGGCAACTGATTTTATTTTTAATATTAAATCAACATCGAATTTATTTTGTATTTAAAAGCAATACAATGTTTTTTCTTAAAAAATAGATATCAATAATTTACAAACTGAAAATGTTTGTATTGAATAAGTATACATTTCATCTTTAAGAAATCATTGCACCTAAATACAATCGACTTTTTCTGTTACTACTATTCAAATATAAATTTCGTTTTTATAATGTCGTTTCAAATATCCTCTAATTAACTTTTGAACAAAATTAAGCTACAATATAATTGTAGTTACGCACTTGTAGAAATATGTAATTTAATATTGGTTTAAATAAACCACTTTAATTTTCACAAACTAAATTTATTAATCTATATCTACATTTAAACATTACGTTACAACATACTTTTTAAAATTATAATAAATGTAGAATTAAATTTTAAAAAAAATCAAATATCTATAACATCGATTAAGTTTTTATTCGTGTTTTTACTGCACTAACTTGATTGTGAAGAAGGGAATAAGAAAGTCCAGAAATTCACACAACTATTAGGTGCACAACTAAGTTCTCGCTGTTTTTTTGATGAAAATGCAACTTTATTGTGAAAAAATGTTTACAAATGAATCATTCAAAATATTGCCCATCGCTAGAGACAACTTATTCTCATCTTTCTGGCAGAGCTCGAATACCGTCACGGTAGATGTGTTCGTCTTTTGAGGCCATCCTCATGCTGATTAGCCAGACCATGTGCCATCGGGCGGCGCAATATCTGAGGAATATGGCGAGTGAGGTAGGACCTCCCATTTGAGCGTTTCTAAGTAGGTTTTAACGGGTTTGGCAACGTGAGGCCGAGCGTTGTCATGCTGTAGAATCACTTTTTTGTGCCTCTGCTCGTATTGTGGCCGCTTTTCGCGGAGTGCTCGGCTCAATTGCATCAATTGAGTTCGATACCATTCCCCAGTGATGGTTTCGTTCGGTTTCAACAGCTCATAATAAATAACAAATGCGTATACAAAATTACAAAAGTTAATGTGGAAAGGTGTTATATATCAATCTTAGTGATTAAAAAAAAAAACAAAACAAAATCAGACATTTTCACACAACCAATAGTATATGACGCAAAAACAAAATCACTAATGTGTCAAAGCGGTTTGTTTACCATATGTCTAAGCTTGGTTCATAACGTTTTGGTTATGTCACAATCGACCAGCACTTACTACTGGAGCCATCTCTTGAAAAACAGCGAGAACCTAGTTGCGCACCCAATAAATTTATTCGAATAAAACGTTGTGGGCCGTTATATATATGCCTAATACAAAAATATTGGATTTTTTTTTTAAATAATGTATATATGTATATAACTAACCTTGCCAGAGTTGTACAGTAATTTAAATGTTGCATTCTTGTTTTAAATGGTTGCTGCTTCATTAAACACGTCCATTGGCAAAAGATAATACTTCATTTTGTATTAAAAATAACATTATCGAATCAATTGAAGACTGAACACACTAAATAGTCATACTTCTTTGAAAGCACTGTATACATGACAATCCCAAATAATTTTCTGGTATGTTAGAAAGGTTTCCAGGAACTATAATAATAACATTAGCAAAATAAAATAATGTTAATGAATATCCAGGTTGCAATGAATGCCAAATAAATTTTAACTTCGAAATGAAAATATTTGTTTTCTTGATGTACGTATGCATTTTAATAAAATATAAAGTCTGACGTATTTTGTTATCGGTACGTTTAAAACGCAATATAATATTGCTGGTACACAACAATTATTGTTGTTGCTACAGTTTTAATTAGGAGTTCTTTTTATTTATCTTAAGATAACCAAAGTAATTTTGGTAAAAATATCTAAAGTATTTAAGAAAGTCTATCAGCTGATTTGTAACAGTATCGACTGGCACAATATTTTTCAGAAAAAGATACAAAAACCAACTTTTGGAATAAAATGCAAGAATAATTACATACCAGTTACCACTACTTCATACTATTAGTTTCAAACTAAATGTTTGGAAAAAAATGTTAAGGTTATTTTGATTTTAATAAATTTTATGTAAATATATAATTAAATTCTTTACGATGGGAAACTAATAAAATTATTATTTTCTGCTATGCCATCGTTTATTGAAATCACAGAAATTAATTTAAAAAAAAATATTAGATTTGTTTCCATAATACGATTTATGGCGAGTTGAAAAACTCCAATCTATAGTGCCTGGTGACCTAAATGGTAAGGCAGCCGCCTAGCAAACGGCAGATAGAGGTTCGAGTCCTTCTTCAGCGCAGAAATTTTTAATTAATTTCTGTGATTTTAATTAACGATGGCATAGCAGAAAATAATTTTCACTAATAGTAATTAATTATCATGGTAATTTTAAGTCGCGTTTCTTTTGTTCGAGATTGCCCCCTGTCAAATAGCCCTGTGAAGCATCAGCTGGTGTATCTCCCTTTTAAATGATTAATATTGCAACTAGTACAAATGCGACTAAGACAATTGAATTGTTCCATAATAAGAAATTTATAAATTGCCTGACAAAGATATCATTTCATTAATTTTACGTTCTTAATTTAAATATTTAAGAAATTTTTGCTTTCAAAAATTAATTATTAATTAATAACGTTATTTAATTAATTAAATATTTGCTTTTTAATACTAAAATCACTTTTAAAATCTAACGAGTCCGCTTTTTTTCTTAATCTTGAATTTTATATACGTTTCTTGAATACATTGGTGTGTAATGTGTGCGCGTATATATACGCACACACACACACACACACACACAATACAATATACTTATATGTTAACTTGGCATTTTTCACTTCGAAGTATTATTTTTTGCTCAATAATACTTGTGGAATAAGTCTTAGAACTTTTTTGCCGTCAATTTGCGACTTTTTCATATTTTTTGTTAGTTTTGCAAAGAAGCAAAGAAAAGCACAATATTTGAATGTTATAAGTTTTTATCTTTAGTACTTCAAAAAAATTATTGCGACGTGAAAACAAGAGTACACAAAGTTTATCAAAATTTAACATTAAACTATATTTTCACTTATGAAATTATATGATTTCTTATTATGCTGTATAAAACATGTTAAGTTTGTAATCTATGTTGCTGCATATTTCGAATTCTTTTCTTTGTTTGCAGTATACTTTTATATAAACAATTAATTTATTTTACCTTTACTAATATTAATGTTAATAATACTAAGGTAATGCGAAAGATAAGCTTAGTTTAGTTGTCAATCAAGCACTGGTATAAATGAAAATTCATCTATTACCTTATAAAAATATAGTTGTACACTACCTTTCAACATGATCATCTTTAAAATTAAGGCATTTGTCAATCCGTTTAATAAGTTTTGAAATGCCCCTGTAAAAAATCCGCTACCTGAAGCATGTCTATATAAAATTGCATAATTGTAGCCAGTTTGAGAATAGTATATTCTGCAACAATATAAGTGAAAGATTTCGAATGCGAGTGTAAGGAATCACGAGCATCGAATTTTCATTTCATAACCGAATAGCAAACTACTTTCTCTACGGTCAACATAAAATATGATATAAAAGTATGCATTAAGAACCCAAACAAAATGTATGTTTAACATGCATTTTGTATATGTTATTTGTACAATTATGGAAATTGAACAATGGTGTATTTGAAATATTTTCGGTAGAATTTTCCATAATAACTTTGCTTGTCGAAGAAGAAAAAGTTGTGTAACAACGAGAATTGGAAGTCGATGACATAGTAAATGAAGAATTAGCGCCAGTAATTGAAGATACTATATTATTCGTTACGTTTATACGCTTTTGTAGAAAATTGTTTATATATTCTTCTGTCACTCCAGAAGATTTTCATCCGCCGTGCTTTCTTAGTGCTGTGAAATCTCCATTCTGACATTTTGTCTTTTGTTCTTCTGTGAGAGCTTTGTGATAAACTGACACTCGCAAGGTCTGATCTCCCTGTTTGAGCAGAAATCGCTATTCTATGACGTTGCATAAGTTCGCTAGAAAGCTTTTCCCTAGCGCATGTACTACGTTCTCGGAACTCCAAGTTTTCAAACGATCCGGTTCTCTGACAACGCCGAATGATATTGCAAACTGTATATCGTGAACATTTTGTCTGTTTTGCTATTGCAGCTAACCCATTTTTTTATTTTTTGACTCCGTTTTGCTTGCGTTAATTCGCGTGTTTTACCCATCATCTAATCCACTATAGTACCCATACAATACAAAAAATATCGCACACTAGATCTTACTTATAAATAAGACACTTTCTTCACAGAGAGTTCGAACGAGACTAATCCGTAACAACCCCATTTAGAATTTGTTATTTACAAAGGCGGTTCTTTGATGTTATAAATTTCTTTAATACATTGAGACTTGCCTGTATACCGCTTTGTTTTTTTTTTTTGGAAAGACAATTAGAAATGTAAATATTGAATTCTTGTAAGGGTGTCTAATATATATGAGCATGACTGTAGTTCGTTAATTCTAGTAGCTTGAAATCCTGTTTTAACAAAATTTTCAGAAAGAATATCGTGTGACCTTATTAAACTGTTATTTTCTACAATATTATAAAATTCTCGTGAACTCTATTGGTTTACTTATTTTTGTGTTTGTAATTTCAATTAAAATAATTGAGGCCGAATCTTTTACAGTCAAAATTGTAGCGTTATAAACTCATTTTGTGGCAAACACCTATAATGAGCTGTTAAATAATAAAATTGTAAAAAATATTTTTAATATAGTAGTACCTTTGTTGCTATATATATATATATATATTTAAACTTACTTCATGAGAGAATTATCCCGACTGTTCAGATGCTTCTCGTCAATTTTGATGAAATTGGATACCAATAAGATAGTAGTCTCGCCCATAATACGAGAAAGATACAAGCATTTTCAAAAAATACTCATTAAATTAGTATATAAATCCATACAACTTGTTTGCGGGACTACGTCAAAGATAAAATCTACGGTTATGGAGATCAACAAGCCATTCGCTCTGTGGAAAGGTTCATTAAGCGATTCTAAATTATTACTCCCGAAATATCGAATCGTGTTCGTAATTAACTTTATTATCGCCCAAGGCAGCGATTCTCAACTTTTTTCCCTTGCGGACTCTTGAAATTGAACGAATCCTCTGCGAAGTAATTTCAATATTAAACGAAAAACTCTAATATAATCATAAATCATTTATAGACAAATCTAATAAAACTAAAGTGAATATTAACTGGTTCTTAGCTAAACTATGGTATAATATATAAGTACTCTCTCTGGGTTATTTGTGCCTGATCAAATTCAAAATTTGATTCGATATCTGAAAGTTAGAGTCTTAGAGAAGATTTTGCATTTAACCTGTTTGTGTATTTATTTTTCAAGTAAATGTATGCCGAAAATCCTTTCTCACACAGATACATATATCGTGCAAAAGAGTAATAAAACTTTAAAAGGCTTTTTTCTGACAAAATAGTAAGCTACACTAAGCCATTTAAAAGTTATCTTAAAAAACAGCCTTTGTAGAACTGTTAAAGAATGATTAAATGATATTTTCTTTTCCAGTATAGTTATAGATATATATTAATTTATATTTCCTTCAAAAGGGCTACTTATTCAGTTGTTTGGCCCATATGTATTAGGTCTATTAGCAAAACACTCTTACCGACACATATTTTTACTTAAAATAAATTATGACTGTTTTGGATTTTTACTAGTAATATGCCTTTTAATATTTTGATTAAGTTTGATTTTATTTTCTGATAAAATTCCGAAGGATTCAAAACATAAATTTCTTTGGCATGGCTTCTATTCTGTCATGCGCACTGAAAATGGTGAGACCTAGGCATTGTGAAGACATATTTAACTCATTTCATCTAGAAAAAAATGCCAACTAAGTACACAAGTTTTTCAGCCACAGAATATCAGATATATATATATATATATATATATATATATATATATATATATATATATATATATATATATGTAGAAGAGGACAAATAAAATGCATACTTAAGAAGAAATACTTGTACTTTAAATTTGAATTCAAGCAAATGGATCAAAACTTTGTCACGGGAGAGCCATGTAACTCCTATATGACGTAGTAAAAGAACGTGAAGGCTTCCAAAGCCACTTAAAACACGCTATGATTACGGCAGTGAGTTCATTAATTTTGAACCATCTGTGTACACAGCTAAGCAAAAAAAACAGTTTTTTGCGTTTTCTTCAAAATGCCCAAAAACTGCTTCTCCTGTCATAATAGTTTTCAAAACTTTTGTAAATAATACATATTCTTAAATGGAATCCTTAAAAGTATATCTGATATAAATGAGCAATACAGTAGCGTTGGCTACATCGGTTAACTTGTCAGGCTTCATCGCGAAATAATTTAATTTTGTTCTTACCAAAAGTTCACCTTCCACAAGATTAGCTAAATAATTGATTCTCCATGATACTATGTTGTTTGCATAAATTTTTATTCAACAATTTTAAAATTTTGACCATATGAGCTCTAATCCCTAATCAACCTTTTGGTTATTTTTTTAACTATTTATTTGTTTATAAGATTTTTCTTTACCGATACGTCATCAGTTATGCTATCTTGTATTATTTATTTACCAGGTATATCGATCTCCATATACTTTTGTATATAGATGAAATAAATAAAATAATTTCATATACAATAAATGTCTAAACCTCTATTGACTGGGAAGTACCAACTAAAATCGTCCTACTAAACGTTAACGACATATCGGTGAAGAAGAAAACTATATTTTATTAGTAGTACAAAAACCATTGCAACATCTTGTATTGCAATGTATCAGTGGTTTAATTTACCCAATTAAAAGCTATTAAATTATCGAATTTTTATTGCATTATACATCTATTACATGTGCATATTTAGAATTCAGTGATTTCAACATTTACTTCATCTTTTATATTCATAGCAACTTACTTTTGTACTCTAGAAAAAGATATATATTCTGAAACCTGGATATTTAATATTAACTATATTTTTAAAATAAAATGGTCATTAAATTTACAGTGAGATATATGCGTTCCTACATTCTGGATATTTATTTTAAACACTGTAAAAACTGCAATTAAACAGAATATGTCAATAAGACTTTCTTTATTTGATTTAATACACTGGCAGTACAATATTATTCTTCTGAATCTCCATTAATTTGTTATTGTTATAGTTTTAGAAACTAACGTTAGAAAATATTTGGGATAAATTTTATATGTATATATAAAATTTTGTTATATTTCTTTAAACACTTACGACACAAATTTTGTTTTGTTATAGTCTAAGAATTTTATTTTTAAGGCTTAATAAATGAAATTTATACTTTTTATATAAAATTTTTTGTTGTGTTTACTTTTTTTAATTAGGTATACGACCAAATTATGTATAAATGTTATTGTTGTGAATTTTTCTTTATTGTTTATAAAATAATATATTTTGTTTATTTTTTATTAGCTTTTAATTGTGTCTGAGATAATTATCCTAAAAATTGTGATTTATTTTTGAATAAATTTTATTTTTAGAGTAATTGCTTTTTTATTTATTTTTTCTACACTGTATTATACAACAAACACTATTAGACATTTCTGTTAATGTTTTTGGTTTCTATTCTTCGAATAATATGCAAGTTATAGAAGATACTTTAACAGAAATATCTTGTATATATACGTATTATTACACAATACTTGATTGTATAGTCTAGACTTGCATTACATTGAATTAATAAATTATCAACACAGTGACTAGTGTAGTGTTTGTTTGTGGAATGCTGCCTGTTGAATGATTGTTCTTGCAGAATCTTCAACTTTACCTGAATCAACTACCATAAGAAAACCGTTGGGTGAGTATAATACAAGCTGTACATGTTCTTTTATAATGTATTTTCTAAAATGCTACTGGTAAAACTTTATTTTTGTGTTTATTCATATCAGCGGTATTTTTTACTGCATGTTAATACGTAGAAACTAGAAATATAAAATAATTAAGAACAAAAAATAGTATTTGCGATCGGTATTTATTATAAAATACACAAAAGTTAATACAAGCAGTTATTTAGTAGTACAATTATTTAATTGAATCATAAAAAAGCTTTTACTTAACTAAAACTACATTCCGCTTTTTGAATGTATATCGAAAATTGCGACACTGGATTCATAACGAACATTTTATAATTAAAAAAACATACAAAACTAATGGAAATATATTTTAAAAGGTAATTTAGTTAATCTTGCTGGTAAAATTAAAACAAATTGTGCGTACTAATGTTGTGCGGTTACTATTTCATAACTGCAGAGTAAAATAATAGTCCCAGAAATACCTGACCTAAAAAAGGAAACACAAAAATGTCTGCTTCTTTACATAATCTGCTTTTAACTCAATACACTTTGCCCAGTAATGTTCAATAACATCGATACCCTATTTATAGTGAGAATCCCTGAGCTCTTCAAAATAGCAATCAACCGCAGACTCCACTTCTTCATTGTTAGCAAATTTTTTACCACCGAGCTATGTTTTTAAATGTGGAAACAGAAAATAATCCAAAAATCTGGCGAATAGGGCGCATGAGAAAGCAATTCGAACTTTAATTCATTAATTTTGGCCAACGCAATGACGGATGTATGAACTGGTACATTGTCTTCATGAAATAAATACTGTCGATTGTTCTAGATTTCATCATTCAGACGCTGCAATAGGTTCGCATAATAATTCCTTTCTGAAGATAATCAAAGAAAATTATCCCACGCGCATCCCAAACAACTAACGCCATAACCTTGCAGACGGAATTGTCTTCGATTTCTTTGGAGCTGATTCTCCGCTTTCAGTCCATTGTTTTAACTGTCCTTCGTTTCAGGTGTAAAGTGATGGACTATGAAGTCGGCTTCATTTCTATGAAACTTCGCCAAACACTTGATTGAAACATTCTCACGACGCTGTTTTTATTCCATTGTGAATAGCGGCGGCCCTCATCTTGCGCACAACTTTCTCATATCCAAATTTTCAGTCAACATACGAAGTAAAGCACTTTTTAAAATGCCTACCATGTCTGCTAGCTCGCACACTTTCAGTCGACGGTCATTCAATACCATTTTGTTTTTTTTTTTCACCATTTCTGGCGTAGTTACCTTATTTGGTCGACTACTGCAATGTTCGTCTTGGCAACTCGTGCGGCCTCATTTAAACTCTGACAACCAATACTTTACTGTTGTAAACGAAGAAAAAGACTCAAGAGTAGACCCTAGTTCCGCTTTGATATTGGTTGGATTTGTTTACAAATTCAACGAGAGCGTTCACTGTCGATGATCGCTGAACAAATACTATACAACATAGCGTCTTCAAATTTAAACTTTTTAAGGCTGGAACTTTCTACCATAGTCATTCTCTTCAAACAACCCCCATCTATACGTCAGGTCGAATACTTCTGGGTCTATCCTCGTATACATAGAGTCAGTCATGAAAGTTTTCGTAAACCCCATATATGTTGAAAAATGTAAACACTCGATTGTGATAGAGCACATTTATTATAATTTAGCAAAAAAATAAAAAAATTAATAAACATACGAAAGCTTATTTTAAATTACAAGAAAATTTAATAAGTATTCTATCATCACAGTTTTGGTACACATGACAAAAATAATTTCTAGAATTAAATAAAATTTGCTTATTAGTTTATTGACTTTCCATTAGCCTGTCTTTAAGAGAATAAATTCAAAACAATTTTGTCTTATTCTTTCGAGAATAGGGTTTATTTTAGATAGGCGGTCGTCATTGGTATCTACATTTTATCTTGAAAATGAATGAGTCTGCGGTTAGGGGATGTACTGAGTGAGGATCTTGTCGACGCCGAATAAATATTCGTTTGTTCAGCTATGTATTCAAACAAGTATTGATTTAAATATTTAAAAAATATTCAAGGAACGTGTATATTATTATGGGTGGTTCAAATTCTTTGATAACAATAATCTGGTTGTATACGATATCGGCTTTGGTCCAGGTGTATCGTTAAATGCCCTTTTTTGCCGATGAAGAAACTTTATAAGATAGATTGGATAGCGGCAATTCATTTTCAGAATCCCAATTAACATTTAAACCACTGTCAGCTGGTTATTCAAAGGGTAATCTAGACACTATGCTTTCAAGATCAAAATGAAGATCATCACAATCGCCTTTTTCATTACAGAGGATGATCTAACATTAGATACATTTAGATCTTCGTGAGGCAAAATTCAAGTATAATCCACATTTTTCCATAAAATCGTTTTGTGGTTATTGGTTCGTACTTTAAGAAAAGTACACAAGCCATGAGTAATTTAAAATTCTGTGGAGTTGAAGAAAACCTAGGGTCAGTGTGCCGATGTAAATCCGTAAATAGATAAAACAAAATGCAACAGTGGTACATAAAATGTAATATATTTGAGTAATGTATCTTATGTACAGGCGACAAATAATTCAACAGTAGCCTTAAGTATCTTACATATAAAAAAACTATCTATAGTTATATTTCCACTATTTTATAAAGAATTTACATCACGTTATTAATTGCAAAATTATAATAAAACAATAGAAAGTACGTTTTTCATATGATTGCACTTACCCCGATATTATTTGAGCCGGCCATGATTATCACTCTAGAAAACGGCTGTCAGTTTTAACCCAAACAACCTAGATGGCGCCAATACCTATATATGTTGGCTTGATTGTGTAACTGTACATACGCGGAATGTCTTTTAAGTTTTGCATAGTGGGACATAGAGGGCGCCACTAATCAAATGTCAGCACTGAAAATTAACCTCCATCTTTAGTGAACCCAAATCAAAAGTTTCAATACTATACGCGTAGTATCAAAGTTGATAATTTAGTTGAAAAATGGAATTACACCGATAACATTTTCGCGTAATACAGACAATTATCTCTCCTCGTCGAGTTGGCTTTTTTCAACAATAAAGCACCACATCAGTCAACAATCCAAGAACAGGTTCATCAAAACTGGCAGTCATACAGGGTAACGTCGATGCTGTGCGCAAGATCATCAACGAAGACCGACATGTGACATATCGCCAGTTGAAGCATTATTGGGGATTTCAAAGACCTTGATTCAAAAAATTTTGCATAAAGAATTGTGTGTAAAAAATTAGTTTCTCGTCGGATATCGTATCTGCTGACCGAAGAACAGAAAGCAGCTATGATGAATTGGTATCAAAAAACTCTAAATCGCTTCAACGCCGGAAACGCTAAAAACGTGTACAACGTCGGCAATGGAGATGAATCTTGGATTTACTCATACCAGCCAGAAAATAAACGCTAGTTGTCTGTTTGGGTGTTCCAAGATGAAGAAAAGCCGACAAAACTCTTCTGTTCTCGAAGTGTCTCCAAAAGATGAGCGCGGCATTTCTGTTGAAAGTAGGTTATGTAGCAACAATTCCTCGACAAGATCAAAGAAATGTTGCTGCCGATTGGTATACAACCATTTGCGTGCCGCAAGTCATCTCTGAGCTTCAAAAACCAACTCCGAACGAGGAATCATCCTCCACCAAGACAATGCAAATTTGCACACAGCACGTACGACATTTAATTTTCTACGCAACAAAACGTCGAATTGTGCGACCGTCCTCCGTACAATTCGGACCTAAATGCTAACGATTTCTTTACCTTTCCGAAAATCAAGAACGAACTACGTGGTCAAAGGTTTTAGTCGTTAGAAGGAGCAGTCGATGCCTTTAAAAACGTAATTTTGATTATACCAATAAGCGACCAACTTCCAGAGTTGGTTTGAGTACATGCAAAGTGCATTAATCTTCGTGGAGAATACTTCGAAAAACAGTGAAGTCTTTAAAAACTATCTACTGTTTTATTCCATTTCTATATGCAAAACTTAAAAGTGTACACGTATACAACACCTTCGCCTTAAAATCATACCAAATGCTTTTGGGAATATCAACTGTTATGTATCTCGTGAGATGCAATAACCGTTTAAGGGTTAATTCTTTATCCAGGAGAGAAGAGAGCAAGCTAGTTCTTACTTCCTTTCTTACTAAATGTATTAAACAATATTATAAATTCTCTACTATCTAGACGACTCCACTATTTCAAATTGATTTTGCCGTTTCCTCAAATAGTACGAGATATGTGAATACAGTCTGGTTCCTCGAGCTAGGCAGAAAATTTTGAAGGAGACCCCCAACAGTTTATATTCAGACATATTTAGTTAATATAGTGTGAACATCTTTAGTTAATTTGAATATTCTTTACTTTCTTTGCGTTCTATTATTAAATTACTGTGGAAAAAATTTTTGTTTTACCCTATTATTTCTTGGAAATGGATATTGTTTGTGGTAAATACAGAATATTATTATAATTATTATTATTATGTACTTAGTTTAATTATGAACTGACGTATCATTACATTATAGTATGAAGTGTGTTGTATCATAATCAGATTTTCATCATTCATGGGGTGTACGAAAGCTTTCGCGACTGTGTATTTACTGCTAACGAGTACATACCTTTTAGTTTTAGTAAAAAATGGCGAAGCAATGTCTACATTTATATATACCTATAACTTTCTGCAAATATTTTCTCATCGTTATTTATCAACCCGTAAATACTGTATTCATATTTCTGTATAGAAATCACTTATGTCATTATGTTGGTTTGATTTCATAAATTACTGTAATTATCGGCGAACTAAAAAGATATTTTCGATGCTTTAGAAAACGTATTTTCTTAGGAGAATTAATATAACATAATTTCGATTACAATTTGGGCCATATTGACGACAATATTTTAATTAATAAATCGCAATATTACAGTACTCAAATAGTAATTCAGAGCTTTATTTATATTTCCATATTTGGAAATTAATAATTATTTTTCATATATATATTTTTTAGAGCAAACGAAGCATATAAAATTTAACGAACTGATTTATTGAAGTTTATCGTATTATTTAATATACTGATTTTCAACTACCGAAACTTTATTAATGATATTTCTATCACGTTTAATATAGTCTCTTTCTAGTGCAATAGCCATCACACAACAAGCCGTTCTTTAAAAGTTTCTCCAAAATCACCACTAAAGTTTTAACAGTATCCAAATCTATCCCAATTCACCATTGCTTAAGATCATTCTTGCTTGAGAATATAAATAGAAGTCGCATGGGGCTATATTAGGAATACGTAGGATGCAGTAATACATGTGACATTTTTACTCTTCAAAAATTCTATCTCAATGCATATGTGCAAGCGAGCATAATCTTGGTGAAGCTTCCACTTTCCAATTAGCTCAGGTCATTTTCTGGGAATGTCTTCTTCATTAACCAACGCAAAATTTCTCTATAGCAATTATGTTAACTGTTACCGAAGTATCATATACCCTATACCTATATAATATATACCATAGCTTTAGACGCAGATTTTTGCGAGATTTTTCTTTTTCGATGGTAGTTCTTCTTTTTCTACACATTCCGTACGCTGCTGCTTCCTCTCCGAGTATACCTGGAGATTCGTTTACAGAAATGTTTGTCCACCATTGTTCACTTTCTCTCGTACCTATATAGATACTCTTCGTTTTTTGTTCCAGCACAAACTTTAGATATGTTCCAATGTTTATGCAAGAAAGTAAAACACTTTCTTGAGATATTTCAAGAATTTTAGAGAATCGTGGGACAGATGAACATGGATCTCTGTGAATAACTACTGCTCCAATATTGGTGGTATCCTCACAACTTCCAACAACAATCTTCTCTAACTCTTTATGCCATCTAAAACAGTGAAATCTTGCTCTTATTCAAAAGCAATCGCAATGATGAAATGAATGAATTACGAATTTTTGAATATGAACGAAA
This sequence comes from Dermolepida albohirtum, assembly GCA_031893035.1. NCBI lineage: Eukaryota > Metazoa > Arthropoda > Insecta > Coleoptera > Scarabaeidae > Dermolepida > Dermolepida albohirtum. The sequence goes on from JAVIWB010002590.1 coordinate 246,783, forward strand.
TATAATGTGTATGCACGTACGTTGCCCGACATAAAAAGCGTACAGTTCATATATGCATAAAATCGAGTCTTTTAGTTATGTAAGTTGATTTTTTAACAATAATTAAAGTGGTTTATGGCGTTAGTAGCGTTATACACCTGGGATACATAAAATTTGCTTTTTATTCCTTCCCTTGGAGAATAAATAAGTAGAAGCAATTTAACACACTAGTGTGCGTTTTGGCTTTCAACGGTACCAGGTGCGATACTGTTTAATTATCTGCTGATGATGACAACTTAGTTGTCGAAATACGTATACAGAATACGAAAACTAATGTGGAAAGGGGTTATAAAGGGTTTTCCAATAGGGACTTGACAACTTTTAATTCAATTTGTGAACGCACCCTTTCACTAATCATCGAACTGTCACTGTCAATTTATTCAGTAAACTTAACATTTTCATCATGGTAAAGTACACGAACTAGCAACGTCTGCAAATTATAAAAATTTACTACAGAAATTCGGAGTCGGTGACCGCTACTTTAAGAGCGTTAACTCCGATTTTCGGTCGTAATTCTCGCCCTAGTAGACAGGCAGTAACAAGTTTAGTGCAAAAATTTGAGTCTACATATTCGTTGTGTGATGTTGCCGTGCCAGTGAGACAACGGGTTGGTCGAAGTGTCGAAATTATCGCTGCCGCTGAAACGTCCGTAGCAAATGATCCAAATCAGTCAATTCCACGGCGTTCTCAAGAGTTGGGCATCGCCCAGACCACTTTATGGCGAATTTTGCGTAAGGATCTTGGTTTACATCCATACAAGATCAAGCTGACTCAAGAATTGAAGCCCATGGACCATTTGAAGCGACATACGTTCTCCGATTGGGCTCTGGAAAAGATGCGCCAAGATGATCAATTTCATCGCAAAATTATTTTCAGTGACGAAGCTCATTTTTGGCTCAATGGGTTCGTCAATAAGCAAAATATGCGTTATTGGTCAGGTGAAAATCCACATGTGCTTCATGAAACACCACTTCATCCACAAAAAATAACTGTTTGGTGCGGTTTGCATGCCGGCGGCGATTACCGATTATTTTTGGTCCGAATTGGAGGATCTGGACTTGGACAACATGTGGTTTCAGCAGGACGGTGTCACAAGCCACACAGCACAAGTTTCAATCGATTTATAGAAGAGTAAGTTTGATGAGCGTGTTATCTCAAGAAATGGACCAGTCGATTGGCCGCCTCGTTCTTGCGATTTAACGCCTGTAGACTTTTTTCTTTGGGGCTACGTCAAATCATTGGTCTATGCCAACAAGCCGACAACGTTAGAAGAGCTCAGAGCCAACATTGAACGCGAAATAGCAGCCGTTGCGGCCGAATTGTGTGGCCGAGTCATCGAAAATTGGGTCCAACGAATCGACCGCTGCAAACGTGTCCGCGGTGGCCATATGAACGAAGTCGAGTTCCATTCATAAATGTTTTGCTTGTACTTCAACCCGATAATAAAGTTTTTGAAATATCTCAAATAGTCTGCATTTTATTTTGAAAAAAAGTTGTCAAGTCCTTATTGGAAAACCCTTTATATCAACCTTCAGGAATTAAGTTAATTAACCACAGGCTCCATCAAAATTACCTTCAAGTAGGAGCAATATTTTAAAAATGTTTTTATTGTTATAGAATTAGAAAAGAAAACTAAACTTATTTTAGAAAGTGGAAAGCCACTAGATCTATGTATTTTCGTAATGAATTCAAGAGATTGCGCAAATTGGTCAAGTGAGAGATACGTAGTGCATATGGCGTGTATTGTTCGAATATATCGCAAAACATCTGTTCAGATCCCAAACAGTTTGGGGGTATATTAATAGTAGGTCTGGTGCATCTAGGATTCCTGGTTGTCTGCGTCTTGGCGATGAGGAAATTACGAATCCCCGTGCAATTGTTGACGCCTTCGCTCGGGTTTTTTCTGATGTTTTCTATCCGGGCTCTGTTCACACAGGCACCGAATCGTGTAATCTGTAATAAGTAATGTTCTTCGGAGTATTAATGTACTCAGGGCTGATTTTGCGTCGAGTCACGATGGACTTCCTAGTTTTATCATTAGGGACTGTGCTTCAGTTTTGTGCGAACCACTTGCTGTTATATTTAATTTGGCCATGACGACTTCAACTTTTCCCGATGTCTGGAAGATTACTTGAATCGTTCCCGTTTTTAAAAAAGGTGATCGTTGTTCTCTCTATAATTATCGACCAATTAGTATTCTGTCTAATTTTGCTAAGATTTTTGATTATATTCTCCACCAAAAACTTACTAAATGTTTGAAACCCTTTATTTCTCTCCAGCAGCATGGTTTTACTGTTGGTAGATCCACTGTTTCCAACTTAGTGGAAATAACACAATTTATTAGCGAGTCAATGTATAATAGACAGCAAGTGGATGTTGTTTATACTGATTTTGCTAAGGCTTTCGATACAATTAACTATTCAGTATTAGTTTCTAAATTATCCAGCTTTGGATTTTGCCATTATGTAATTGATTTGATCTCTTCATATCTGCATAACAGAAGTTGCTATGTTTCGTATAATGGATTTTCCTCAGATGTATATACTGGTTCTTCTGGAGTTCCACAAGGATCCACTTTGGGACCCTTATTGTTTAATATTTTCATTAACGATCTGTTCAAATTACTTACATGTAATTCCTTGGCATATGCTGACGATTTAAAAACTTTTTCTAGGATAACATCCTATGACGATTGCCAGATACTGCAGCATAATCTTAATACAATTAGTGACTGATGTGTGAAGAATGATATTATTATTAATGTTGATAAGTGTGCTGTTGTCACTTTTACTAAAAGCAATAATCCCCTTATTAGTCAGTACACCATTGATCACACTGTCATTCTGAGGAAGTCGAGAATTATGGATCTTGGGGTCCTGTTTGACTCCAGATTGGAATTTGCAGATCACATCACTACTATATATGCTTCGGCATCACGTGCTTTGGGTTTCCTTGTGCGTTCCTGTAGACATTTTAATAACATTGCGGCTCTCAAGGTTTTATACTCTGCCTTTGTCCGGACTAAGCTTGAGTATGCCTCGGTGGTATGGTATCCGTGCTATATTTATCAGAGTTTGTTTCTGGAGAGAATCCAGAAAAGATTTTTAAAGTACTTATCCTAACGGCTTGATGGTACATACCCACCGAGGGGAGTTGATTATGAGGCGTTTTTGGTTAGACACAGCTTCCAATCTTTGTCTTGTCGTAGGGATGCTACCAGTGCGAAGTTTCTTGTTAACTTGATTAATAATGGTGTGGATGTCCCTTCTGTACTGTCTCAGGTTTGTCTATTGGTTCCTTCTCATTCCACTCGGTCTTTTGATTCCTTCGCTCTTCCGAAAGCCAGGACTAATGTTCTATTGAAAGCTCCGCTTACTCACATATGCAGGAATGCGAATAGGTTATTCCCAGATCCTTTTCATAGGTAATAATTTCGGTGGTTTAAGAGTGTGGTACAACTTTGGTTTCATATAAGTTCTTTTTTTTGCCTATAAATATATTCTTAAGTTTTTAGTTTTCATTTATTATTATTATTGTATATTTTAATTTTCATATATATTTAAGTTAGTTTTATTTAATACTTGCACACTGTACATATTGTTTGATTTGTCCTTTAAATGGCTTGTCTGTTGGACAATAAAGATATTATTATAAAGATATTATTATAAACTGAAACAAAGAACAGACACATTTTCAATTAACAATACCGTGTAATAAATATATAGGAAGTGAACAGACAAGTAACGATAAGAAATATCAATACATTTCACGTATTTTTATCTCAAATTAGCTGTAACCTTCCCTGAATAGAGTTAATTAAATTTATTACTAAATTTGGATCATCTGCTAGATTTTCCTAAGTTTCTTGAATAAACGTCCACAGGTGTACTTTATTACTTGGAACAATCAATCAATTTAATTTTTGAATATTTTTAGACACTCTCGCGCATATGTTTTCTAAGCAATTTATATTAGGACTCTTTGCTGGTCATGAAAGTATTCCACTATTATTTTTAACGTATAAAGTTGTAACAATTGCCTTGCTGAAAAAAAAAAATTGTTATTTGGAAGACAGACGGCAGCATTACATTATTTAAAATGTCACACCCTGGCTTTTTCTCATTATCGCAAATTTCATTTTATGTTGAAGCATGTTAGAATAGTATGCACTGTTCATAGTACATTGTTTTTCTAAACAGTCACAAAAAATTGGGCCTAGAGTGTCAAAGAATACCGTTAACATCATTTTGCTGGCAAATGGGTGGGTTTCGAATTTCTTCTTCACGAGTGAACTTGAATATTTTCATTTAAGACTTTGCCATTTAGATTCAGGTTTATAATGGTGGATTTGTGTTCTATCGCAGATTACAATACGATATAGAAAGTCATCACCTCCCATTAGAAACCATTTGAGTTCAAAACTAATTCAAACACGAATGTCATTACGGACTTGAGTCAACTTCTAAGAACCCATCTCAAACACGTTTTGCGATATTTCAGCTTGTCATGAAATATAGTATGCGCGCATCCAACACCAACACTACACAAATCAGCAATAGTTTGATTTTTGTGTCTGTTATCACGAATAAGGTCATTTGTGTGATTTTGCAGTGCATCAGTCGGGATTTCAACGGTTCGTACAGAACGATAAATATCGGTAACACTTGTTCTGCCCGATATAAACTGTTTAATCCATTTATAATTGTTTATTTCTTTCGAAAGGCTGATTTAATTTGTTTTCTAGATTATCAACTTGACCCTCAGAAAGTTTCATCTAATAATAGTCAGTGCTTTCTCGATATTGCATTTAGTCTTGTTAATTATTAAACGTCCCTCAGATATTCACAGAAAAATCAAAAAGCTTAATTTGGTACGTAGACTTCCGCGGTCGTGGTCCATGCTATCTGCTTTTGGGTTTCCGGGCCGGAACCGCGTCACTAGTATATCTGCCGACGTTTCGTACCCATTTGTATGGGACATCTTCAGGGCTGAACTACTGCACTGAAACTGTACTCAGTTTCAGTGCAGTAGTTCAGCCCTGAAGATGTCCCATACAAATGGGTACGAAACGTCGGCAGATATACTAGTGACGCGGTTCCAGCCCGGAAACCCAGAAGCAGATAGCATCAAAAAGCTTATTTATTTATCATACAGGCACATGAATTTATTGTTGCATCTCATATGATGCCGCATTTTCTTTATACTTATGCACTAGAAATCATAAGAGAACGCAAATTTATGTAAAAGGGGATGCATCACCACATTTCCAGCTAAATACTCATCATATACACACTCATGTATTACATGTTGCACTGAATGTACTATGGTACGCCGTAGGGATATGGAATATTCAATTAACACTTTAGAAATACATATCTAAAATATATTTTACAAGTAGGTTACTGTTCCTTGAAATATTTATTGTTGTTACCACGTGCATTCAATTTAGACAAACCGGTAATATAAAAGCAATACATATACACCTTCCCTTAAAAATATGAATTTGTAATCCCAGCTCCACACATGCTGTTTGGCATTTGCCGAGTGCCGAGCAACATTACTTATTATTTGACAAATATCTAAAGCTAGTATCAACAGATAACCATGTGTGTAGATATATGTTTTAATGAACTACTGGCTAAAAAAATATTTATCAAACGACGAATATCGATATCTGCTTCTGGGTTTCCGGGATGGAACCGCGTCACTAGTATATCTGCCGACGTTTCGTACCCATTTGTATGGGACATCTTCAGGGCTGAACTACTGCACTGAAACTGACAATGAAACGTCGGCAGATATACTAGTGACGCGGTTCCATCCCGGAAACCCAGAAGCAGATAGCATGGACCACGACCGCGGAAGTCTACGTACCAAATTGACGAATATTGATGTGTGGATCAATCGTCTATGAAAATGATTAAAGTACACGCTACTAGTACCTTATTTGAATTCGCTGCACTATCTTTTCGGCAACGCGTACAAGTTTACTAGACATGTGCGGTTCTTACCACCCTTGTCCTTTATGATGACTTAAATAACGCAGTGGCAGATGACGCAGTTATTTTAATTGACAACCGATAGAGGCAGACATTTTCCTAACAAACAAAATATTTATCGATTTAAAGTATTGCGATCAAAGAATTTTATATCTCTTAATTTTTCTACAGCACCAGATCATACAGTGCGAATTGCATTTTAAAAATTCGAAATGGAAAAAGTTATCAAAGAACATTATATTTAATCTTTAAATATTTCGGTGGTAAGTAATAGTGAGGGTCTTGCAGATATTATTCAGTTGTCGGAAAAGCCATGACGTATTTGACAACAGATGGGTGCTGGAGTCATTCACATGTCTCTTTATACTATGCCATATGACAGTCGATAGTTCAAACTTCATTTTGGAAAAAAAATTGAGTGATTGAGTTGAATGTTAGAAATTTTATTAAAAGTTGAAAATTGAAGACCAAAATATGCATTTTAATCATATTTGGATTCCTCGTGAACTCAAAGAAATTCCCTTAACGGCGCGTATAGATATTTACAATATGTTCCTCAAAAGTGAAGAAAGCGATTGGTTTTTGACACAATCGATAACTAGTAATGAGAAGCGGATTTTGTACAACACAGTGCGAAAACAGTTTGGTCCTGATTAATAGAAGAGTTTTGGTAATATGTTGAAACATGGTAGATTAAATTCAAGGAAATATATACACATTTTAAATAATGTAATGCTGCCGTCTGTCCTTCAAATAACAATTTTATTTTTCAGCAAGGTAATTGTTCGGTGCACACTACATGCATTGTAAATAACTTTTTCCATAAAAATAATAGTGGAATACTTTCATGATCTGCAAAGGGTACTAGGAAAGTTTTGCAATACAGCTTTGTTTATTTAATTTTTTCAAAGTAATTTCCTCTACACTCAATACACCTCTAAATCCTCCGAAACCAATCCAATGACTTTAGGCGGGCACTGTTAACTTCACCAGCAGCATTTTCAAAGAAGTAAGGTCCAATTACATCACCTGACCATAATGCACACCAAACAGTAACCCGTTTAGGATGCATAGGTTTCTCATGAATAATTCGCGAATTTTCCTCACCCCAGATACGGCAATTTTGTTTATTAGCATAGCCACCAAGTTTAAAATGTGCCTCATTAGAAAACATTATTTTTTGAGAAAACGATGTTTTAAATGATCTAATAACTTCAGTTCCTGTGTTATTTGAACCTTGTATGCCTTCTGAGCTAAATCCTTGTGTAAAATACGCCATGTTGTTGATCCACTAAGTTCAAGTTGTTGTGAACGTCGTCTAATGGACATTTCAGGATCTTCAGCAACACTTTCACGTACCAAACCAATATTTTCTTTTGAACGACTGTATTTTTCACTTTTCTGATCTTCCACGGAACCGGTCTCTTGAAATTTTTTAATAATTCAACCAATAGTGCTTTCAGATGGACGATTATGTAAACCATAAAATTCACGTAATTTTCTAAAAACTCTTTTGACAGAACGCTGATTTTCATAAAATAATTCAACAATTTGAACGCGTTATTGTACCGTGTATGAAGCTATTTTTATAAATGTCATACATCACACTTTTTAAATGCCCACATACCCAGATAAATTCAGTGCGCCATCTATATTTTATTTATTCTTAAAAAAACCGCACCCTTTACTTTTAGTAAAATTATTCATACTGATAACAGAATCTTTTCATTTGCAACTCTGCTATTAATTAAATTATTTAATGTATTACTTTGTAAGAATGAACCAGATAACTCATGTACTAGTACAACAATTATTAAATATTGGAAAAATATTGTATGACACTCAGGCAGGAAGCGCTTTTACGCTCTGTTCTTGGCAACATAAATAACTATAACAGTATTCTCTCGTTATTCGTACATCAAGCCCATGTGTTTCCTTCCCTCCAGCTTAATAAGGTTTTAATTTAGCGAAAATGAGCGGCTACAGTTTGACTAAATAGCAAACATTTTTTAAATTATTATCATATAGCATTAAATCTTTATTTTCCGACACATCTAATACTCCTTAACTGCAGTACACTCACAATCAATTAAAGTACAACTTACCATCTTATTATTTTCGGAAGAGTTTGTAAGGGGCTGTGTTGTCACATCCGTCGTGAAGCAGATGGCAGATTCTTACGAAATTGATTGTATGAAACTGTTAGGAAATGAACGGGAATGTTCAGAGTTTATTTGTTTTGTATTGTACTACGATTTTTTTTAAATTCCCTTGTACCATATTAAATTTCTATAAATCTAAGGATATGTCTAATTAACACATGGATCAATAAGTCCCGAGACTAACCCATAGATGGCGCTCGTAGTAAACCAGTAACCACGTCTTTCTAGAGTACTAACCTTTGCTTGAAACGTGTCAAAATTTTAAGTCGATCGGACCAGAAACAGCTGAGTTATCGAGGTTGGAGTAAAGTCGTTTTGTAGTTTGTTTAAACAATGGAAAAAACCGAGTTTCGTGTCCTGATAAAACATTGTTTTTTAATGGGTAAAAACACCACGCAAGCAAAACAATGGATTGAAAAATGTTACCCGGACTCTTGTCCATCAAAAGCAACGATTTGTCGGTGGTTTGCCGAGTTTAAACGTGGTCGTACCGACACAAATGACGCGGAACGCTCGGGTAGACCTGTGGAAGCCGTTACACCGGAAAATGTGAGTGAAGTGACAAAAATTATAATGAAAGATCGTAAAGTGAAGCTCCGTGAGATTGCTGAGATGACACAGATATCATATGGAAGTGTATTTACTATCCTTCATGAAAAAGGTTTTCTCCAAGTGGGTGCCGCGATTGCTTTCAATGGAACAAAAACAGCAACGAGCCGATGATTCAGAAAGCTGTTTATCGCTATTTACTCGCAACAAAAAAGATTTCTTGCGTCGTTACGTGACCATGGACGAAACATGGATACATCACTACACTCCAGAGTCGAAGCGGCAGTCATCTGAGTGTCGCACAGCTGGCGAAAGCCGTCCGAAACGTCCGAAAACGCAGCAGTCAGCTGGCAAAGTCCTGGCGTCAGTTTTTTGGGATACACATGGCGTGATTTTCATTGACTACCTCGAAAAAGGTAAATCGATCAACAGTGATTATTATATTGACTTACTGATGCTTTTGAAAGAGGAAATCGCAAAAAAACGACCGCACATGCAGAGAAAAAAAATCCTTTTTCACCAAGACAATGCACCCTGCCACAAGTCGATGAAAACAATGGCAAAATTGAACGAATTGGGTTTTGATCTGCTTCCCCACCCCCCATATTCGCCAGATTTAGCCCCCAGTGACTACTGGCTCTTTGCTGATCTTAAAAAAATGCTCCAGGGAAAAAGATTTGGCTCAAATGAGGAGGTCATCGCTGAAACTGAAGCTTATTTTGAAGCGAAAGATAATTTTTTTTATAAACATGGTATTGAAAAATTGGAAAAGCGTTGGAACCATTGTATCACCCTAAAAGGTGATTATGTTGATGAATAAAAAAAAATTTTGCAAAAAAAATGTTGTTTTCATTGTTAGTCTCGGGACTTATTGATCCATGTGTTATATAGTAATTTCGCTTGTAACATACACTCTTCATGAATAAAAATACTCTAATGTCTCATCTTTCTCTCATATTATACATTCCTATTTATTTGATAATAACAAATCAACTAATACAACAATTATAAGGGAAAACTTAAAAGTTGTGATAGTACAGAGATATATAGAGGCTCTATTTGAAGAAAATGGTTTGTAATTTTCAACACCTGTACTGTTTGCAGTTAAGGCTAGAAACTTTCGGCCCCAAAAACATTAATACCATATTCGTTTATTATTTATAATGTAAAATGTAGTTGTTTATCAATAATAAAAGTAAAGCGCGGCAGAAAAAAGTTAAGTTTTATAAACTAATCTATTTGTGTTAGATCAGACTGTACAATAATTATTAAAATATTTTTACTAAATACAGTATACGTTACTATATCTTGTTGATAAGGTTAGATAAATCCATGTAAAAGTTGAGAATACTCAATTTTTCCGGAAAAAAGTTTTAAGTCTATAAGTGTCGGACTTCGTTCAAAGATACTGTAGTTTTATAATCCCATTCATATATTATGATTTGTCCAGGTCTTCAAAATAAGTTACTGTTTCGTTAATAACTTTAATATTTAATGTAAATTTCTTTCCCGCAACTCATTTATTCATATTCAGAAATAGGTAATAGCCTGATGGAGCTAAATCTAGTAAATAGGGACGATGCGAAAAAGCTTTGAACCGTAATACCGTTAATTTTCAAGTAAAAATGGTCGATACACTATTTTGGTAAGAAAGAATTACCATTTCGCCCAATATGACCATTATTCTTTATTTTTTCATTTCATTAATTCAGAAAAATTGCAAAATATTGCCCAATTATTTTTTATCATTCTATAGAAAGTCGGTAAAAAGTTGATGGTACGGTTTTCGCCTTCTTTAGAAAAGATTCCATAACTTCAACTCATTGTTCTGAATCTATCTTATTTTCAAGTTGGTAATAATGCAACCAAGTTTCATTTACGCCTATTAGAACAGCGTAGAAATTCCTTGAAGTAGCCCCTAAATGTACCTATAAAGATTTACGTGTTATACAAACATTCATATAAGATATCGTTAATCCGGTCACTCGAGATGACCTCTACTATCTTCCATTACTATACTATAAACTTTCTCAATATTCTCTGTACTTGCGGTTTCAATAAACTATCTGAAACCCTTAGTGTTGCTTATGTCTATCAGACCACTCGAAAATTACGAAACAACTTGTAAACAGTTCTAATTGGTGGAGCAGACTCTGCATAATTATTATTCATCTTGACTTTAGCCACTTTGTGTTCCCATTCAAAAAATAATGCTCGATCAGTATACGAAATTCTCTTCCATCCATTTTTCACACACCAAATGACTATTAGGAGTAAAACAATAGACAACATAACTGAAATATGGTATACATTCCTGTGAGAGACGCTAGAAACTGAAACCTATTTCAATATTGTACTATAAATATTAGAACAAAGAATTATACCCATACCAGTTGAGTAAATCATCCAATAATAATGCGCTGAATTTAAATTTGATAATACGTCAATAAAATAATAGTTCCTATGATTGAATATTTTCAGAATATTATATTTGTGTAATAAGTATCAGTTCTTACAACACTTATTAAACTGATATTTCTTCCGTAAATTAGATACAAGTAAATATCTGGACCCCAGTATTTCAGGTTTCAATAAAACTTTAAAGATTGAAAGAGTGCCTTCATATAAGAACGTCACATTTTCTTAACGCTCGAATACATCAATTTTGGGGGCATAGCCTCAAAAAATTTGCATATTTAATTTTTTCGAAATATCTTGGAAACGATAACGATATCGAATTTTTTGTAAATGCGATGTAAATTATTTTCGAAAAAAGTAAATAACACGGAATCGAGTTCACTATCTTGTCTTATTTTTTTAATAATTTCTTGCCTTTTACCTATCCAAATAAAATGGCTTTTACGTAGAAAACGTATATAGAAAATTTAGGCAAACATTAAAGATATTTAAAAAATAATGAGGGGTTACTTATCATTGTTTGATAAATATTAATAAACATTGTTGTATTTAAATATAATAAACCAATAAAACTATTGAAATTATTCTCTATTAATTAAGAATAAGCAGTAGAAGCCCCAGGCATCTCATTGGGTACTGTAAACAATATTTTGACTGAAGTTTTAGGTTTCATAAAGCTGTGTGCAAAATGGATGCCGCTTTCGTTAACAATGGAACAAAAACACATTCGAATGCGACTTTCTCAGCAATATTTCAAGCGTTTTAGAAAGGAAAACGATTTTATGCGTCGTTTTATCAATATAGATGAGACTTGAGTCTACCACCATAATCCTCAATCAAAACAAGAGGCGAAGGAGTGGTGCGAACCCGATACTTCGGCTCCGAAGCGAGTTAGGATTCAGAAATCGGTCAAGACGGTGTTATCACTAGTTTTTACCCATGCGAAAGGAATTTTGTTCCTGGATGACCTCCAAACTGGTAAAACAATGAACTCAGATTATTATTGCAACCTTTCGAACCAGCTGGATGTAAAAATTTGTGAGAAAAAATCTGGTTTACAAAAGACAAAAATTATTTTTCATTAAGACAACGCACCCTCTCACACAACTCAAAAATCAGTGAATTAAGGTACGAATTGTTGCAACGTCCACCCTATGAGTCAGATTTAGCTTCTTCTGGCTTCTGACTTTTGAGATGTGCGGACACATCTCAAAAAATCCATGCATGGAAAACGATTTTCATCGAACGAAATACGATAATAACAATAATAGCAGCTGTGGAAGCGTATTTCGATAATTTTTCGGATTCCCACCACAGGGATGGAATCCATAAATTAGAAGATCACTGGAACGAATACATTAAAGTTCAGGGAGGTTATATTGAATAATAAAATGTATTCCAAACCATAAAATGGTGTTTTTCTTATCAAATGACAAAACTTATTGAACAACCTGGTTTATAATGTGACCGTTTCAAATGATGTAATAGAAGCGTTTTTTTTTCGTGCAGCGTAAATTTGTATTTTGGCACAATGACATCGATTAATATTTGCTTGCAACGTTCTAAGAGGTCAATATTGCAGTAATTTCTTTTCACATCTCCAGAAAGTGAACTATGCACATGGTGCCTTTAAAAAATTTATTGTAAGAACTTAACAAGAAAGCACGTTCCCTTGGGAATATGTAAATGAATTGAAATATGAGCGATTACACTAACCACATGAAGCTCAACTTTGTTGAAGATAGCTAAACAAGAAATTGGACATGCAACATTTAAAGATGGATATTAGTTGTACATGGCATTTCAAGAAACTACATGTTATTATGTTACGCGAAATTACAAAATTCATTGCGCGTTCTACACGTACTAGTATGAAACTTATTAACGAAATCAAACGTCGTATCACTAATATTGACATAGGCAATGTATACAACGCTGACGAGAGCGAATTTAATTTGGAAGTACACTATTTTGCCAGCAATTTCTGCAGACTAACGCTTTTTTTCGCCATTCTTTTTAGTACTCAAGAAATGTACGCGTACGTTTGGACCTCGAATTGTGCAGTCATTGTTTGACCCCTAAATATGTACATTTCTCCCGACGTCTGGAGAGCTCACTTCAAATCATTTCAAAACCTGGCTAGCAAACGTTTTCTTCCCAAATATCGGATCAAACAGTGTTTTTCAGTTGATTCTTAAAGTTGGCACTGTGTCGTCGAACGTCAGGAATTAGTGCTAAAAGAGGAAACTGTAAATATTTAAACATACGCAAAAAACGACAGTAATAGTACGACCTGTAGATGTATTTGGGTTTAGACTGTAGAAAAAATTTTACTAGAATTTTTCCAGAAACAATGATTTTTATGAACCATAACATAGATTTGCATCGGAGAAAACTATTATCATTAATCTGCAATCATTAATGCACAATAAATTTTCTTCCCTAAGATTTATCGCTGTTTTCAAATACTCTTTGTATAAGAGTGGATACATGGATGAGAGACGGATATCCTTTAACAATCCTGTACACTTTTGTTAAGTAGGTATGCAAATTGTAAGTTTGCGCCGTTGTTTTAGTATTTGCAATAAATATAATAAATAAAATATGTGGTATTCTTATACAAAAGTACTCTCTCAATTTCTTCAGCGGAATCTAAATTGTGAAGTTGCAGGTGTTTACTTGCTGGTAAAATCGTTTATTTGTTAAAGCATGTGTCGGTACTATTTGAAAATATGAAAGATACCCAAGGGACAATGTATTTTATTTGGCTTAAAATCATGTGACTAATTCTAAATAGTACCCAATTAGTTTGTTATTGCACTACAAATTCAGTATATATTCATTAAAAGATGTAAATACAAGCGTCACAAAATGCCACCTTACGATGTTTTGTTTTGATAATCTTTGAACTATAACTGCTTGTCCCTTTAATTAATTAATGTCTCGTATACGCATGTTTTTTAAGTTAAATTGCGTTCCCTAGTTTTTATGCAAAATATAATAATCACGCTGTGATATACCGAAAGTACTAATGTTAACTAAACATTCTTTGTGTGACAGCATCGTGTTTAAATTATATGATTTAATTTTTGAAACTGTTCATAAATGAAAGATATCTTTAAAAACCATGCAACGGAACCGAATGAAAAGTAAAATTTTGGAAATCACCATATTATTTCTAAAACAGTAAATTTTATATGAATTCGTACAATAACATGGAAAGTTGTAGATAAGTTTATATACCAATTCTTTAGATTTCGAAGAAGATGGCGAAGATGAATCCGATGGTGGGTGGCAACAGGAATTACAACGAAGATATGCACAAGAAGCTAATTTCATGGCAGAATTACAAGCGAGACATCCTTCGAGTTCGCCCGAAAGTAATAATCAACAGATGAATCAAAATTTCGTAAATCAAGACTATCATCAGAGTCAAAACTATTCCGGTCCAAATCAAATTTCTAATGCCGGCCAAACATATAGCGCTCAACAAACTTATGCGTCTCATAAATATGGAGGACATCAAACGACCCAGAATCAAAGTCTTTTTGGACATCAAGTAAGTACTTAAATCGATGTACAACAAATGCGTTAATATAATTAGTTTTTTTCTCTATCGATCTAACAACGAAACTTGTAAAATGTAACTATTACATGTTCTTATGAAGTGATTATTATTATTATAAATGTACTAGAATTACAAAATAGATATTGAAATTAATCGAAGTAGTACATTCTTGTGATAATAACATCAGTTGGCGGCGCAAATAACGACTACTTTCAGAAAGCTATGCAAACAAATACCCACAAGCATTACGTATCTTTTTTTAGAATTCAAATCATTCTTACAAATTTCAGCTATATAATCACGTTTTCGATTGAAATGTATTAATTTATTTAATTAAAAAAGTACAATTCAAGTATTTGCTGAAAATGCTGGAGAAAACATTCAATATAATTCCATTATTTATTTTTGTTTTTTATTCCTTTATTTTTTTTGCCTAACAAAATTTCTTCCATTAATAGGACAAATTCAATTACATATACACACAAATGTTCAAGAAGAACAAAAAGTAAATATAAAATTTCTTAAATAATAACTAAACATAATAATTCTTTACATATGAGTACCTGACTAAAGACAAAAAATACATATAAAGTACAGAAATAGGCAGAGAAAAAATGAAAACTTAGCAATTCCCCCTACTTATCCTCAATTGCTAGTCTGAGTAATGTTCTCATGGATTCATTATGAATGTCTCCCGCACAAAATATTTTATTACAATTACTGCACATTACATATAGAGGCGACTTTAATATTACATTAGGGCTAGAAGGTGGACAGGAAAATGTACTGTGATAACGAACCAACAATCGAGGAATGCGAAAATTCAATTCTTGAAGGAGGGAAGGACATCGACGGCATTATGTATAAGTTTATATAAAAAAATTAAACCACTAGAAATGCGTCTGTCTTCCACCGAGGCGATATCAAACCGTTGCAGCAGTTCCAACTGGTCAATACCCTGTGCTGGATAAAAGCCATTAACTCGAAAGGAGAGATATTTTAAAAACTGTCGTTGCACAGCTTCCAAAGTGTTCTTATGGTCATGATAGTAGGGATACCATACCAAAATCGCATATTCAAATTTCGATCTAACGAACGGAAAATACAGAGACTTCATTGCTTGCATAGAAGTAAAAGCTCTACAATTGCGTATAACAAAACCCAACGACTTCTTCTCAGATAAGACGACGTTTTCGATGTGGTTGACAAACGTGAGTTTCTCATCAAATAAAACGCCAAGATCTTTGACTAGATTAGTCCTTATAAGTAAAGTAGCATGCAATGAATAGTCGTTTCTAATTGGGTTGAGCCTTCTTGTATATGACATAATCTTACATTTAGATAAATTCAACTGTAAACAGTTACTCTCGCACCAATCGTTAATTATAGTTAGTTGATTTTGCGGGAAGTTATTCATAGTTTGGATTGATAACAGATCAATAAGCTCTGATATCTTTTCTGATTTAGGTTTGGTAATGTTTACTGCTTCGATTGTCGAACTTGATATACCAACAGTATGTATATCCGAAAAATCTCAAAGAGGAAGAGTAAGTTCTAAATCACTTAGAAGTTATAAAAATTAACTAAAAAAGTGAACGAAAAGCATATGAATGAGTGAAAATTTTCGAATATAACATTTTCGTCATTTAAACGGCTTCAAATGAGAGTTTTAGGAGTACATAACATATATAGATTAAAAAAATTTAGAAATGCAAAACAAAATTTTGTTCGAAATAAAACTCTAATACTAAATATTAAAATATATATAAATATGCCGTTGCTAAGAATTTTATATGAACCGCAGCTACTTGATCTCTAATGAAGAAGTAAGAGAAGTAGGGGCTTCTTTTGCGCCACACCTTTCTCCAGTGGAACTTGTTCACAGTCACTGATAAAATTACCTCTTCATCCGTATCATCCATTCATCAATGAATTGATAAAATTATGTATCCTGAACAGCCTAAATATCTAATAATCTAAGAACGTTGTAAAAAAGCTAATGGAATGAAATCCTCGTTTTCTTCATTCGTTTTGAATAGTTCATCCACATTGGTCCGTAGTTTTTTTTTACATGACTGTTGAATAAGTAATGGTAATATAGTATACAAAACGTCTTTAAGAGATAGTATCGTTGACAGCAAATAAAAAATCTTCAAAAGACACGATGTATCTTGGACATCATCAAATGTGGTCGAAATCAATAGACATTTTATATAGTTTCGTCTTTAAATGATACGGTCATCCATTGGCTGAGTAAGGGGGATATTATTTGATAATAGAAGCATTATTTAAATACTTTTGTCATCAGTACATAGTTCTTCTACCTGAGGATATGCAGGGGCATTATTCAAAATAAGCAATGCTTTCGGAGTTAAGTTCAAGTCCTTCATTTTCCTTTTAATTTCAGGTACAAAAGAATCAAAGAAATATTTACGAAAAACATCCATTGTAATCTATCCATTAATTTGGCTCATATATGCAACCGCAAGATATTAATGCCTCTTAAATATTTTAGGGATATTTGCCTTTCCAATAACTAGCAATTTCAGCTTGTAAGTACCAGAGGCATTGGCATAAATCGTGAAAGTAAATCTATCCTTACTCGTTTTCCATTTTTCTGCGGCGAGCGTTTCTTTTTCCGTTTGAAATGGCTTTCCAAAACACTTCATTTTCGTTAGCATGTAAACTTCGTGGGGTGTTAATTCCATTTCCATAAATTTCATTAAAAATGTTTTCTGCACAACAGCAGATTCATCGGTAAATAACTTTTACGGACGATTGCTAATTGACGAATTTCTTTAAGTTTCTTCAACTTGTCCAATTGCTTCGAAATCGTCTCTAACAAAACCCATGTGAAAGATGCGATTTCGATATTTAGATTTTGACATGATTTGAGATTTTCTTTGCCCGGTACTGCTAACTGTTGATGAGATGTAGGCAATAATTTCATCCTTTTTCCTTTTAATCACTTGTGATTTTTCTATATTTACTATACGATTTAGCCATTCCTGTCATACTTTGCCTCTTTTCAAATTTGTTTATATTCTCGCTTTTGTCCTGGAACGACAACCTTCTATATTTGCGATTTATCATAACTGATTTACAGGACATGCAACTACGCATGTTATATCTGTCAAAACATCCGAAACTGCAGTTAATGCTGACTATACGAAACACACACAACAAACCTTGTATCTATACTGTCTTCGAAATTTCTAGATTTTTCTGGTATATAATTTTTCCTAGAAGCTGTTGTCATTTGATGCAACAACAAAAAAAAAGTTTTCGATAAAATTTTGACGACTTTTAAATTACATAACTCTGTAGTGTGCGACAATCGTGTCCGTAAAAACAATAAATCACGATACGCAATAGGTTGTTTCTTTATTAGTATAGCTCATATGTGGGCAACAACCGGCCCGCTGTAAGATTTGATCCAGCCCGCGAACGTATTTGCACATTAAAGTTTGGCCCACATCATGTCAAAGGTTGCCCATACTTGGTATAGTTAGATAGTCATATGTTCGTGTGTCGTGTGTGCTCGACAGTCGTATAGCGACAATCGATATACGAGGGAGCGTTTTTATATTCGCGGAATGAGCGGGTTGTAGAGGGGTGAGTAGGCGCATTGGGGGCGTGGCCTGTGCAGCGACTCATGATTCGTATAAATACGAAGTTTCATTGTTATTAGACAGTTAGTCTTTGAGCTATCGTCAACCAAGTAACATAATCAGGAGTGAAAAGTGAAATATGGAAAAAATCGAATATCGTGCCGTTATAAAGTTCCTTACCAGGCAAGGAAAATCAGTCGCGACCATAATGAATGAGATGTCATTGGTTTACGGCGACTCTTGTCCAGGAAAAACCATGGTGTACAAGTGGCATAGTTTATTTAAACAAGGAAGGGAAAACCTTGAAGACGACCCGAGGCCGGGCAGGAGCATTGAGGTGACCACGCCAGCACTTATCCAAAAAGTTGAACAAATTGTACTCGAAGATGCTCGACTAAAGAAGAAACAACTCGCAGAAATGGTTGGAGTATCCGATACAACAATTTTTAAAATCCTACACGATCATCTCGGCATGTCTAAGGTCAGCGCAAGATGGGTGCCGAGAATGCTCACGCCGCCGCAAAAACAACAGCGCGTAGAGTGTTCGCGTGCATTTTTGGACCTTTGTAATGAAGAGAAGGATGGTGTATTGAGTGGAATTGTTACTGGAGACGAAACTTGGGTTCATCATTATGAACCTGAGTCCAAACATGACTCCATGCAGTGGCATAAAAAGGGCACAGCACCTCCCAAGAAATTTAAAGTGTCACAATCTGCTGGGAAACTCATGGCAACGGTATTTTCGGACTCGGAAGGAATATTGTTGATTGATTATAAAGATAAAGGTGTTTCTATAACCGGAGAATATTACGCTTCAATATTAGAGCGACTAAAAGAAGCCATTAAAGAGAAAAGACGGGGAAAATTGACAAAAGGTGTTCTGCTTTTGCACGACAACGCGCCCGTCCACAAGAGCCGCGTTGCGTTAGCTGCCCTGCATAAGGTGGGCTTCGAAATTGTGAATCACCCACCCTACAGCCCAGACCTGACCCCGAGTGATTATTACCTGTTTCCGAAAATGAAAAAAGAGCTGCGGGGTAAAAAATTTACTGCCGATGATGAAGT
Organism: Dermolepida albohirtum; assembly: GCA_031893035.1. Classification (NCBI taxonomy): domain Eukaryota; kingdom Metazoa; phylum Arthropoda; class Insecta; order Coleoptera; family Scarabaeidae; genus Dermolepida; species Dermolepida albohirtum. Next base: position 266,194 of record JAVIWB010002590.1, read on the forward strand.
CAAGGAGGCAGTTTCGGCGTATTTTGCAGATAAAGAGAAATCATTTTTTTATGAGAGTATAAATAAATTAATTGAAAGATGTGAAAAATGTATCCGTCTTGCAGGTGAATATATTGAAAAAGAAAAATAATTTGATTTTTTTTATTTCCACCCCTTGTCCCCCATTCCGCGAATATAAAAACGCTCCCTCGTAAGTGAATACATGCTATCAAATCGGACATACATACTACCCGCTCTTGTTACTGACACATCTGATTATATGTATAGGGTAACGCAGGTGCTCATTTTATCTCTCAGAAAATAATTTATAATATGGTTCTGTTCTGATTAGTGAAATTTTTGGTGAATTAATGGAATGAGAATTTTAAACTTTTAATATCGTCGCTTATTGCGATTGTAGGAGTTACTATGTATTAGGTTATTTCGCGAAACTATATAGAAGTGGTATTTTGAAAAATGTTTATATCACAGGCATAAGCTAACACTCTATCTAGGAGCCCAGAAAGATAATTTTGAAAGAAATTAAAGAATTGGGACACTAATTGGACCACTAAGACACATCATCGAAGCTAAAGGAGTAGATATGAGCGTAGCAAATCCGCTTATCGAAATACTATTCGAAAAATTTTGTTGCAGGAACAAAAACTCTCGTTTGGTGGATAAAACCAAAGAAAGTTCTAACAAGTTTATTCTTCTATTCGATAAAATATAGGGACAAAATGGCATTCTTTCCCCTTTTGTAATCCCATAAATATGGTTTACAAACATAGATGGTATAAAATAATATCTGCTTTCCAAAATTAAACAATTCTTTTATATGATGGTACACAATGTGTTAATTTGTCCATGTCTTTAAAGTTTTTGTAGCAAATCTAAAAACCAAATGTATTAGTCACAAATCGATCAGTTTTTAATATTTTATAATATTATTTTCCTAAAAAATTCGCTATTAAATATTTCAATGTTTTATAGCATAACGACAATGGAGAAGTTAATGGGAAGTCATCGAGAGACTCCAACAATTTAAATGAACCCGTCGTATCAGTAGAAATGAAATCCAAAGAAACACTGGAATGGGAAGAAGCATTAAAGAACTGGGTCAACCGATAACTGACTTTTTATTGTTGAGGGTAGCACACTTTGCTTGATATATTTTAGTGTTTGCGGATTGTAAAGATATGATAAGAAGACAGACAATGTAGTTCTATAATAACCATCTATTCATTATTATTGGATTAAATATTATATTTTGCTGGACCATTTCAAGAATATACTATAAGAAAGCAAAATTTTCTTATTACAACATTCTGTGAATTAACATGTTTACACTAATGCATATAAGTAATTGTATAAGAGATAAGTGATAAGACAGCTAGACTAAAGGTTTCAGCAAAATTCATTTAATAATTATGAATATTTAAAGAACTGAATTTAATTAATAAAAGTAATGTTACGCATCAAGGTAGACGTTAGTATAAAATAGTGTCAAGTCCGTTTGACGTCTTGCAAACTTGCAAATAAACGTATTACCCTACATGTATAGACACTTAATTATGCAATATAAACAGAAAATTTAACAAATGTTCCTGAGAAATACGTTAATATAAATAAAATCTTATGTATAAGTTAATTAATGTAAAATAAGCTTTTTCAGAAGGTAATACAATATCCCTGTGCATATACTTATTTATGTTCTCAACAATTAGAGATATGTATATTCTTGATTTATGTTCTAAAAGGGCACGAATAGAATACCATGCTAAAAACCGTCTACAGTGAAAATGACAAAGCGCATTTACACAGTTAATAAATCATGATCTGGCTCACTGTAATTGATGTTAAGATGTTGGGTTATGTAAAAGGATGTTATTATATGTATTACGTTTTGAAAATTTTCTTCCATAGTAATGTTAATCATTAATCTTTGCTTTTTGAATCTTGTACTTTCAATAAAAGAATGCACGAAGAAGTGCATCAAAAATATAATTAATCCCTTAGCGAACTTATGACTGCGATTTGAGTATATCTATCAATAATTATTAGCAAGTTTGTGTAGAAAGTAGTAGAGATTAATTATATTATTATTATTATATTATAAAAAATTTTTCGGCCTTGTATATATGAAATAATGTTACATTATTTACTGTAGTCAATTTCGTCTTAATGAGGCATTTCATTTTAGCCTTTTTAAAATATCGTTTTCTACAGAGGCTGTTTTTCAAATAAAGATACAACGATGTTGCAAGTGTTTGGAATTTGTAATAAAATCAAAAAAATCGAGTGAACGCTTGAGATATATTAATGAATGTTCTATTCTAGAGATTTAAAAAAGAAGAAAAAATATGATAAAAATTTAAAACGTAAAAAAAAACACAAGTAAAAGACATCTTTTAACAAAAAATTAAATTAAAAAGAAACGTTTCGGTATTTTCTATGCCCATCTTTTCCTAATTAAAGATTTCCAATAGCAATATACCTTCCACTGTTTCTAGCACGCTCTACTCTAAAATTTTTCATGCTTCTTCTGAGATACACAAAAATGTCTTTATTTTCCTTATTTAGCCACTGCATACTGACCATAAATATTTTATTGAGCTCCTACAATTCGATGACCTAATTAGTTTATTAACCGCAAATATTTTATTGAGCTTTTAAAATTCGATGACCTAATTATTCTATTAAAAGAAAAATCTTCTTTCTAAACCCATTTTCGAAACAGATTGCAAAATTTCATTTTGCTGCATATCAATAGTAAATTTCTTACGCGCAATTAAAATTTGTTTACCAATTTCTTCGAGACTGGATCTAATTTTCTCTAAATTTTTTATTGTAATTTATTACAGAATACTTTGATTTTGCCTTTATCACTTCACACAATTTGTTTTCGAAACAAGGATGGCTTCTTAATGTTGTTTAGCAAAAGTATCTTTTTTTAATAATTTCCTGAATGTATAATTTTTGAAGTGCTAAATTTTAAGAGTTCATTTGTATATTGGTACATATAAATTTATACTTATAATAACACCGGGGAGGCCCGACTTCAACAACTTATATTCATTTTTTAATTCCGTTGAAATGACAGTTTCTTTTACCGAGTCTATCTGTTTGAAATCATCGATTATTCTAAATAACTACGTAACTACAAAAACACAAACAATAGAAATACAACTGAAAGTCACTTTCTACCATTCTAGGAATAGGAAGAGAGGGCTTAGATATAATCCGCGCATGCACATGACAGTATATAATCACACTCTCATGTGATTTCCAAAAATTACTACTGCGTTGCTTTATTTTTCCTGTTTTTAAAAGTACGAACTTTCGCTTATTTTATCGAAGTACGGCACGAACACGAATAGGGCATTTAAAGTACAAGCTATCCAAAGTAATTACAGATGTGTGGTAATCGTAAAATTAATTAAAATTATCGAGAAACATCTAATTGTATGATCATACTATAGGTTATGATAGAATAAAATATTCTTTTGTTTCTGGAATTAAATAATAAATATATAATAATTAATTTTTAAATGTTTCTATAGTTATATTATTTACCATTAAAATATATATAACGAAGAGAACAAGTACGGTTGTATTTCCTTCGCCAAATATTTGTATTTTATACTACGTTTACAAGCAGGTGATATTGTTTCATAATCTAGATTTAATTACCAAATTGTGTTTATTGGCCTTTATAACTATTGTAATAGTACTGTTATTACTATTATGTACAAATTAACACGAAATTTTTTATACAGTTATGTAATATAACTTATTAAATGTTAGTACGTATTCAAAAACTTGATATACGAAATTTTAAAAACTAAGGCATTGTATTTTTTTTATTTTAATTTTAAGTAGTGTTGAAGTTGTTACATATAACATGTTATTATTATGTTAGGAAATAATAAAGACATATTATATAAGTAATAGCATTATTATTATTTTTTACATTAGCTAATATTGTTTATGATCAACGCTAAGGCCCGCCCCTCGTTGATCTATAGTAACACTACGAGAAATGTTTCATACATAGACAGCTTGCTGATGCCGTGAATATAATTTAAAGATTTTGAATGAAAAATGAATAGTACAATAGATAATAGGAGAGTGAAACGAAAAAGAATAGCTGAGAGATGTTTCACTACAAATGTAGACTGTGAATGAGTAACGAGTTGCTTTAAAATGGGAAACATTACAATAAATATCGTACGTTAGGCATATCCAAATTTAGCTGTATTCTAATTACATAGGTTGATGGTGAAAACAGATTTTATATTTATAAAACTTACATATACAAAGAATTTTCAATAAAAATTGGCTGATATAACTACATGTATCATATACAAATATTTACATACTGTTTTACACTCATTGTATACGAAACTTTATTTAATGTAATTGAATCCTCCTTGCTTCTGGATAAGTAATTGATTTTAGTTGACGATCTTAATATTTAGAACTTGCCTGAGTCATGCCCTAAATTTGGGCCAATGAATAACTTCTTAAATGTTCCTAATTGTGTAGAGATTAATGATATTTAACATCAATTGTCGTCCGCTGGACTTGATTACTCTTTTGGAGAGCTTGGTGTCCCTCACCATCCATCTATTCTGATCTATTTTGATTTTAGGGTATCAATTTTTCAAGAGCAAATTTGGTGCATTTGTATTATTACCTCCTCCTTTTTATGAAAAATGTTAATTATGTGAATGTAGTTAGTTATGTGAATGAGACAATTTATTACCTCCTTTGTTTTAATAAATAATAATAGGGATATCATTTAATAGAGAATATTTATTTGCACGTGATGGTTAGTCAATTTATTACGAGCGCGTGTCCGGCTAAGTGAACCGCTGTAATAAATGCAAATAACAAAGAAAGTAATATAATTGAATGTAATGTGAGGAGTTAATAATTAGTAATGTGTACGATAAGCATCAAAAGTCCAGGACGTGTGCTAAGCTGAAAGAAAGATTATTAGTGGAAATAAAACAGCAGGATTGCCTTTAAAATTTTATTCACTAAATTAAATTAATTCTTAAAGCTTGAGTATATTAAATAAAGATACTTAATAACGAGAGCAACAAATAAAATATAGTAAACGTAATAGCAAAGCTGTAATAAAAAGGTAAGTCTGGATGTACAAAGGCTGCTAATAGAATATAAAAAAGGATTATATTAAAATGTGTATCGGGCGATACATAAAATACTTGCGGTTTGTGCGTATGTGTATATCCTGGGTCAGGATGCTGTGTATATTCCGCGGACGTGAAATTAAACATGAGGTCACAAAAAGCGCGAATAATGATTCGCGGCACAAACACGTGGAGGACTGCGTGTAGTCTGGATGACGACAGAGGGCGAAGAGGGTTGTTCTCTTACGGCTATGGCTTTATAAGGAACCGACCTCATAACTGAAGGGGATACTGGTCATGTTTGAATCAACCAATAGCAAACAAGAACAGGCACCCTAAAACGGGCGGGAAACAAATTAGCATACATTAGAATTGTGATCTTAATTTCAATATAAATATTAAGCAAATTAGCTACATAGAATAGTCGACGTGTATTCTATGTAAAAGAAAGACAATCAGGATTGGTATTTGAATCGCGAATTCCATTTAGAAATCAATATAACTGAATTGATATCGAATATGAGTTAGTGGGAAGTATGTACAAACTTCCAGTACATTCTTGGTGTACCTGACTACGGTTTTTATTGCCGTTTTGATAGTTTTTACGTGACTAACACAAAAGTACTCTGCATCTGAATATATATATGAGGACCGGACAAATAATAACAGTATAATAATTTTAGGAATTTAAGATCGAATTGTATTTTAAATTAAATACATTAATCTTAAAAACAATATAAGAAATTATTATATACAGAGAGTGTAACAGTATGACCTTTCTCATGAAACTTGGATTTCGGTTCTTGAACAAATTGTTTACGTGAACTTGGCTGATAGTGCCTTATACAGAAACTTAAAACTTCTTTTTTTCTATGACAGTTCCGGTAATTTAATGTATAAAAAACGCTAAGTACTATTCACTGCATTCTATATCTTGCATTAAAACAAAACTACATGTAAGCAGGCAATATCTTTGGCGTTTGCCATTGGCGTCTAAAAGAAAATTTTCGGATTTCAGAAATATTATTAGATTCTCAATTCACAGAGATTTCGATAGTTACATGCCGTCCATGTAGAATGATATGAAACGTGATCCGGTACAACTTTGGAGTTTCATTCATGGATGTGACAACATTTCCAGATTACCAGCATCCCTTATATATAATGAAATAGAATGCTCCAACGCAAATACGAATGCTAACTACTTTTCTTCAGTAGGTTTTTTATTGAAAGAAATCATCTAGATTCTGTTAAGAAATTAAAAAAAGGTTATAGAGATAGAGGGACAGTATATATGCTAAAAGACTCCAGAATATCGTTTGGAGTACAATTGCTATATATATATAAATATACATAAACAATTTCATCTTATCATTGATATGTTTCTCGGACAACTGAAAGCTGAGCAAAATAACAATTATTAAGAGTGGAAATAAGGATATAATATTTTATCGATTTGTAACGCTGACGAATAACTTCTCTAAAATGTTTGAGAGAGCCGTAGCTGATTTTATGGATCAGAATGTCGTAAACGAACCAACCCTCAACATGGCTTTATAAAGAGAGAATCAACTGGACAACTATGGCATAATATGTCTCTGATCCTCTAGAGGTGGATGTTCTATATACAAACCTATCTAAGGCGTTTGACATGGTTCCCCATTACAATTTATTATCTAAATTGAAGAACTTTAATATAAATCCTAATTGTATCAATGTTATTACATGTTACTTGATTGACCGTTCAAACTTTATTGAATGTGAAAACACTAGATTACAGAGATTTCATACTTCGAGTGGAGTCCGGCAAGGGTTCGTCACAGGACATTTACTTTTTATATAATACTATATTTTAATGATTTACCATATTTACTTAAGTCGAACTGTATGTGGATGACATAAAAATATATGCATTATATTCGTGATTGTAAGCAACTTAAAGATGACTTCATTCATGTAAGGAATTGGTCTGCAATTAATGGCTAGTGTGGAAGGATGTCATTTTAAAAAAGATGGTCACAGTCCACTATAATTATATAATAGATGGACGTCAATTGGGCAGGGTGAAACTATTTAAGGACCTTGCAGTGTGGTTTCACGGCTCTCTTACATTTTCTTAACATATCCATCAGGCGCATAGTAAAAGCTACAAATAGCTAGACTTTCTAGTTCGTAATACTAGATTATTCGAAAGTACGGAGCATTTGACGAAATTTTACCAGAGCTATGTTAGGGTTTTTGAGCTTTGGTCGTTTTAGGTATAATGAAAATGGTAGAGATGAAATTGAAAAAGTATAACGTGTATTTTTAAAAATTATCCACCATCGTACTCAACTTTTACTGCAGTAGTTCGATTTTATAAGTCTACAAGATAAGCATACTATCTCATAATTACTCTTTGCGTTTAAGTTTATTAAGGACCTGGATCACGATGCGAGACTTTGTTACGCTGGATCAGCAACGGGTTCTTATTTAATTGTTAAGTACAAGAAAAACAAAGATAGGTGTAATAATGTAACATACATTCACTAAAAGCAATTCCCTCACATTAAATGAACAGTATAAAATGATCGGTATTTAAATAATATTTAAATCAACAAATGTTTTCCACTAGACATACGTATGTATATTCTGTTCAAAACCTAGTTCTCATAGATAAATAATTATGAATTATAACAAAAAAGACAAATAAGCATACAAAATTTACAAAGTGTATAACGAACTTTAAGTAATATTTAGATGTTATCGATGACTAAATGTATAATAGCAAATGATTAATTATTGACTTATAAAAATAACCGTATTACAGTGAATGTTTAATTATTGACTGGGAACAGTTGCAACGTACGCCCTGTTCTTATTAGGACTTAATATCAACACTCGTACTTTTTAGCTAATTAACGGTGTTTACCAGCTCAGAAAACGTCGAAAAGTGGGCGGGGCTCCCTGTTAAGCCGAACGCCACAATATTGTAACCTTAAGAGGCTTCCGCTAATATTGAAACCGATAATCCCGAAAATATATTCATCTAATTACTTAAAGCAAGGGTCCCGCATACAAAAAAAAAGAGAAGAGGGATGAAACAACATACGCGCTAAACAGATTTATTGTACACTCCGCGCAACATGAATAGGACCACCCGACTTGTTGCAAGCTTTCGGTGGTTTGAAAAACAATTCATTTACTAAAAATACAATGCAAGTTTGTAATGGTATGATATGGCAAATAATACGCATTATTGCGCAATAGTGCCTAACGTTATGCATTGGGTGACGTAAGTACCACATACATATAAAATGCACCGCGCCGGTTGGATACGACCAGTATTTAATAGTAAGCTACCGGATGAGTGTCGAGTTACAACGTGTATCCGGATAAACAAACATCTGTAATTAAGGGTATTGTGCAACGATGGGACGACAGAAGTGCTTAAGTATGGAAGAAATTGGAAAAATTAAAGCGTTCCATCAACAAGGGTATTCCTCAAGGGCTACTGCAAAGAAAATAAGTCGATCACACCAGGGTGTGAACAATTTTATTAGGGATTCCGAGAATTATGGAAAACGTTTTAAAGGGCGAACAACATCCGTTACAACTAAGAGAGAACGTCGAGCCATATTACGCGAAGCATCGAATTCGGCATTAACGGCAAGACAAATCGCGAATAACGTTGGAACGAATGCATCGGTAAGAACTGTACAGAAGTTATTGAAGACCTGTCCGCATTTAAAACGTTTGAAAATTAAACGACGGCCTCCTTTAAGGGAATTTCAGCGCACTGCACGTCTTCAGTTTGCTCAAGCAAAAATGGGGTGGACAAGAGAATGGCAAACTGTTATTTTCAGTGACGAGAAGAAGTTTAATTTAGATGGTCCGGATGGGTTTTCTTATTATTTCCACGATTTACGTAAAGATGAAGTGATTCAGTCGCGAAGGCGAGCCGATGTTGGTTCAGTCATGGTATGGGGAGCTGTTTCCTATAACGGACCTGTTGATTTAGTAATAGTGAAGGGCAGACAGAATTCGGAAAAGTACGTCCAGCTGCTGCAACAGGTGAAAGACAAATTTTCCAACGTTATGGCAGGTGGGCCATTTATTTTCCAACAGGATAATGCCAGTATTCACACCGCGCGCATTGTTCGACGCTGGTTTCAAGAACAAGGTTCTCGATTGGCCATCGCTCTCCCCCGACCTGAACATCATAGAAAATGTTTGGGGATGGTTGTCGCGTAAATTGTACTCCAATGCTACTCAATTCAGTTGCGCTGACGAATTAGAGCAGGCGCTGAATCGAAGTTGGGCGGAACTTCCCGTTGACTACTTGAGAACCCTGTATAATTCCATTCCATCCCGACTATTTGAGGTTATAAGAAATAATGGCAAAAGTACTCATTATTGAACAATAAAGTATTTTGTTATTGCAAACGAATCTTTTATTTTGTAGATTGGTCGTATTCAAGTGGCGTTTAATTACTCTACTTATTGTCATTAGTAACTACATTTGCACTGACTTTTACAAAAATTATATTTGGTACCTACATACATCTTTTTATCAACCCTCTTATTTTCGAAAATAACAATTCCAGCGCGCTACCATGTTTATACCAACTACAAATGTCATATATGCAGTTGGTCCTATTCATGTTGCGCGGAGTGTATATTAGCTAATTAGATGGACAAAATATTGCCTAATTAATTAACGAATTTATCTAAATTAATAATTTAGAGGTGAGATAATTATAGTCAAAAAACAAAAGTTCCTTTTTGCCCTCCTGTACGTACAGTTGTTTCGCAATAAAATTTTAGAATAATACATGTGCCCCTAATTGGACATTTCCCAAGTACAACACTGAAGCATACCCACTAAATAATTGCAAAAAGGTAAATTAACAAGCTAATAAAATTCAGCTAACCACTGAATTAATTGTTACTTAGACATTTGGTTCTAGAAGCAATCGTTAAATGAACTAGAGGGCTAACTATAAACTGGTTAATGAACAAAGAAAATGATCAATTAAAACTTACTGTTAAGAACTTGTGAAGTCAATAAAAGTAGCCGGCTAAAGGCCAAACTATTTACTGTTAACGAGCCAAGAAAATGATCTGTTTGATCTAACTGTTTCTACCACTGTCTTTAACTTTGATTACCACTTATACATTTCTAAAAAATAATATCTAACAAGTAAAATAACATTAATGTATGATTACCTCCTTTGTTTTATGATAAATAAATAAATACAGGGTAACATTATTTAATAGAAAATATATTTATTTACACGTGATGGTTAGTAAATTTATTACAAGCGCGTGTCCGGCTAGCTGAAGTGCTGTAATAAATGCAAATAAACAAGAAAGTAATGGTAAGGCTGTAATAAAAGTAAATCTAGAGATATGCAACTGTTTAATAAAATATAAAAAGGGTTAGATTAAAATATGTATCGGACGATACGTAAAGTACTTGCAGTTTGTGTGTGTATATCCTGGGCCAGGATGTTAGGTATATTTTGCGGTCGCAAAATAACCATGTGGACACTGCGTTAAAAACTTAATGGTATACCTCGCGGAAGTAATGCGTGTGGACTTGGTCATGGTTAAGAAATAACCCGTAGCTGAAGGGTAGGATACTGCTCATATTCGAATCAACCAATAGCAAAAGAGTATAGGCACGCTAAAAATATTGACATAAATTAAAAGTGTGATATTAATTTCAATATAAGCACCTAGCAGATGGATATCTTGACAGAATAATAGACGTCAATTTTGTGTGAGAAATAGAAGGATTAATATTTGAATCTCTTTTGCATTTAGATATCAATATGCGGAATAAATATTAAATGTGATTTAATGGAAAATTACCAGTGATGAAAAGGTTTGTTGTAAAAGTTCTAGATATTCGACTTCCTAGAAAATTACAGTTTGTTTTATTACAGCCTGGCGGTACGTGACGAAAACAAAAGATCTCGCATCTGAATGTCTATATAAAGGACAAATAATGTCAAGATAATAAGCAATAAATAATAATTTAAAATTCAAAATCGAATTATTTTTAAATTAAAATAAATTAATTTAAAAAACATATATAAACTTATTATACAGTAAAACCTGTCAATAACGGCCACCCAAAAAGCAAAATATATTGGCCGTTATATAAAGGTGTCCGTAATTGACAGGTTTTTCGTCTCACAAATAAAATACATAATTAATTTTAGGATTTGCTTTCTTTATTTTATTAATTAAAGTAAATAGTATATAAATACAAATATGTGTAAGAAAAACTAAAATTTTAATGTATTTACATATTATAGATAATATGACATCTAATAAATTATTTATATGTACATATTATTACAATATATTCATACCAAAAAATACAATTTATTAGGATTTTTTAAAGTATGTTTCAATATTTGTTTGCTTCACATTTTTTAGCTTCGATTTAAAAACTGCAGCTTCGCATGTAAGTAAAATTTTAGAAACATCCATATAAATGTCACCATTGTTATTGCACAATAAATAATTTTGTATGTCTCTTAATTTTGCACACACTTCACTCAAACTAGATAAACTAGATTTTGGAGTTTCACATTCGTCCAGGTCACTATTATCAGAGTTATGTTCTTCATCATTATTGCACAAATCTTCAACAATTTCTGGAATACTGAAGTTAGGGCTCTCTGTAGGCACATGACGATCAATAGAAGCATATTCATCTAAATCCATCAAAAATTCGTTACGAACTGCAGGATATATCTGGGCAAGAGGTATTTCGTCTTCTTCATCAAACATTGTGTCCTCCTGGATAACATCAGAGAATCCGGCCTTGGAAAAACATTTTTTAACTGTAGCAGGAGATACCTTTTTCCAAGCAGCTGTAATCCATACAAGTGCATTGGCTAAATTTATGTTTTTTTCAAAAATGTCAAAATCACATTCATTGTCAATAAACGTTAGAAGGTTTTTAATCAAAAAATTTCGGTAAATCAATTTGAAATTCTGAATTATTCCTTGATCCAAGGGCTGACAATACGAAGTGGTGTTTGGCGGCAGGAAGACTAGTTTAACATTTTCTAATGGAGCTTTAGAATGTGAAGTGGCATTATCCAAGAAAAGAAGCACTTTTCTATTTTGTTTTTTCATTTTATTGTCAAATTTATGCAGCCATCTTGTCATAATTTCCGTTGTCATCCATGCCTTTTTGTTAGAAACCCATTCTAAGGGTAATTTGTCCACATGACTACCCTTAAAACAGCGAGGATTTTTACTTTTTCCAATTATTAATGGATCTTCCTTCTCACCTTCCATATTTGCACATAGTAAAACAGTCAAACGTTGTTTTGCTGCCTTCTTCCCTGCACAATTCTCACTTTTTAATGCAAATGTCTTATTTGGCATAGCGCGGTAATAAAGACCTGTTTCGTCGGCATTAAACACATCTCGAGGAGAATAATTTATTAAAATCAACGGTAACTAGGTTTTCCAGTCTTTTATATCGTCCAAATTAACCTCTGCGGAATCACCACAAATTGATTTAAAAGTTATACTGTGTCGCCGACAGAAACTTTCCAACCATCCATTAGATGCTGCGAAATTTTCCATCTTTAAACTGCTTGCTGTCTCCAGTGCTTTTTGTTTAAGTAGCGGCCCAGATATTGGAATTGCTTTATTTCTGGCTTTGCAAAACCAATTGTAGACGACTTGATCCACTGCCAATCCTTCCGACTTTGGAAATTTTCGTTTTAGCTCCATGTTAACACCTTCCTCGACCATCTTTTTTAATTCACCTTTATTTTTCATAATATCGTTAATTTGTGTTTTTCCAACCCCATATTTTTCGGCCAACTTTCGCGAACTTAACTTAACATACTTTTCACTTTCCGCGATTATATTTATTTTGTCTTTTAGCGACAAACGTTTTCTTTTTTGCGACATAATTAATTAAGAACCTTTCGAATACGGAGACAACTTTAAACTGAATTGTTTCCTTTAGAATAATAAAGTTTAAATCGAAAAGGGTGAATTACTACCAGGTAATAGGAAACCCCGGGAAACCCGACAATTTGTATTAGGTATTTCCGTCAATAAAGATATACATGTCATAAATAGTCCGGCCGACATTGGCAGGTAAATTTCTATGAAAATAGGCCGTAAAAGTTTGGGTTATTTGGCCGCGGCCGTTTAACAAAGGTGGTCGTAATTAACGGGTATTTGTGTATGGGAATTTCCTTATTGTCGATTCGGTGGCCGCTTTAGTCAGGTGGCCGTTAACACAGGTTTTACTGTATAATATAAAGAAAAAATTGAAAAGTTACAATTTTAAAATGAATTATAATATTTTATAAATTCGATACCTGCAATAAAGCTTTGACTTTACACATTCAAGAATAAGAAAAACAGGTAAATTCAGTGGTGATATGAATACTGAAAATTTTTATACTTGTAAATGAATTGCCTCTACGTTTTAAATAGCTCTAAATACCAGGTTGTTCAATAAGTTTTATCGTTCGATAAACGCGATTTTATGCCTTGAAATACATTTTGTTATTCAATATTACCTCCATGAATATACACTTGTTCTAGTGATCTTCTAATTTATGGATTCCATCTCTGAAGTGAGAATCCGTAAGGCTGTCAGAATGCTATGCTTCCACAGCTGCTATTATCCCTTCGTTCTGTAAATCAGATCTTTTCTCACGAATTTTTACATCCAGCTGGCTCAAAAGATTACATTAATAAAGTGAGCTTATCGTTTTACTAGTTTGGATGTAATCCAAGAACAAAATTCCTTTTGCATTCCAATCGATGCTAACTGCCTATTTCTGGACCCTAACTCGCTTCGGAACCGAAATACCGGGTTCACACGACTCCTTAGCCTCTTGTTTTGATCGAGGATCATGGTGCCCAAGACCCAAGTCTCAACCATAATGATTAAACGACGCACAAAATCGTTTTTATTCTTTCTAGAAGGCCTCAAATGTTGCTAAGAAAGTCGCATTCGCATGTGTTTTTGTTCCATTGTTAACGAATGCGGCACCCATTGTGCACACAGCTTTCCGAAACCCAAAACTTCAGACAAAATATTGTTCGCACTGCCTAATGATATGCCTAAGGCGTCTACTAAATCTCTCTCGGTTAATGGACGATCTTCCAAAACATATATTATATTTTTGCTACGATTGCAGGCGTTGATGCACTTTTTGGGTGTCCTTCATGTGAATCGTTTTCAAGACTTGTACGACCACGTTTAAATTCAGCAACCCATTTTTCAACTGTTATAATCGAAGGTGAAGAGTCCTTATACACTTTTAACAATCGTTCATGAATTTGTTTTGGTGCTACATCTCCCAAAAAATAAGAAGTTTACCACTGTACGATATTCAGTTTTTTCCATTGTGAAAAAAATACTATGACACGTCAACTTTGAACACCTGTAAATATACGAATGAGAAAACTTGAAGCGTGTTCATAAAAAAGTAGTACAATTTTCAGAAAAATAAAACTTACGGACCTAATAGCGCCATCTCGTATCGAACAACAAAGCTTATTGAATAACCTGTCATTTCTAAGAAATGGGAGTGTACATATATTTAAAACTGACGGCATTCTTTGCTGTTAGAGTAAAGTAGCAGAAATATATATTATAGTGGCAATGGACGTTCACTGCATCAACCCTTCTTAAAGTTATTAATTGGTTATATTCATTGAGATGTAAAAAGCGCTTCCACGTAAGCCCGTTCTCTTACACTTACTCCAAGAACTTATTTTGCAGCGAAAATGTATGAGTAGTAGGTTTTGCCTTCAGCCAGATATATTGTTCAAACGACGTTAACAGGAATTTAGCTAGAGTTAATAAAAGAACACGCTACCCTGTCCTTCAGAACACAACCTGCTTAAAGTGGTTTGACGTTGTTGGATTAGTAATTACAAGGAAGTTAGTGCGTGAGAAAATCAATCTCCGCCAAAAAATTTCATATATATATATATAGGATAGTCAGAAATTCACGGATAATCATCAGGTAGGACGATTCTATCGTTAATTCTGAGTTGACAAATCCCAATACAGAAATGTTATATTGTCGGTCTTTAAGGCACACGAGATCACAAATTTTGAAAATGTGCGACCAAAAATATATATTGAATTTTTTGAAATTTTCTATGGAAAACCATGTTTTCTTCTATCAAAAAAATTTTGCCTTTTTAATCATTTCTCTAACTTCTTTTTTACGTTAAAGTACATATGGCAACCTTGCCCCAAAATAATGTCTGTAATTTAAAAATACATATTCGTCAAATTTTTGCGTTTGTCAGTTTAACGTTCATTGTTTTTGCTTCCATTACTTACCTCATTTTTGTGTTATCCTAAGCAATTTTAACGATGATATTTGGGCCTTACAATGGAAATGCGCACTTGGCAAAGACAAATATGTAATACGGTATCTACACCGGCAGCGTCCATATACCAATACATTTCGAAGACTGGATAGGAGATTTCGTGAAACAAGCACATTCGTTCTCAGACAACGTGATGCAAGTAGACTAAGACATCGTCGTACAATCAAAGTTGAAGAAGAAATTTTGGATATTGTTCATCGGGATGCTACTTGCAACACTAGACAAATAGACTACGAAATAAACATCCCATGTGAGACGACAGTTCCTTCAGTGCTTACGAAAAGCCTTTTAAGACCGTTTCATGTAACAAAAGTACAACGTTTATACGAAAATGATAATTTGCAAAGATAAAAGTTTTGCACCATAATTTTTAAAAAAATTCAAAAGGATCTCAACATTTTATCACTTATTTTATGGAGTGACGAAGCATGTTCACAAGAGATTGGTACCTCCAACAGTTACAATTTCCACTTTTTGGGCGGATGAAAATCCCAAAGCTGTTCGAGAATTTGGGCACCAAAGAAACTTTTCTGTGAATGTTTGGCTATGCATATTAAACCTTCACATTGTAGGACAAATTTTTCTTCTTTATTGAATAGTGTTCCATTAAATGTCAGAGCCAACATGTATTACATGCACGATGGTGCATCAGCTCATAATGCAAGAATTACAAGAACATGGTTGAACGAACGTTTTCCAGATAGGTGAATTAGGCGAAATTGACCAATAACATGGCCCGCAAGGTCGTCGCATTTTAATCCTTCCCTGACTTCCTTGATTGGGGTTTTTTGAAGGAAAAAGTTTATGCGACATCTCCGGCCAATGAGCAAGAAGTAATAAATACAATTAACGCCAAAATACAATTAATTACCTCAGATATCTTGTAATGTGTCCTAAATTCAATTTTACGAAGGATACAGTTTCGTTTTCAAACCGATGGTTACCACTTTCAGCATTTATGTCGATTGTTATTATTATTTTCATTAGGATTAAATAAAACTCGTATTTTTATTATCATTCCCATTTCTGTACCACTAATTTAGCTTCATCCCTTCTCATGTTGATTTTCCGGTTTGACCAGCTTACATATGATTGATCGCAATCTCTACAAACACCTTGCTTCTCTAACATTATTCTCTCTTTGTAGTTTCGGAAACAATCGCCTAACTTTTGGCAGTAGTAAAAGCTGGATTTACATTTTTATTAAGTATTCTGCTGACACGGTCCATTGTATATTTATATATATATATATATATATATATATATATATATATATATATGTACTATATAAATATATATATTATATATTTATATAGTACAAAAATATTCTTGATTTCTGTTCCTTTTCGTTTTCTGACTTGTTTCTTTGTCGTTTACATAATGACTTATTTATTAAAGCAGAATCGTATCCATTTTTTATTAATTCTCGGCGTATTCGTTGTGTTTCCTCTTGCCTCTGAACTTGTTGTTAAGATTTTTATGATCTTGTAACCACTGTATTTACTACGGCAAAGAGCTGAGCTGTATGATGGGCGATTTTACGTTTAGATAATGATTTTTATGCGTGAGTCTTCGGTATACTGTGTATTCCAATGTTGTATTCCGTCCATCTTCTTTATCACTAGAAGATCCAAGAACGATGTTGGTATTCGACTTGTGTTTCCATGGAAAATTATATTTCAGCGTGTATCGAATTCAGATGTTCCAGAAAACGATTTAGGTTCATCTTCCCGTCGAGCTTTTGCGGCAAATGTTTTATTCACATAGCTTGGGCTTGAAGTTTATTGTCACACGAGCTCTGCTTTCAAAATCCTCCACAAAGATATTCGCTACAGTGAGCGATAGTGGCGATCCCATCGTGTCTGTAGTGTTGATTGTCGTACATAAAGTAGATCTTTGTCAGTTGAGCAGTCAACAGTTCGTACCAGAACCAAAGAATTTTTATTACGCGGAAGAAATCCAAAACTAGAATTTCTCAGTAAAAATATTTGCCTAAATATATATACACTTGAACTCATATTTTCCGTTCTCTGAATTCTACTATTAAGCTACCGAGGAGTGCAACTTCTAGTCTTGTTAAAACGCCATAAATCGCTTTACGGAAACAGATCTTAGTCAATTATAAATAGTAGTCAGGTCTTTGGTTTGAAGTTGCACTACTCGGTAGCTTAATGGTAGAGCAGTCGTCCAGAGAACGAAAGATGTGGGTTTAAATCTTACTTGCGGTAGAAAATTTTCTGTAATTAATGAAACGATGTAATAGCAGAAAAACATTACATATTATTTTTTGTGCAGATGTAATTGTTAAAATTGGAGTTCGTATTTTTCAAAATGTGAGAAGAAAGACTTTGACCCTAACAAATATTTATAGAGCAATAAAGCGAGGGTACGTTTCTATTTTCGAGACACCAGTTTGTTTCACAACTAAATCTAAGTCAAGTATATCGTGATTTACTTAGGGGGCAATACAGAAAACTATAAATATTGAGTTTTCATTACTTACGATTGTCTCTCAACGATCTCAATTTTTTGAATCTACGTGTGAAGAAATCCGATAGTTTGGAAGTCAAAAAATTATCAAATCAATTTTGAAGCGGGACATCGTTATTAAAGGAGATTTCTCAAACGTCGTTTGATAGAGAGAGAAGAATAATACCGATATGGAATGGCTTTCTAACCGAGTTCTTGAATAGACAGTTTCGTAATGTTAACACTATGAGGGAGAGCGTCATTGTGCTTTAAAATTACTTGATGATATCTTCTCAGTCTTTTTTTATTATGTTCCTTAATCCAAATGGCAATCTCAACAGAAAATTAGTAGGTAGTCTCCCTCAAAGAAAGCTAAGACATTTTCAAAGATGGAATAATGTCTATGAAAGGAATCATTTTCATAGACCATTTTGAAAAGGACGGTTTTATTATGCAGCTCTACTAACAAAATGTAGAAAGCACTGGAACGACCATTTCATCATAACAACTCGCGTTCTTATACTAATCTTAATCGCAAAAGATTCTGTCGACTGAGATGTTTGAAGTGACCTCTATTTATTTCCCAAAACGCAAATTTTTCCTTTCTAGAAAGAAGTTTCGATTGGATGAAGAACTTATTGCAACAACGTAACAGGATTTTGAAAGCGCCCATTGCAAAAGGACACTTCAGTATCGTTGGTCCAAGTAAGTTGAAGCTGAAGGAAAATATGTTGATAAATAATAAGAAAATTTAATTTTAATACAAATTAATATTTGTTTCACTACAGGTCTCACTTTCCGTCAAATCATCCTAATAATAGTAAGTGTTTTTGACTTTCCATTAAAAGCCAATAAATAAAAGCACCGTTTGTTTACAAGTGTTCTTTTAATAATATTGTAGATGAGAATTACTAAAACTATTTTCGAAGAGACAAGTCATTATGCATAATTGGGTAACGATCATGTGCAACTTTATTCTTATATTGATGGTGTTTTCAATTACAAAACTGTAGTTCGTTAATTGTAAGAATTTAAAATTGTATTTTTCCTTAACATTAATGTAAATATTTTAATTAGAATGAAATAGAACATATTTTATGTATAAAAAAATTCAACTAAGTGGTTTTTCAAAAGTATTTTGTACTTTATGTAATGGTATTTGTATAACATTATATAGTTATGACTATAGAGTGAGGAATAAGGTCGGCGCATCACAGGCGTGTGCTTGAGATAGAGTAAGTAAAACATATATATATATATATATATATATATATATATAAAATTATGAAAGGTGAAATAGTCTTTTAAGCAGCGTTTCCAGTATAATCATAAACAGGATAAGATCGGCTAAATATTTGACACATCAGATATGCTGAACATTAAGTTAAGAATTTTTCTATCTCCGTTTAGTCTATAAAAAAAGTGACCCAGAACGCATTTAATAGACAGCCGTTTTTTATTAACATCTAAAACTCGTCATTTATTGACACAGACTATTTTTATTTCATACTCATATCTCTAAAATGTTTCTATTCTTATATTATCGTTTGCCATAACGTAATAGCGTTACATTTTCGGAATTAAGTAATTTTATTATTTAAAATATTCTTACAAACATTAACAACACATAGTATACGGGTGCACGCTTTTTATTTACCTTTTCAGTCCTTACACAACTTGTATTATAACAACGAATTCTTTAAATAAATATTATTACATATTATATCTGATACATGAACCTATCATCATATTACACAATGGCACACAAAATTTTATTGTTATATATCTGTGGCGGACATTTATTCTATGTTTCCATCCATTAATTCACCTGTACTTCTCACGTTTGAATTCTCAAAGTTGGTCAAAGTACGTTCTAATGCCTAGAATAGTAAAGCGGTTTTTATTAATATACAGTTGTAATTGAAAAACTACAATTTCAATCACATAATTGTTTTATAAATAATAACACAGTGCCTTTATATTTATCCAAATATAAAAACCACAATTAATTTTTTTAAAATCATTATAACAGTAGTTATATTGCGAAAAATATAATAAGATTTAAATGCAGGCGCATACAAAATTATTCCATTATATTGGGTTGGCAACTAAGTACTTTCGGTTTTGTAGTATAAAATAAAACACTTTTTTTTTAAACAAAGAATAGTTTTTAATCAATTATATATTTTCCATTTTGCTCAATGACCTTTTGCCATCTTTCTTTCAGCTGCATGATTCCGCGCTCATAAAATTTCTGGTCCTTATCAGCAAAAAACTGAACCAGGTGCGAGTGAAGGTCATCGTCATTTATGAAAGTTTTACCATTCAACGAATTCTGCAAACGTCGAAATAAATGGTAATCAGATGGTGCTAGATCAGGGCTGTATGGGGGATGTGGCATCACTTCCCAGCCAAGCTCCAATAGTTTCCCACGAGTTGACAAAGATGTGTGAGACCTTGCATTATCTTTGTGGAAAACTACACCTTTCCGATTTGACAATTCTGGCCGTTTTTCTTTGATTGCTTCATCCCGTTTTATTAATTGTTGATAGTAAACATCAGAATTGATCGTTTGGTTCCTTGGAAGCAGCTCAAAAAACACAACACCTGTGTAATCCCACCAAACTGACAGCATGATCTTTTTTAGATGCAATTCAGCTTTCGATGTGGTTTTAGCTGGTTTATCGTGTTTGCTCCTTGATCGTTTTCGAACTATGTTACTGTACAGGACCCATTTTTCATCACCAGTGATGATTCTTTTTAAGAAAGGGTCGGTTTCATTTCGTCTAAGGTGCATATCGCAAAAGTTGATTCTTTGTGTTAAATGAATTTCTTTCAATTCGTGAGGTACCCAAATATCAAGCTTCTTAACTAGCCCAAGATATTTTAAATGTTTTTCAATTGTTGTGTGCGATACATGTAGCCTCTCCGCAACCTCTCGAACAGTTATATGACGATCCTCTTCAATTATGACTTTGATTTGGTCATCATCAACTTCAGTAGGCCGACCAGAACGTTGCTCATCTTTGAGGGAAAAATCTCCAGAACGGAATTTTTTATACCAATTCTGATACGTGCGCTCTGTTAAGCAATTAGCACCATAAACTTCACATATCTTTTTGTGAGCCGCAGCAGCTTTCTTTCCTTTACGGAAATAAAATAGTCAAATATGTCGAAAATGTTCGTTTCTGCACTCCATTTAAAATTAACCCACAACTAATAGCTTTAATAAAAATCACGCACTACTTGCTTCTGAAGTTACGTCAATGTGACTAGTATCACGCGAAAAACGGTAAAGTACAGCACTAACATACGTTATACAAAAAATAAAGCAACGCTCTCTATCAGTGAAAACCGAAAGTACTTAGTTGCCAACCCAATATTAAAAGATTTAAGTAATGTAAATGTATGAAGTTTCACAATGACTACGATTTTTACAATAAGTAAATGGTACGGGGTTCCACCTCGCCTCGCTCTATCAGTTTCCTACTAATGCAACATGATGTATGCAGTTGTAACAAGTAAATGCAGTTTCGGATAAATACGAGTATAACCCTTACCGAGTAATAATAAAAAATAATCTTAGATTAAAATCCACTTCGTTATTTCATAGGATTACCCGGTTAACCCTACATTTATATTCAAATATTTCTCCAGTCGATTAAGTCATTCGCGACAATTACACATAAAGCTGAAAAATCATTTTTTGTTTCACAGAACATTTTATATTAAATAATATCTGAATATACATAAATGTAAATTATACAAATAAAAAATTTTTTAATAATGCTCTTGTATAACTAGTTTTCCAAATTTCATTAATAATTAATCATTAAATTTGTTTTAAAGAAAATTATATTTCTTTAAATTTCATCCTAAAAATAAACTCACGTTTTCCGATTTTTATAGAAAGACAAATAACGACATATATGACTTCTTTTATTTATAAAATTTGATCAAATACATTCAAGTCGTTTTTGAAGGAATTGTATTTTTAATTCTAAACCACCTGTATACTATCCTTACTCGATTTTTAATAGAAACACAAATAGCAACATATTGTAATATTAACGGTCTATACATTTATCAAAGTTAATCAAAATCGTTAAAGCCGTTTTTGAGAAAACCGTTTTTTTTTTCAATTTTTTCTACAAAAACGAATAATGGAATATCAGATCCCTATCTATGATTTAATCACTAAGGTTGATATATAACCCCTTTCCACATTAACTTTCGTAATTCTGTACACGCATTTCGACTACTAAGTTGTCATCATCAACAGATAATTGCAAAATGTCGCACCTAGTAAACCACGGCGAAAAATACCTGTACGAAAACAAAGTCCGTATGCGATCTGTACCATTGAGAACCAAAATGTACACTGACAGTGTACATTTTAGTTAATCAACCACAGGCTCCATCAAATTCAAAAACCCTATCTATGAAATATTTATTTGTTCATAAATCACAAAATCATTCCAGCCGTTTTTTGAGAAAATATACTTATTTATTCAATTTTACCACACAAAAACGAATAACAAAAAAAATCGTATTCTTCAATTTTACTCACGAACAAACTACCCTTTTTGAATTTTTTCCTGACTAACGAATAACAAAATATTATATTATTTACAGTTTATTTATTTATGAAATTGAAACAAGGTCGTTAGTTAGTTAGTCGTTCGTGATTTTCATAATGTAAATCCCCAAAAACATCTAGATCATGGACAAGAATCGGGATACAACTAGACAAAGTGGTACGCAATTGAATATAACAATGTCAAAATAATATAACTTCTCTAAAATGTAAGACACACCACCAAAAAAAAACTACTCAAAAAAGAATAAAGCACTAATTCTAGTACTATATGTGCGATAATTTTTCCGCATATTATTCAATATGCGGAAAAATTATCGGGCATTTTCAGAACATGTGCACCAGACTAGGTAGAAGAATATAAATATAACAAGACAATCCTAGAAACTATTCAGAAATGTATTTCATAGTTTGAGGTGTTTTTAGTCCATCAAAAACTTTTATAATATTCCCACTAGTAATGGGCAAAACGATTCACACCGCTCAAAACCAAGATGTACACTGAGCGGTGTGGATCGCGTACGGAGTTTGATTTTCGTACAGTTGCTTTTCGCCGTGTTTTACCAGGTGCGACACTTTGGGATTATCTGCTGATGATGACAACTTGGTTGTCGAAATGCGTATACAGAATTTACGAAAGTTAATGTGGAAAGGGGTTATATATCAACCTTAGTGATCAAATTCATTGGAACATATTTCCTACATTAAATTTCCTAAAGAATATTATTGTAATTCGTTTTCCACAAAAATTAAAAATATGTGATACTTACTGTAATAAGTTCATTCATGTTGTACCTATTCAAAGCAATACATGCTGAGATTGTGTCATACAATAATTCTAACTGTAAAACTGCCAAGCCCTCGGAAGTCTCATGCGATGTCCTTCTCCATAAATTATACATGTGACTCATACTCGTATCTTCTGAATTTTCATAATTCGTGGATAATGAGGTTTCAGAGGCCGGTTCCTTCTTAATTTGTGTAGGATTATATAAAGATGTAAAGCTTCTACTTCGTCGTGCTGTTAAAACATTTGGCTCACAATCCAACAAATTCGTACAGTCAATCAAATCAATTAGAGACTGATAATTGTTATTACGACATGGATTTACTTTTGGCAATGGTTGCTCGAACTCGTAGTGATCTGCACATTCATATGAGGAACAATGAGTTGTATTGAGCACATTCTCGCAGTTCGAATTCATTATGCGGTTGGCTATAAAAGACTTATTGTTAGAGTATCTATTTATTACTCTACCTATTTTTCTAAGATATTCTTAAATATATTTCAAATTATCAATATATATTCTGCATCTTCGATGGACGTAAACATTTTGGTAGAAGAAGAGGAAACATCAAGTTTATTAAACAATATGGAAATGATAACAAACTTTGGAATAAATTTGATTGAGAAAATTAACATTACACAAAGTAACATAAACCATTGTTTATATAAAAGTAAATATTTCAGCAATAAATTTCTGACTTCTGTCTAAAAAGCGATTCTATAATTTTCCCCAAAAAAACACAACCTTAATAATAAATATGTTATCATATTAATTAAGACTGGTTGAATTAACCATTTTAACAATGAAATTTTAATTAAAAGTTTTCGGTTTTTATTTATTTAGAAAATATATTGGATTTTGGTAAAGTTATGACAAATTTTTTTCTGTTTTACATAGATCATTTATTTATTAATATAAAAAGATCAGTCAATTATACAAGGGTCCCAACATGGGGAGGTCGCTTATTATAAAAGGTACAGCTATGTTTAAATTAAATAACCTATTCCCAAGAACGACGAGGGTAGTTTGATAAGTGGTGAGAATGGAAAAGAAAAACGAATTTTTTAATTCCAAAATAATTTTTGTTTTTCAATATATTCTCCTAAAAGAGTAATACATTTATTCCAACGGTGCTCCAATGCCCTTATGCCATCTCTAAAATGCGATTCCGGAAGGCTTGCAAAATACTCATTTACGAAGAAGATAAGCTCGTCGTTAGACGAAAATTTCTTTCCATCTAGTGCCGTTTTCAATTTTGGAAAAAGGTAGAAGTCGGAAGGGGCTAGATCCGGCGAATAAGGCGCATGCGGTACTAATTGGAAATGCAATTCGTGGATTTTGGACATCCAAACTGTGCTGGTATGCGAGTGAGCGTTGTCTTGGTGAAACAGAATCTTTTTCTTTGCCATTCCTGGCCGTTTAGCACGAATCTCAACATTTAATTTTTGTATTATAGAAGTTCTGCATAATATTGTCCGTTTATTGTGGCACCTTTCTGAAGGTAATCAATGAGCAATATGAACTTTGAATCCCAAAAAATTGATGCTATCACCTTGTTTGCCAATAAAGTGGTTTTCGCTTTCTTTGGAGGTGCAGAACCACGTTCTAACCATTGTTTCGACTGTTGTTTAGTTTCGAGTGTACTGTTGTGTATCCAAGTTTCATCGCAAGTCCAAACACTCATTGGGAATGCACAAACGAGTGAACTTTTGATCAGTCACAAGCAATCGCGGCACACATCTTGCCGAAAGCTTGAAAATGCCCAATTCTTTCGTTAAAATGTGGTGTACGCGTTCTGTTGAAATGTCTACCATATCTGCTATCTCCCTCACTTTGAGTCGTCGATCTTGCGTAATAATATTATGGATTTTTATAATCATTTCCTTAGAAGTCACTATTTTGGGTGCTCCAGAGCGCGCTTCATCAACACAGCTTGTTCTACCACGTTTAAATTCATTTACCCATCTACTTATTGTGGCGGATAATGGAGCAGATTCACCTAATGTTTCCCGTAACTCATCTTTTATTTCGGTAGCTTTCATACCCTTAATTACGAAGTATTTAATCACTGCACGATACTCTGCTTTTTCCATTTTAACAAAACGACGTGTTGCTTCTTTTTCAATCAGCTGTCAAAAATAAACTAATCAACCGATTTATCTAAATATCGGAATGTAAAAATATAAATACCCAACCTATATTACAGTGCATTTGTTTTACCAATTAGAGCGCCACCTATGTGTCATTCTCATTACTTGTCAGACTATCCTCTTAGTGAAATTACAAGATATTTTTAAATATCCAAATTTCTTTCTATGTATTTCAGAAGCTACAAGGAAAAGAAAAATGCCGAATTTCTTAACCTTGTAATATTTTTTTAACATAGTAGATCCATTGTTATTTGTACATTCTTAAGATACTTCTTTATATAAAATTTAAATATCGACCCAGATTTTTTGCATTCCATGTTTTAGTTTCTACCCATAAATTAATTTTTACTTACAGGACATCAAGTAGGCTTTGACATTTTTGAACGCGTTTTCATCTTTTTTTACAATAACATAGCACATGTATTATCTATTTTAAAAAATTAAAAATGTATTTTATAAAACACTAACAATAAGTGGTCTGCAAAACTGAAAAAAAAATGATGGACGATAGAAAATTTACCATTTTGTGCTAAACATAATAAAGTCCTGCATAGTGTCGACCTAATCGTACTGCAAAGTTTATGACGTGAACACTATCAAATGTTTTTTTTACGTGGCCCCAAACAAAAAATCCAAGGATTTTAAATGTGTCCTCGTTTACCAATTCATGCATTTGGATATCGATTATTTAAATATTGGCTGATTAATTTAAACAGTCAGGTAGTGCACCATCTTGTTGGAAGCAAATACTAATATTCTCAATCAATGGTAAATCAAGTCTATCTTCTAAATTAATTTGAAATAAAATTAAATACCCTTCACTACTTAATGTTTCGTTAAAAAATATGAGCTCAATAAAATGCCGAATCAGATATCAAGAACAAATTTCATTTAATGCCAACTTTTCTTAACAACGTAAGGATTTTCAGTTTCCCAAAAATAAATATTGTGTTAATTGTGGAGGTCATTATTTGCTTTCGTCAGACCATAAAATCATAGCAGAAAAATCATTATTTTCACATTAGTTAATACGCCATTGTCAAAATTGAAATGTTCTCTCCTAATCTCCATCTCCAAGTCTCTGTACAATAACGTACTTATACTAGTGGTATTTGTAATGCTTCTAAATTCTTTGTGCTGTAGTTTTTGAAATACCAGTATTATGTTCAGTTTCTCTAGCAGATTGTTGAAGGACTTTTTAATTAATAAATTGCAAAATATTTAACTCTACAATTGCATTAACTAATTTCGAATTTCTAGTAAGTTTGGAAAACAATGTTTCTTATGAAGTTATTAGGAGTATGATGGTCCTTCCTTCGGTGGAAATTAGTATATACTAGAAATATCGGTGGGTCATTATCTCGTGAGCAGAGCATTGCTTTCATATCTCATTATTTTTTTAGTTAATAAATTCATGTACATCTTATTTAAAAAACGTCCCTCTTTTCAGCATGTTGAAAAGGGAGATATTTCTCAATAATGAAGATCTTTTAGGACGGTGAATGGCGAGCGTGTCCGGCTTTTAGAAAATCGTGGAAGATTTGGTTTTGACATGCATTGTACATACATTGTGTGGTAGAAACTATTTTAAAAGACTGTAAAAATTAAACCTTTATTGTAAAATGTTCCAATTGTAATATATAATACATACATGTCTCACGAACAACTTTAAAATCCTATAGAATGTGTATTTACTATTACTAAATATTTAGGAAAGTGGTCGATGGAAAAGAATAAGTTTCTTATCTTAAGTGACGAAAAGACTATGGAAGAAGTTATTTCATTCAACACCGGCTAGATGATTGACATGCAGTCGACAAAGTGAGGGTTGCCTGACAAGTTATCAATTAACGAAACCCGTAGTAATCAGTAATTTGGCGACTGCAATTTTACCTTAATTACGATGATATACAGGCATTGTTGTATTCATATAGCAATAGATGTTCTATACATGGCGATTTAACGCGATATAGTGCCCTATATTATACTTCCACTTATCGGATAGTTTTTTTTTCTGTTCGAGAGATGGAAGCATGTTTCCTCTTTTTTCATTTATTATTATATATATTATTAAGAAAGAAAAGTTTATTAGTAACCAAATCAAAGAAATGTGTTCGATAATAATAAATTACGATGTAGAGAAATAGGTGGCTTAACAACACTTTCACTTCGAAGTTTTTAGTACATATATCGTTAATTTAAATTTGAAGAGATACAATGGCCATTTTAGAAAATGGAAGCCTGTATTTGCTATAAAAAACCGAATAAGTTGTTCTTAGCATTTATGAAGAATGGTAAAATGCAGTTATTACTGCTGATGAAGCTTGGGTGTATTGTTATGATCTGAAGAACGGCCACCACCAAAGAAGCACAGGCGCACAAATTTTTCACAACGGTCATAACATTTTTGTATTACAAAAGGGCTGGTATGCAGGCATAGTATCCGCCAAGTACAAAAATGTTTTGCTTTAGTTGATGAAGGTTCACATTTTTAGAAAACTACTTGAATTGATTGGAAAATGAAAGCCCACCACAACACTTTCCCGCTCGTGGTTACCATTGTTGTAGAATTTTTGGACAGAAAATGTCAAATATAGCTAACAGCTTTAATAGATCTGGTACGTAGATTTCCGCGGTCGTGGTCCGTACTATGTCCTTCCGGGCTGGAACCGTGTCACTGGTATAACTGCTGACGTTTCGTACCCACTCGTATGGGACATCTTCAGGGCTCAACTACTGCTACTGTCTGTCGCACTAAAACTGGTGTAAGTCGAAGGCGTATGGGTCATGGGTCAATGGAGCGTTTGGAGATGTAGGATTGCCAGGTGTTGTGTAGGGGGTAGCCATCATCACGGTTAAGGTTATTGAGGTGCTTAGAAATCTCTACAGATTCACGGATTTTGCGACCATAGAAATGGTTAGTGCGAGATATAATATGGTGCCCGGTTTCCAGCCTATGCTCGGCAAGTGCAGAACCGGCTATGCGCAGCAACCTAGTACAACGCTCATGTTCAGAAACACGAGTGCCGACAGACCGCTTTGTTTCACCAATATATACACTGCTACACGAATAAGGAATCCTATACACACCAGGTGATTGTAAAGAAACACGGTCTTTTACGGAAAAAGGGTCAGATAATTTGGAATGGGGTTTGAAGATGGTTTTGATGTTGTTTTTGAGAAGTACCCTACTGATGCGGTCAGTAACACTTACTATATAGGGTAGATGGGCTTTAGAGCTCTCTAAAGCCCATCTACCTTATATACAAGGCTACACCCTACACAACGCCTGGCAATCCTGCATCTCCAAACAACCCAACCGCTACCGCAACGCTCCATTGACCTATAACCCATTACCCATATATAAACCTATCCACCATCGACTTACACCAGTTTCAGTGCGACAGACAGTAGCAGTAGTTGAGCCCTGAAGATGTCCCATACGAGTGGGTACGAAATATCGGCAGTTATACGAGTGACGCGGATCCAGCCCGGAAGCCCAAAAGAAGATAGTGAAGCTTTAATAGAGACCTGATATAGCCTAAGGCGATTTCTATCCACACCCTTGAACAAACAAAATACTTTAAAGGGCGGCAAGTTCAAACAGAATTGGACTTTAACAATTTAAACAATCATAGCATTAAAATTATTGTAATTCGAGAAGACTATATATAATGTGAGAGAAGTATTTTTGTTTAAATTAACTAATTAAAGTTTCCGTTCTAGTCTTTATTGAAAATCCGTCATATATTCAATATATATTATAAATTTTCTTTAACATAATAAAGTTTAATAAATAACAAATTTAACTTACATTTTCGATTACTTTTGCAATGTTTTCCACTGCAACACATTGTATTTTCCGGTATTGCCAACCCAACTTCTTCCAAATTATTTGAAACATTTTCATCAATTTTATTTCTTTTAAGCGGTACAGACGCTGTAGCAGTTTGTTCTGACTTTCTTTTACCACTCGATTCTAAAAATATTAAATAAACGTGACATCGTAAATAAAAATAAATTATAATTGAAAATACTAGCCTGTACTTTTATTAATTTCGTTTTCTGCCTGTTTCCTTTTACAAGTAAATCTATTCTTATTTCTATGTCTTCCTTGATTAATATTACCATTCTTAATTTTACTGCTCATGTCTATCTCCTCTTCAAACGAAGCGTGAATAGTTACTATTATAAATAACTTGCGATATAGGTACTTACTTTTTAAGTTAATATTTCTATTAGATGATTTAACTTTCAAAATTCTGCATGAACTGCAGTTACTACCACCTAAAAATAATGGAGCGAAGAACTGTTCTCTCTCTTCAACTGTCGGATCTTCCATTTTTATGACAATGCTGCTGTTGCTGTAGAAATAATCTTGCAACTTAAAAAAAAGACATCCGGTAGATTACATTCATGCGAAAATATGAATATATGATACCATGTCAGGTAAATCGTGACTACAAGTAGCAATAAGAAGAAGAGGTAAACCAGCATGCAAGTCTTGTAGCATAGCAGTTAAACCCAACTGAGTACTACTATCAATTAAATCCCACCAATCATCTACTCTAGATAGAACCAATATAGATGGAAGATTTTGACGTGCATTTTTTATATTACTCTGAAAGTTATTAGGAATTAGTCTTGTACTTTTTGTACAATAAGAGCTATTAAGCTTTTGTTTTAGTGCTTCCCTTGTGTGTAGTGCCAATTATAAGTTTCGTAAATATTCTTATGTTGATAAAACTGAAAAAACAGTTATAACGCAAATGATGTAGACGAGGGTAGTGTAAAACAGTGTTCGCAAAAAACAAATAAACTGAATTTATGTTGTGCCGTAATCGTGTTGTAATATCTATTTAACTATTACGCGTGAGTTATTATTAAAACTTAACGGAAATAAGGAATGGGTTGAAGGTTGACTGTAAAACTTAGATAGCGTATAGCTACTACACAAATTCCCTGACATTACATGGTGTAAACTGCAAGAACAACATTGATCGAGGTGGACCTATGCTATTATACAACAGAAAACGTAATCTAAATATGACTTTCAGGCTTTCAGTATTAAAGCTATAGTCTAAAACTATGCTATAATTTTTCTTCAAAATACATAGACAACTTATTACATGACTTGTATCATTATCAAAATATTGAAACTAAGAGAATGGAAAGAATTCCCATGGAAAATGAGAAGATACCTGAATCATCTAAACCAGGTATATTGATATAAACAGAGCAAAGTCATTCCAGTCCAGTATTGGAAACTACCTCAAATTTTTGAAAATCATCTAACTAACTACCACCACGAGGCTCACAAAATCGTCTATTTTCTTTTAAACGTAAAAAATATAATTATATGCCAAAATATAGCACAAATCATAATAGTAAACCGAGACTAGTGAAAATAGTTGAAAAGTTATGATGGATACAATGGAAAGTTGTAAAACTTCAAACTTAAAGTATTTCCACAATGCCATTATAAAAGCTAAGAATGTAAAATCTTATGTAGATTTAGGAAGTCAATGTGTTATGATGAAGGAGAGAATTAAATTTCAAGTATGATGCATTATTCAAATCGATCGTCATTAAAAGATTTGGTCATGGGTTTATTAAAACCGTTGATAAACGAGTAACCGAATTAAAAATAGACCAGGCAACGTCATCAACAAATACTAATAGTGCTAAATGTTTGTCAAAAGGTTCCATTATTAATTGGTTGGTCTTTTACTAACAAAAAACATATGTTATAATTAGAAGGGGGGATTATCTTCGAATATTTGGAGGTTCGGAAAATGACAAAACTTCTTTAAGTAACTTAACCTAATATACTTACACTGAGTCGTGAGAACATTATTTAACAATTATTGGTGTTGTGGGTTTTTATAATATAAAACAATTAGTAATAGGTAATTGCGTTATAAGATTATGTACATATATTTTAATTCTGCTTACAAATTGCAACTAAAAAGATAATGAACAGCTGGCGTAAACAAAAGCGTCGGCGAATGCTTCTCCAACATCTGTGATAAAAGTTTTATGTCGAATTCAATAATCAAAAAAAGAATAATCATATCAAGAAAAAGATTCATCTAGAAATACATTAAGAGTAAGACCACAAAAAATATCGTAGCTAGAATTTCTAAGTTCGAATTTTAATTAATGATCCTGACAAATGTCAGAAAGAAAAGTTTTTAAAAAGAAAAATTGCACATTGGTGCGCCAAAAACAAGGCGGAAGCAAGTACTACAGTTGCTACTTTCTAACCTAACTAATTATTCGTGAATTAATACGATTCCATATTAGTTGAAACATTTTGTCAGTTCCCTTGATGACCATGTTACTAGATGTCGTAAAGTAACCCAAAAACTAGTTTAAAGTACCCCAGAAAGTCATTCTAATAGTATTTTTAAAACACTGCCAACCTTTAAGAAGCTTTAAAAGGTTTTTCTCGCAATAATTTTCTTCATCCAATTTGAATATTCACTTTCTACTGTATATAGTATAGTCCCAAATAATTGTCTATGATAAATATGTTAAAATTTCAAAAATAATTTCTAAATATTAGTAAAAGTAATAACTACAAACAAACGTAAATATTAAAGTGAATAATAGTTATGAGAGCGGATTAGTAATTACTAAGACCAGCTATGAAAACAAATTTTTTAACAAGAAATTATTTTATTTATCAATAAATTATCCTTCTAATTCATTACATTTAGTGCACACATATTCAAGTTTTCCATTCGTTATACTGCTCGAAATATGCATACTTTCAGTTTTTCACATTCGACCCAAATCCGTTGTTACCAAGTTTTTAGGTTGGTAAAAGAGAAAGAGTGTGGAGGCCAAATCTGGGGAATAAACGAGGTGCGGACGTCATTCGAACTGTAGTTAATGAATTTTTATCACCGAAGCAGTCGAAGAGTGAACACATTCATTATCTTGAAGAAAAAGCATTCGTTTTTCCATAATTAATCATTTTTTAAGATAATTGATAAGAATCCCAAAATGCAGTAGCCATAATTTTTCGGATAAGGAGCTGGTACCGGGCTCAGTCCATTGTTTCGATCGTTGTTATGTGTACCCAGATTTCATAAACAGTTATTATTCGACGCCAATGGTCTTTTGAATCATGTTTTAACTTCCTTCAATTAAGAGTTGAAATGCGTTCTCGGTCGCGTTTGGTACACACTCAACAAATGCGGTACCCATCTTACGCATAATTTTTTCATATTCAATTCATAATCCCAAATCAAAACCACTGATATATATCAAATATGTAGAGGCTATATCATGTACTTTTTTAAACATTTCTGGAATAATGAATAATATCATATCTCCCTCTCTCGACCAATACATAAATGTATTGACCGACAAAGCAACATTCATTTCTGGAATACACACGTCTTTTGGGTGTCCACTGTATTTTTCATTCGTCCGATCACGTTTAAAAAGATGTCCGTGAAATCAGTGGAGAAACGGACTCCGTCTCGGCTCTGTTTTCGTCATTTGTTGTGTTCTTTCACAACAAGAACTTCATCGCTGATCGATACTTGACGTTTTAAAATAGGCTAAAAACGTCTTTGCTATCGGAATTAATACAAATTTGGACAGCTATGTTTCGAAGGATTGCTAAATTTTAAAATAAATAAGGTTTTTTTATTTATGTTGTCTTTTTTCATCGAGCTCACTAATTACTGGCTCACCCTCGTAACATAATGTTTGAAACATATCTTAGAAATTCGACCTTTCAGATCGTTCAAATTCAAAGATTGAATTTGACTTAATAGAAACAGCTTCCCAAGATAAAGTTTAATGGCATGATCTGATAGATGAAATAGTCGAACCAGTATTGCAATACTGGTTCGACTATTTCACCTATCAGGCTTTTGTAGAAGTTTATCTATTCCAAAATATGTTTTTTACGTGTTCATATTTACGCCTTATAGGAAGGAGTACTACACTATCATAATGGACATAAAAATATTCTTATTGTTAAAATGAAAATGAGTTCATTTCTATCAAATTTAAAATATTTTAATAATTAGAACAGAAGAAATGCATTTGAATCAGCCGGCATTTGTTGGAATGAATTTACATATTTCAATTAGATTAAATTGGAACAAGTCAACAGTACAGAGAATATTAAAATTTAACAAATATTAGCCTTTTAAGGTTCATTTGTTACAGGTATTAAGATTCACATACAGTACTGTGCAAAAGAAAGAATCGCTTTGAATTTTAGAGGAAACTATTATAAATGGATAAATAATAATCTTACACAAGTTGATTTTTTTTAATGTATAAAAACTAACACATAACGACATTTAAACATAAGCAATTTAAATTTTCAATATTTTGTATGACCACCTTTATTTTTATGGTATCTTGCATTCTTCTTGGTAGGATTTCCATTAATGAATTAATCAAATTTTCAGGGACTTTGTACCACTGTTCCTGTAGTCATGTTCCACAGTTCATTTTGTTATTTGGGCCTCTTTCGCACTTTTTTCTGTCAAGGCAATCCCACACATGCTCAGTAATATTTAAGTCAGGACTTTGAGGTGGCCATATCAGAGTTTGCAATACCCCATTGGCTTCCTGCTGTGTTAAATAAGATTTCGCAAGTTTTAAGGTATGTATGCTTGGGATCATTATCTTGCTGTAGAATAAAATTATTGCCAGTAAGTCGCTGCCTTGATGCAATGGCATGTTCTTCTAATAGTATTCTGTATTTCCCACCAGTTAATTCACCCTCTATTTTTACAATTTCACCCACACCCGCTGCCGAAATACAACCCCAAACTTTGATATTACCTCCTCCATGCTTTATGGTAGTGTGTAAACATGGTTCCAATAACGATTCACCAGGGCGTCGTCTAACATACTGACGTCTGTGCGTTCCAAATAATTGATATTTAGATTCGTCAGTCCATAGTACTTGTCGCCACGTCACCCTAAGTTTCGTGGTCTCTAGCATATTTTAATCGTTTCCATCTATTACTTCGTCGCCACGCATCCCCTCAAACCTGATCTGAGCAAGTATTGCGTTACTGTTGAAACATGTACCGAGGTACCAGATGTTCGCGAAAGATCTTGAGCTAGTTCTGCGCTAACTTTCGTACGATTTCTTAAAGAACTAACTTTTAAAAACTGTGCATCAACTGAGCTTTTTTGGACGTCCACTCTTTGGTCTATCACTTACACTGCCGGTTTCAGTCATTCTTTTTATTGTTTGTTGCATGGCATACCGGGAACATTTCACTATCTTTGATATTTTCACTTGAATATAACCCTCTTGGTGTAAAACAATAATTCGATTTCTGTCTAGTAATGCTATTCTAGGCATTTTCTATATACTATAACAATTTACAGCTCACGATTTTTCTAAAAATGAAAATTTCACTCATAAGCGCGTTTTTTAAGAATCTAAATAAATTCTATTGTGGAACCGCTCTGTATCGTTTCTACCACTGAATTAAAAACAAAATCTTATAGATAAATAACACTCCCCTGAAATATTATTGCAGAGCATTGTGGTGCAATAAAATTTAATTCGTTAATCCTCTTATCAGACGGTCGATCTCACCCCTACGAGGAAGTGTAATGTTATAAACTTGGAAACCTCCAGTTATTATATTTCTATCAATAAGTGAATCGTTCTTAGAAAGATTTATTAAGTATTATAAATTAAATTAACCCAATATTTGCTAGTAAAAACGTTTTAGTAAATAAGTTTTGGAAAATATTGTCAGGTACTTCTTTCTTTTGTACAGTACTGTATTTCGAAGTAAGTCTCGAAATTATAGCTATGATGTAAGTAATGTTACAAGATAATCCTAATATTACCAACAGAATTTCGTAGTGTCACGAATTATAATTTTATAATAATGGGATGGTCAATAGCTATAACAGCCTTTCTAGCCTCCACAAAAACCTCATTTACAGTTTGAGACTCATTTTTAAGTAGTATATATAATAAGTAGGGTGCTAACGTTTAGTGGGGACCATTTAATGATGTATAGTTGATCTATATTTCTTTAAACGAACTTTTGCAGAGCAACGTTATTAAAATTCAATCTTTGAATTTGAACGATCTGAAAGATCGAATTTCTAAGATATGTTGTAGACATTATGTTATGAGAGTGGACCAGCAATTAGTGAGCTTGGCGAAAGAGGACAGCATTAATAAAAAAAGTTTACTTTTAAACTTAGTTGTTTCATAATGACCTTCCCGAGTTACTAGAAGACATTCCATTAGACTCTCCGCCTTATAACTTCGGCTTGGTTGAAGAGTTTAGATTACATTCATATTTCCTAATAGGTAGATTAGTAATAATGGTCCTATTGAATAGCCAACTCGTCCGCCAGTCTTGAATTCATTGGACTTCTTTTTATGGAAATACTTGAAAAATGTGTATTCTACTCCGTCGATCAACTTAGATTATTTGAAACGTAAGATTTGGCAAGTATGTACAATCAATGTGATCGCAACGACAATTTTCAGGGAATTAATTCATTTGTTTACGCTAACCATATGGTTATTTCTAATTCATAAAATTTTATGAATTATCGATGTCCTTAATGTTAACTTAACATTATCTTGAGAATACTTACTGTTATTTATTATTCTTATTATATTAAACCAAAATTGAATCGAACTGAAAATGCAATTTCAAAAATATGTATCCCAGGGTACTGTGAATCATTGTCAACATTCTATACTCCCACAAATAAGGATGTTGTCACTTGTAACATTGAATCTGAGGCTCTCACTGTAACACTAAGTAAATAATCGATAGTCCCCTACTTTTCTTGCTTAACTCAGCATTTTATTCCCCGTTGCTTTTTATTATACATATATATATTTAACTCTTGTATTATTTCATGACCCATTCTTAGTCAATTTTCATTATCAATTATTATTCATAGATCTTCAGTTCTTTTTGTTAGTAACGGGTCTTTCATTAAGCGTTTCCTATCTCTAAATTGAAATAAAACAAAGTGTGTGTGAGATATCATTTAAATTTTTTATTCGTTTGAAAGGCCATTATGGATGGAATATAACATCGTGCAAATGTGGGCAATTTTCCATGACTCTGGCGCATAAATCAAGCTGAATTTGACCAATGGCATGGGTTATGTTGGCTTTGAGGGCCGCTGTGATTTGTGGTTTATTCGCGTAGACCTGCGACTTAAAAAATCCCCACAAGAAAAAATCTAACGGGGTCAAATCGCACGATCTCGGTGGCCAGTTCACATCACTTCCACGTGAGATGACCATGCTCTCAAATCGCTCGTGCAGAATGTCCAATGTGACATGAGCGTGTGGCACGTAGCGCCGCCCTGTTGAAATCATATGCCGTTGGTGTCCATATCATCCAATTCAGGCCAAAAGAAGTTGGTACTCATCGACCTATAGCGCTTGCCGTTGACGGTGATGGCCTGGCTAACGTCGTTCTCACCATACAATGACTTTTTCGGGATGCATTGAACGCTCTTGGACCACATGTGGATTGGTATCATCCCAAATTCGATAATTTTGTTTGTTGACGTACCCATTCGTCCAGAAACGGGCTTCATCGCTGAAGATGATTTTTGATGAAAATTAGGGTCGATTTCCAACTGCTCCAGGGCCCATTCAACGAACACACGTTGTTGCATATGGTCGCTTACTTTCAGCTCCTGGGTCAGTTGAATTTTGTACGGGCGCAGGCCCAAGTCACGACGCAAAACTCGTCAAGTTGTGATCTGCGAAAGGCCGACTTCTTGTGAGCGATGCGAAATCGACTGCCTCGGATTTTCCTGCAATCTCTCACGGACAGTTGCGATATTTTCGGCAGATCTTGCGTTTCGTCGTCGTACGAGTGTTAGCTCATTGTCTATTGAACCAGTGGACCTAAAATTTATCCACCACACTGCGAATAGTCCTCTCGGTAGGACGATTATGGCGACCATAAAATGGGCGAAGCGCGCGGAACGTTGTCCGAACAGGACACCCATTTTGATAAAACAATTTTATCATTTGCACACGTTGTCGAACGCTATATGCGTCCATGGTGATTTGGCAAAACAGACTGAATAAATGACAGCCAATTCAACAGATGTAGTTTCAACAGTATGGCCCCTAATACCCGTTACTAATATTTCAACTGCGTGCCATTGTTCCGCTGGTCTTATTGTAATCTTATAATCATTTTGTAAATATTATACTCAGCTGAATTTATTTTGTAAGTTCTTTATTTTTCGATAGTATTTAGTTGCCTGAAAAGCTCTACTCATCGTCGTTGCTCATTCGAAAATATTTTTATATCTCTACCTCTTCAAACTGAGTCTTTTTATTAAACTTCATTATTTTGTTTTATCTTCATTTAACACTAATTCCTTTTTTTCTATAATACTTCCTCTAGATTTTTTTCCATTATATGTCTTGCTTTCATTATTACAACTATAGCGTGAGGGTATACGATTATTTGTCCTTCTCCTGTTCTTAAATTTTCCTTAAACAAGGAAAATTTAAAAACTGCCAGGGGTAAGACAAAATAGAGGTCTTACTTCTTTGTTAACTATTTTCTTAGTCATATAAACTAAAAATATAGATCTAAATCTAATTAAATTGAGGGCCGTGATTAATCTATAAAAGTTAATTGCTTGTGATAAATTTACGAAATACACAAAAAAATTAATGAAATTACCCAAAGCTCAAGAAGTAAATTAAACTTTATAAATGATCAAAATGGCATTATTTAGAAATTGACATATGTATTTTGATCATCTGTCTTTTTATTACTGACGGAATTCACAATCTTTAAAAAATGATTCTTCCGCCAAACATTCACTAAAATGAAGAAATTAGTTGACTTACCTCAAACAAGGAAGGAATATCTAAAATATAGCAAGGTATGTGTTCCAGCGTTTGTAAAATGGCTGGAACAATATGGACAGTTAATCCTTGCTGATTTGTGCCCTTCAAGAGTAATCTTCCTGCGTATCTATCGTTGCCTATTAGAAACCTGAACAACATACGACACATATTACTCGACGTGGATAAATATAATACCCGTAATACTTCTTAAACGGTTTTGTGAATTGAGGTAATAACATCTGGATGTATCTAATGATCTTGTCCAATTGTCTCTGCAACAATGGCTTAATAAATGGACTCAGCTTTCTTATTCGGTAATTTCCCAATCGTTGGTTTGTTGGTACTAAATTCATTCGTGCATTTAAAAAGTCTATATCTTTAACCTAAAATTTATTCACTCATTATTATTGATAAAACAGGTACTTAAATTTTATTTCTTTGTATCTAAATAGATAAAAAAATCTAAGACGGAATTCAATCAATAAAATTAAAGTACCGATAACGTAACTAATCATCAGCAATACAGCTATTGTCATATAACGAACGAGGAAAGTACCATCATTTTTATATGAAGATTTAATCAAATTGGAGTTTGTAGATCCTATTTGAATGCATACGACCAAAAAAATGATATTTTTGGCATTAATATTTAAAATTTTTAATTCTTATTTTGTACATTAGATCTGCACCAGAAATAAATGGAATTCACCTCTAAACTTTTAACGTAATTAAACCGTATACAATTTTTTTTTCACTAAGATAATTGACTACAGACTCAAAACCGTCAAAGACAGAGAAATAATTAAATATGACATTAAAACATCTGCTAATATTCGCACAATATAAAACATACTAAAAAGCATATCAAATCAATAGAGTTGTCAACTTTAACGTGGTAGTTCGCATTGAAGTAAACAATCAGATATATAATAACTAATTTTCGTCTCATTGAACTAAATTACCTTCATCCAGTCTTCGCTGATACAGTTTTGGTACTTTTTTAGTTACACCAGTAGTAGTTGAAGTCCAATTGCTTGAGATAGAAACGCACGATGACCTTCCTTTGGCTTCGGAATATTATTACAAGGACTGATATACAGTACTTGAAATATTAGTAACAAATAATATCTATATTTTTAATAGAAGTAAATATCAAACGATGTTGATTATCAATTCCTTTTGCGACTGCGATAATGAATCTGTATATATTGTGCGTTTGTGAGCTATATATCTTCTTCACATAAATTGTGCCAGGTTGCTCAATAAGTTTTGTAGTTCGATAAGAAAAACACGATTTTATGTTCTGAAATACATTTTATTATTCAATATAACCGTCTTAAATTTCTATACACTTGTTCCAGTGATCTTCTAATTTATGGATTCCATCCCTGATGTGAGAAAACATGTCGAAATACGCTGCCATGGCTGTTATTATTTCTTCGTTCAATGGAAATCGTTTCCACACATGAATTTTTTGAGATATGATAACAGCTAGGAATCAGAGGGATCTAAATCTGGCGAATGGGGTGCATGGTACAACAATTCGTACTTTAATTCACTAATTTTTTTTAATGATTGTTTGAGCTGTGTGAGAGAGTGTATTGTCTTGATGAAAAATGATCTTTTTCTTCTGTAAACCAGGTCTTTTCTCGTGAATATTTATATCCAGCTGATCCATAAGGTTACAATAATAATCTAAGTTTATTGTTTCACCGGTTTGAAAGTAATCCACGAACAAAATTTCTTTTACATCTTAAAAGCTGATGCTAACACCATTTTACACACAGCTTTTTAAAACCAAAAACTTCAGCCAAAATATTGCTCGCACTGCCTAATGAGATGTCTAGAGCTTTTACTAAATCTCTCTCGGTTAATCGACGATCTTCCAAAACCATATACTGTATTTTTGCTATGATTGCTGGTGTTGATGCATTTCTTGGACGTCCTTCACCTGGACCTTCTTCAAGACTTGCACGACCACGTTTAAATTCAGCAAACCTATATTTCTACTATTCTAATTGAAGATGAAAAGTCCTAATATACTATTAACAATCGTTCATGAATTTGTTTTGATGCTACACCTTCTAAAAATAAGAATTTTATCACTACACGATATTTTTTCCATTTAAGAACATACTGTGACACGTCAACTTTGAACACCTGTAATATACCAATGAGAAAATATAAAATGAGAAACTTCACACGTGTTCATAAAAAAGTAGTACAATTTTTAGAAAAATAATATGACGAACCTAATTGCGCCATCTCTTATCGAACGACAAAACTTAATTGTACATCGATTACTGAATATTGTAATTGCAAATTTATAAAACTAAATACGTCTGTAACTAATTTAAAAGTATTTAAGTATAATTTGAGAATGCCAAAATGCCTTATTTAAATATTCATTGTAGGAATTTTATTCTCCTTAGAATAAAACTCTGCAACTATAAAAAATACGTATCTATTATTTTATTCTCCAGAATAAAACTCTGCAACTATAAAAAATACGTATCTATTATTTTCGATTGTTTGTGGAGCCTGAGAACAAAATTAAGGCCACATGGGAAGTGATTAAGGGCGAAGTAGCAGGAAATAAACGCAATCAGATTGTTTGTAATCCTATCTAGTTTCACCAAAATCGAAATTTGAGACTTTGGAAATGTTTTCTTACAGAAATAGCACGACATTGTGATTGGCAGACAAATTTATATTTTACGATAAATTGCCCATAAATCCTTACGTAATGTGTTAATAACTTGTGGACATTTTGTTGAAAATCGCAAACATATAGCGTAAAGTAAAGCAATTTATATTTATTACTTTCGTGATTGCTATATTAATCAAGGACAATATTCGATCGTTAAATAATAGATAACCTTACCACAATGGATTCAACTTCGATTTTCACTTTATTTCCTAATGACGGTCTATGCAAATTAGGATAAAGTCTTTTTAAACAACAAAGAAAGGCTTCTGCACAAAATGCTTGCAAATCTGCTCCACAACATCCGGATGTTAATTCGGACATTTGTGTTAAGAACTCTGGACTGGGCTTGTGTCTCCAAGAATATGTGTGGACCTGCAACTTCTTTTGTTTATTACACTCTCAATTAAGGACAGAACAATTCTAATTTGGGAAGACTATTTGTAAAAGCGAACACAAAATACTACTCTATGTTCATGCCGGGCTATATTTAGTAGATTCGATTAATTTTCGAATTTTCGTTATATTCCCGATTTATACATAGGTGTGCATGCATAAGTGTACCTACATGTCTGGTTATGTGTACACGCGCATGCGCGCACCTCTATATTTATTAAGAACTTAATTCCTAGAATATTCCTTTATAAAATATACATATAAAAAGGTATATAAGAGGCTACAGTAGCACTGGAAATATAACTCTTGTGTTGAATTTATTTTCCGAAATCATTTGGCTCTCGTTCTATTGGATATCAATTGCATTAAAAATTTTCGCCCTTCGGCGCATTATTAACTTTGGACTTTGCCAGAAGTTAGTAAGCTATGTAAGGCATGAAAATGAGCAAAATGATTTATAATAATAAACTATACCTTTGCGTCATTTACCAATAGCTTAATTACAATTAGATAACAACTGTTATTGTATGTTAATCATGAATTAATGCAAGTCATAAATTTGTCGAGAAATCATAATTAACTACGGAGCTTTATTTACAGCGATATTCAAGAAAATATGCATTGACTAATATATATACATATAAAGATCGATTTGGATTTCGAGCTTGCTCCGCAAATTTGTCCAGGTTCGAATCGGTTCGGACTTGCAATGTTGATAAAATGCACACCTCTAAAAAAGATGCAATTAGCATCAATCTAATGAGCATTAAATGTTAAAAATATGTGTTAGTTAAGTGTAGCATTTGAACGTTGCTGTGTGTATGTAATCTGAATTAAAATAAATGATTGTACTTGCTTTGCATTATGAACTACACAGTCTGTCGCAGAGAAAATCGATCTTTTTTAAAATAGTAATTCTTAGTAGCGGCATCTATTAAAAACAAATATACGTCGGTAAGATAGATCTTTCACCAATGTTATGTCCAAATTTCATGACATTTGCACCATTAGAATCAGAGAACTTTCTCATAAAGTAACACTGTGTATTTGGTATTGGCATTGGCATATATATATTGGCATATATATTTTCTCTGGAATCAGAGTACGTGCATATTGTTTATTCTCTATATTTTATTAAATTTGGTGCAATTTTATTGCGATTTAATTAGTGTATTATATACCATCTTGTAGTGTTTTTCACAATCTATCTAGTGACAGTGGTTGTGATGGCATACTGCTGCTCTGCTGACTACTGTTAGCGTGGTAAGTGGTCTGTTTTCTGTGTGCAAATGCTTTTTTTTTCTTTTTTGTGTTTGCAATTTTTGCCGGATCTTTTTCTCAGTTCACATATTTTTGCCATATACAAGTTCATCCGCAATATTTGAACTATTATTTTTAATTATTGTTGAAGCTTTCCTCTGTCTCTGCTGCTGATCCTTGCCGTTGCCTACTAACCTTTGTGTTGTCTGTAGTGAAGTCCCTGCGATAGGCAGCGCTAGGGTGAAATTTGTGTCCCTGTCTAATCCTATAATTCATACAGCTTAATAATGAATCCGATAAAGTGTTCTTGTTGCAGTGCCACTGTAGAAGCTCACAGGTCAGTTAATTGCGTTATTTGTAAAAAATCTTTCAAAATTGATTGTGTTGATTTATCAAATGCTGAAGCTCGTAAGATACGCTCCAATTCTGGTCTTGCGTGGAGTTGCAAACTGTGTTTGCAGCTTGGTAGTGATTTAAACAGTTTAAGGGCTTCCATTGTCGCGTTACGGGAGGAAATTAAAGTGCTTAAAGATTTTGTTCAACAAGCCCCTCCTCCTTCTACTGCTATATCTGCAATTGACATGGAAAAGATTGTGCAGGAGGTATCTGAGCGTGAGCGGCGCAAGGTTAATATAATTATTTATGGTTGTAAGGAGACTACTTGTGCAAGTGATGGGGAACAGACTGATAGAGATGGTATTGCGGTAAAAGACATCCTCTCTAGTGTTGGGTTAAATGAAGGCAGTATAAAACTCAATAGATTAGGTAAATTTGACGCCAGCAATACTGAACGTTGTCGTCCGATAAAAGTTCAGCTGTCCTCGGAGTCTGCTGTTCGTACCGTCCTGAATAATACTAGAAAATTAAAGGCTGTTAATCAGTGGAATAATATTACTATCTCTCGTGATCGAACTGAAATGCAAAGGGAGGTGTATAGGGGAGTTCGTGGGGAGCTAGAGGAGCGTATAGCAAATGGTGAAACTAATTTAAAAATAAAATATATAAATGGTATACCTCAAGTTGTCAAACCTTTAAACTAAATGTGCCCAACAGCTTTTCTGATATAAAAATATACTATCAGAATGTACGTGGTTTGCGCTCTAAAACCCAAACGTTTTATACCAACATATGTGAACTGTTTTATGACATAGTTTTGATATCTGAAACTTGGTTAAATGCGAGTTTTAATAGTGCTGAACTGTTTCCTTCATGTTATAATATTGTACGGTCTGACAAACGTTTTTCTCTGTTGGGTCTATCCACTGGTGGTGATGTACTAGTTGCTTTGTCAGATAGAATAATATATGAAATATTAGATATATTAATGATCTACTCGTGGGTTTGCGTTGCCCTGCATTGGGATATGCTGATGATGTAAAATTGTTCTTTGAGATATCTAGTATTGACGATGTTGTTTATTTGCAAAAAAGTATCGATTTCCTTGTTCGATGGTTGAAGGATAACAAGGTAGTGTTGAATGTTAATAAGTGCTGCTTTGTATCTTTCACTCGTAAAATTGCGCCTTTCGCGTCTTCGTATCTCATTGATGGTCATATGCTCGTAGGTTGTAACAAAATTAAAGATCTTGGAATCACATTTGATGGCTGTTTGAGCTTCAACCCACATATCGAGAATATTTGCCTGTCTGCTTCTGCTGTGCTGGGTTTTATTATGAGAGCGTCCAAACATTTTAATTGTACAATGTTAATCAAGACTTTCTACTTCGCTTTAGTGGTGCCTAAGCTGGAGTATGCATCGGTGGTCTGGTATCCATA
This sequence comes from Dermolepida albohirtum, assembly GCA_031893035.1. Lineage (NCBI taxonomy): Eukaryota > Metazoa > Arthropoda > Insecta > Coleoptera > Scarabaeidae > Dermolepida > Dermolepida albohirtum. Next base: position 310,731 of record JAVIWB010002590.1, read on the forward strand.
CTACAACATCCAGAAGTATTTAGTGGAACGTATACAGGGGCGCTTTTTGCGATTCCTAAGTTTCAAATCTAGTGGTATGTATCCGGATTGGGGTATGGAATACTCAGCACTGTTGCAGCAACATGATGTGCTAACTTTGTCGCATCGTAGATCTGTCCATAGTGTGCGATTTCTCTTCAAACTAATCAATAATGAGATTGATTGTTCCGATCTACTGGCCGGTGTGAGTTTTTATGTTCCTCGTGCGTCGTCCCGCTGTGTGCCTACCTTCACTTATGGTACCCCAAGAACCAATCTACGGTGGAGGACTCCATTAGTTCATATGTCTAGGAACGCCGACGTTATTTACAGTGACATTTTCAATGGAACTCTTATGTAACTTATATGTATAAGTATATCTATGTACCTTAGTCTTTTTTTTTTATTATTCTTATTTTGTATGATAGTTATGTACGTAATCTATTTTGTCCTGTAATTGGGTTCTACCTATTGGGCAATAAACGTTATTATTATTATTATTATTGGTCGAAAAATGAATTTCGAACAAAGAACAAATATCAAGTTCTATTTTAAACTCGGTTAATCATTTACTGAAACGTTTAATTTGATGAAACAAGTCTATGATGATGCGTGTTTATCACGTATGAAAGTGTATGAGTGGTACAAACGATTTAAATTCGCTCGTATGGACATAAATGACGACGAACATTCTAGTCCAAAAAAAAAAATCTGCGGTTATAGAAAGTAACATCGAACTTATGCGTAAATGTATCAGAAATGAGCCGATATCCTGATTGTGATACGTGGGAATGGAATTACATATTTCCAAAGATTCAATTCATCGAATTTTGACACAGCATTTGGGACTGAGAAAGATTTGTTCAAGTTTTATACCACGCAAGCTAACAGAATTCAACATTGTATAGACTCGAATAAAGACTCAAAAAAAGGACAAAAATTTCAGATATTCTATTGTAACTGGCGCTGGGACATGGTGTTTTCAATATGATCCAGAGACCAAGCGTTAAAGTTCTGAATGGAAGCATTCAAGAGAAGAAAGACCGAAAAAAAGAAGTCAAAAGTGAAGACAATGTTGATTTGTTTTTATGATTCGAAAGTCATAGTTCACAGAGTTTGTACCAACTAGTCAAGCAGTCAATGCTGTATATAATCTTGGTGTTATGAAGCGTCTTTTGCCGCGTATTCGTCGTGTGCGCCCACAATATCGGGAAAATGGTAGCTGGCGTTTGTTACATGAGAAAGCACCATCTCATCGCCCAAGGGTAATCACTGATTTTCTAACTAGAAATGGCATTTTAACCAACAACCATTCACCGGATTTACCCCCTTGCGATTTCTATCTATTCTCCAAATTACATTTGTCGATGAAAGGGCAGCGTTATGCCGACGTCGAAGCCATTAAAAAGGCGTCGACAGCAATCTTAAGGGACATCTCTAAAAACGAACTTAAAAATTCATTCGACATGTTAATTGACAGTACAAAAAGTTGTATTGAAGCCGAAGGCGACTATTTTGAATAAAATAAATGAATTTTACCAAAATAGCAAGCTTTTGTTTTTATTTTAAAAAAGTTCGGTTTTCTCTGCGACAGACTGTGTAAATTAGCCTAATCTATACTCATTAATTTGCCAGTATTGGTCGAAATGGTCGAGAGAATGTTTATTAAGCAATAAACGAAAACCTTACTTCTAATATCTCTTTTCTCGCATTTACAGAAGGTAAAGGAAAATATAATTCTCTGTCGAAACGTCCAGGTCTTCTTAATGCTGGATCTATTGCATCAATTCTATTAGTTGCTCCTATAACAACTACTCCTGATGTATTATCTAAACCATCCATTAATGCAAGCAGCGTCGCCACCACACTGCAATGAACTTGGTCATTCTTTTGTGATCTTACTGGAGCTAGTCCATCTAGCTCGTCAAAAAATATAACGGATGGGCGAGTTCTGCTTGCCTGAAATTATGTTAAACGTGGTGTTTAGGTAGTTATAATATATAACTTATATGTATAAGAAATTAAATATTCAAGATTTTAAAAAAATTAAATTTGTAACAATAATATATCCTAAAAATAGATCGTTTTTATAGAAGAATTCGGTAAAAAAAAAACAATATATTTACTTATATCAGAAACAACATTCACAACTAGGTTAAATTAAAGCAGAATTAGCTAAGGCCAATAGAATTTTGATGCTCGAAGCTAGAGAACATCCAATATACGTTGCGTGACGAATGCAACAACTAAGCTTCCTAATATTAATTTATTGGTCACTTGGACGGCATCCGTCCACTAGATATACGTTTATCTATTGCTGCCTGCAATTGATTGTTTGCAGATGCCGAATATTGTCTTAAATTTCAATCTCTAAACTACAGTTTGATGGACATACAGTAGGGTCTCGATTTACAAATCAGATCACATTTTCTCATAAAATGCTATGTAAATACATTTACAAAATTCGTGTCGCAATCACCATGAGCGCTAGACTTGCTAATAAAGCATATTGCGCTAAAGACAAATCAACGCAAAACAAAATCGTTCCAGATGTTAAAAGTATTTACATACTTAAAAAGAGTATTTATTTAATTGACAAGATACAAAGACACACGCGCCGGCATAAGGGAAAGAAATATCCGATTTGCCTTATATTCCCGTTACAGCGCAAATCGAAATACATGAGCCTGCGCAGATTGATACCCTAGTGTATATACAGTCATGTGCACGAAAATAGCGGCCTTAAATTAATATTTATAAGTAACATTTACAACGGCCAATTCTGATGCAGCTATATTGAAATTATTTAAAATCCCTAAATATATATGAATATGAAGGGGAATTACTGAGTTGTTATTTGCCTATGCATTAAAATAGCAGTACCATAGCTGGCGGCACTAAACGCAGACGTGCAAAGTTCTGTTTGTTGCAGAATAATTCAACAATTTTTTAATCAACCTTTTCAGTTTTATCTGCTTCTGGACTTCCGGGCTGGAACCGCGTCACTTGTATATCTGCCGACGCTTCGTACCAATTTGTATGGGACATCTTCAGGGCTAAACTACTGCACTGAAACTCTATTTCTGTTGTCATTATGACCGAGTAAAATATTGTTCGTCGGAAAGAAGAGCAATTATAGTCCATCTACTTAGGCGAAAGCTCCAAGTTTATACAAAATACACTCTCATGTTCTGCGAAAATGATTGCAAACGTTAAGAACTGGAGAAAAGTGTAAGAAAATCGTGACGGAAACAGGAAAACTAGCCCTAGATATGACAGAAAAACTATAACTTTTGCAAAGAGGACATCGTTCATAAGTTCAACTGCATTTAAAAGTGAGTTACACCTTTGTATAAGCACCTATACTATTAAACGAAGATTGATTTAAGGAGAATAGTGTGTAAGAAGGCCTAGGAAAGCACCATTATTTAAAAAAAAGCAAATACAGAGTAGATTGTCGTTTGCTCATGAATACGTACAATGGGACGAAAAAAAGTAGAGTAATGTACTGTGGTCCGATGAATTGAAAATAGTTTTATTTAATTCCGGTGCATAACAACAACATGTACAAAGATCACCATTGATAGCATTTCAACCCCAATACATCAAAAAATCAATAAAATTCGGAGGCACATCATGCATATCATGCTGTGAGGGTGTTTCGGGTGAGGGTGATAACGAAGTTATCACCTTCTCACCTTTGTTGACTATAGTTTCTCTCGGATATTTGAAAAGTAAATCAGGATAATACAATTTACAAGACTAGGATTTAAGGGAGGTGAAACAATTGGTCTGGAACTGAAGTAATGACTAAAATCTATAATCACAAATTTGGCAATACAACGTGGGCTAATTTCATACATGCACACATATTTTTTTTTTTTTTATTTAAACAATACCTTTGCATGGCATTGCGTTAATGTTACAATCTGATCTTAAGGTCAATCAGCAACTTACAGCTAACTTAAATTACTACTACTATATAACTAACTAAGGTCTTACTCAACAGTGTCCTTACATTTCTAATAGGTTTTGTGCACTAACTAACGTACACTTCAACACGCACATTACTCTGCTTTTGACAATCTCACTTCACCAACTCGAAAGGTTTAGTCCTCTTGAGTCTTCTCTCTATTCCTGCAGTGTCGAGGAGCTGGATTACCTCGACATTGGTGTGATGATGAAGTCGTAGTTCATGACTTGTGGCAAGTTTGGCTATAGTTTGATCACCAGTATCCATATCCAAATCCTTATGGAGGCTACTGTTTCTAATGTACCAGGGTGCATCCACGATGTTCCTCAGTACTTTGCTCTGGAATCTTTGAATGGTTTCTAGATTACTTTTACTAGCACAGCCCCATAGTTGAATACCATATGACCAGATGGGTTTGAGAATTTGTTTATATATCATAAGCTTGTTGTAAACAGATAGAGTGGAGTTTCGTCCAATCAGCCAATACATTTTTTTATATTTAATTTGAAGTTGTTCTCTTTTCTTTTTAATGTGAGCTTTCCAGCGAAGCTTGGCATCGAGGGTAATACCTAAGTATTTTGCTGTATTTGCGAATGGAATTCGTTTTCCGTTTATGTTTATAGGAATATGTTGTTGAACTCTATTGGTAAAGTTTACATGTATAGATTTAGATTCATTTATATTAATTCTCCACCTTTTTGTCCATTTGTCTATTTTATTCATTGATGCTTGTAGCTTTTCTGCCGCTTCTTCATGGCTATTTCCTACTGCTACTATGGCAGTGTCATCTGCGAAGGTTGCTAACATATCATTTTCTGATTCTAATTCGGGAATGTCATTCGTGTACAAGAGGTATAAAAGCGGTGCCAATACACTGCCCTGTGGCACTCCTGCATTAATTTTCTCTAGATCAGAGTAGGCTTCCTCTTGCTTAATTCTAAAGTGTCTATCTGAAATGTAGGATCCCAAAATATCAGAGAACTGTTTAGGCAAGTGCATCCTCATTTTGTGTTTTAATCCCTTATGCCAGACTTTGTCAAATGCCTGAGCCACGTCAAGAAATATTGTGGAACAGACTTTTTTCCCTTCTAACGACTTTTCTATCATATTTGTAATTCTGTGGGCCTGATCGATAGTAGAGTGGCTTTCTCTAAATCCGAACTGATGGGATGGGATCAGATTTTGGTCTTCTATTATGGGTCTTAGCCTTTTAAGCAGCAGTTTTTCAAAGAGTTTCGACAATACAGGAAGAAGAGAGATAGGTCTGTAAGAGGAAACTTCATGTGGGGGTTTACCTGGTTTAGGGATCATGATGACCTCTGCTACTTTCCACATCAATGGTACATATTTTAGCCTAAAAGCTGCGTTGACTAGATGTGTTAGCTTGACTATTGCTTTTTTTGGGAGCTGTCTTAGGACTTCACCAGTAATAAGATCAAATCCAGGGGCTTTTCTAGGATTTATATTTGTTTTAATCTCTGTTATAATTTCTTTAGGAGATGTGAGCGTAATCTCTACTTCTTGTTGTGCAGTCCCTTGGTCAATAATATCTATATTATCATCACCTTCATTTGGCTGGAAAGTGTCCTGTAGATGTTTGGCGAAACTATCAGCCTTTTGTTGATTATTTTTTGCCCATTTGCCATTTTGCATCCTAATTGGTGGTATTTGCATTATAGGTTTTTTTAATCCTTTAGTGGCTTTCCATAGTGAATAGTCAGTACTAGCATCGTTTGTCAGTTCGCTTAGGTAGGTACTAATTGATTCGTTTTTATACTTTTTGATTTCTCTTTTTAGTGTCTGGGTAGCATTATTTAGATTTGTCTTATCTGTAGGGGCTCTAGATTGATGCCATTTTCGCCTTAGTTTCCTCTTTTCACAAATTAGGTGTCTAATTTCTTTTGGGTAGTTGTTTCCTTTGATAATCTGTCTAATAATGGGAGTATTATTCCATGCACATTGTTGTATTTGTTCCACGAATAATTCGATTTCTTCATCTAGTTGTTGCCTATTTTTTAAGGGTACCGCTAAGTTAATTTTTTCTTCTAATTCTAACTTAAAACTATGCCAGTCTGTTAGTTTATTTATCAAAGTTGGATTATTTTCTTTTTTTATAATATGTTCGCTAATGGTTAGGACAATTGGTGAATGGTCGGAGTTCATGTCCCACCCTTCTTCAATTTGCATATAATTTACGCATAAGTTTCTTATGATGAAGAAGTCTGTAAGGTCTGGAATTTTTTGTGGATCGGTAGGCCAGTAAGTTGGTTTGCCTGTTGATAACGATTCACTTCTATTTTCTTTTATTGCTTCCAGCAGTTCTTTTCCCTTGGTAGTTGTTAACCTTGATCCCCAATGTACATTTTTAGCGTTAAAATCTCCGCCTATGATAAATCTTTTACCTAGACTTCTCAGTAGTGTAACATAATGATTTTTTTTAAGAGCATGTTTCGGAGGACTATATAATGCTGTCACTGTTACTTCTTGGTTTTTGACATTAACAACTACAGATGTAGCTTGAATTTCTTCAGTTTTATACTCTGCCTCTGTATGATGCATAATGTTTTCTTCAACTATTATAGCACTCCCACCTTTAGCCGCATTTTCCGGATGGATGGTGTGATATGTTTTATATCCTCTAAATTTTATATACGACTGTGTAGTAAAGTGTGTCTCGGCAATGAGACAGATATCTATTTTTTCAATGTCCAGGACTGCTTGCAACTCTTGTTGATGTTGCAGCAGTCCATTGGCATTCCACTCCATTATCCTTAGTTCCTTAAAGATTTCTTTGCTTTGGTATTGCTCCCCTACTTCGATATTCTAGATCACTTATGCGTTTGTCCATTGCAGCCAGTTTTTCTAAAATCTGCTTCAGTGTTTGCTCTATATAAGTTATTGGCTGAGACTGTTGTTGTTGTAGTTTACTATTTCCAGGATTTCCTGTCACTACTTGGCTATATGATCTGCTGTTGGTGTCTAATCCCTCTTCTGTTCCTTTTCTGTTACCAGGGGCTTGCTGTCTAATCCTTTGGGGTTGAGTTGGTAAGCTTACTTTTTTCATTTGCTTATCTTTAAGTTTTTGCATTTCTTTAGCCACAATGCAGCCTCTATAGTTTGCAGGATGCTCCTTACCACAATGTACGCATTTTGGTGTGGCATCCCTAGGTTTATCACATTCTTTAGTAATGTGCTTGCCAGGACATCTTACACATCTAGGTTGTCTCTCACAGTACTTTTGTGTGTGTCCATATGCTTGACACCTTTTGCACTGTGGGACTAACTTCGATTTTCTTAATGGAAGAATTTCTACTCGTGTACTCAATATATCAGTTATACTATAGATTTTATTTATGTCTTCATCTTTCCTAAAACTTAACATAAACATATCTAATGGTTTCTTGGTCTTAAATTGTAGTTTGGGTGTGGCTTCTAAGATTTTAAAGCCCCTTTTTTTTAATTCCCTGATTATATTTTCTGGTCTACATGAATGGTGCAGTTTGTTAGCCACGACTTTTATAGGCCTATCTTTCTTGTTTTCATAGGAGTGAAACTGCAGATTCTTTTCCTCCAATATCTTTACCACTAGTCTGTAACTATCTCCATCAGCTACATTAATTTTGATTACTTCATTGTTCATAACTTTTATTTGGAACCCAGTTATAATGTTACTGAGTTGCTCATGTAATTCATTAAAACCTTGAATTCCGTCTATAACAATAGGTGGAGGTAATTTGGGTTTTTTACTTACCATTTGATTATCATTCGAGGTTTCCTTAGGTGGAGTTATAGATGTATCCATTCGTTTTCTTTTGTAGTCTTTGTTCTTAACCCTTATCCACTCCGTCTCCCTCGCCAGTTCTTCCTCATCTGTATGGTATTCAACTGTCTCTGCTTTCTCTTTTTTTTCCCGAGCCAGCATGTTTTCTATCTCTGCATACTTTTTTTGCATATTATTCATCTGAAATTGTAGCTGGGTGACTTTCTGAAGTAAAACATTTTTCTCCTCTTCTGCTTTTCTCCACGATGTATATAAGGTTTGTTCATTTTGTGACCTTGCGAAATTCTCTTGGAATAATGCATTATTCTGTTGAATTAATATCGCCTTATTAGGCGTTTGTGATAACGGCGTTTGTAAAAACGTTGTTTCCATTATTTTATTTACACGATAACTTACGGCCTTGACCGCTGGATATCACTCGTGTATAATGATATCCACTTTTTATTACGTTTCTTACTTATCGAAAGCAAAACCAGTAACACGTCCGTATTCGACGACGGTCAGAACTACGACTATGCACACATATGGTAATTTTGATGGAACCTGTGGTTGATTAATTTAATCACTGAAGGTTGATATATAACCCCTTTCCACATTAATATTCGTGTTATGTATACGTATTTCGACAACTAAGTTGTCATTATCAGCAGGTAATTAAACAGTATCGCACCTGGAAAGCTACAGGAAAAATATCCGTACGAAAACAAATTCCGCACACGATCTGTAACATTGAACGCAAAACACACACTGTATATTCATTTCGCATAATTTTTAAAAAAGATTGTGTTCTCGCCTTAAACTAAGATAAAAGACAACAGAAAAAAGGGAAAAAGGGGAAAGGAAAGACAAATACCTACATGCGGTTGATTGAACTCTCCCTTTAAAATATACGAGCTTTCATACGTATATAATTCGCAATAATTACACACGTTCTTTATCAAATGCAAACAATCCGCGTTAACACTATGATTACTTTCCAACACATGTTTTGCTAAACCGGATTTTTCTGGCCGATTGAATTTTTTTTCTATATATGGTTTTGTTTGGCCGATGTATTGTTTACTGCAATCTATACATTTAATACCGTAAATTCCCGATTTTTTGTTGTTCTCGACTTTGGCTTTTGCATTTCCTATAAGGGATTTGATGGAGTTAGTGGACTGAAATATAACTTGAAAACCGCGCTCTTTAAAAACCCTATTTATGTTTTTCGACAAACGGCGAAAAGGTAAACATACAAACTGCTTCTCCCGATTGCTTTGAGGTGACAAACATGTGGTATCCCGGATTGTTTTTCTTATGGCTAAGAACGAGAAAAGGAGAACTACAAATATACGCCGAAGGAAAACAAGCGGATATAATCTTGGTATCGGAGACCCACCTCCAACCGGCGCAAAGACTGAACCTGAAGAATTATAACACGTACAGAAGAGATAGACAAACACCAGGAGGTGGAACAGCGATTTATGTAAAGAGATGCATAAAACATACACAACTACCGATACCCAACACAACGGAATTGGAAACCAACGGTGTAATAATACACACAAAGAAGGGAGATATCCACCTGTACGCGGCGTACCTACCCCCCCCCCCCCAAGGCGAAATTCGAAGAGGAAGAATTCGACGAACTGCTTGGAAACAACAAGCAAACCATAATAGCAGGCAACTTAAACGCAAAAAGCGTAATGTGGGGATGCCTACAAGACAACGCGCACGGAAAAAATCTGCTAAATTATCACGCCAAGCAAGGGGTCAACATCATCGCACCCGACAAGCCCACATATTTTAAACCGAACAAACTAGACCTCGCGATAACAAAGAACCTACAAAATAACCCGCGGATAGACACAGAAGATGCTTTAAGCTCGTACCATAACCCGGTAGTATTACATTGGGAAATGGGAAAAGAAGAACACACATCACAACACACACGAACTGGCAACTCTTCAAAGCACACCTAGCACAGAACACTCCGGCAATAACATAAATAAACAACAAACACGAACTAGAGGACGCAGTCACACTAATACAGAACACGATAAAAAGAGCCGTGGAAACAAGCACGTTCCAAGTAACACACAAATATCAAACAGACAAACTACCACAAAACATAAAACAACTAATAAAAGACAAAAATAAAGCGCGCAGAAAATACCATAACACACTCGACCCACAAGACAAGACCACACTCAACACACTACAACAACAAGTAAAGGACGCCATCTGCGAGTTCAAAAACTCACAATGGCAAACACGAACAAACAACACAATAACCTATGGCGATTGTGTAAATCGCTGAAAAAACGAAAAGTTAAAATACCACCACTAGAAACAGAAGACGGATATGCGCTAACGAACATAAGACGAACATAAAATAGAAACATTCGCGACACAAATCGAAACACAATGTACACCTATCTGGAAAAACACCGATATAAAACACATAGCGAACATACACAGACAAATAAACAGAGTTATTACTCTGTTTATTTGGCTGTGTGTTCTGTTATTGGTTTTGCTATTGCAAAACCAATAACAGAACACACAGATTACTTCACACCGGACGAACTAAAACACGTAATCGAGCACACAAAAAATAATAAAGCACCCGATTACGACACCATAAATAACAAAATGATAAAAACAGCCCCACACAAAACACTGATGCACATCCTAACAATAGCCAATGCAATACTCAAACTCCAAACATACCCGCAACAATGGAATCACGAAAATCATCCTGTTTTCTAAACCACAAAGATCCCGCCAACTACCGTCCCATCAATCTCCTACCCACAATAAGTAAAATATTAGACCGAGTGCTACTGACAAAAATAACAGACCACTCCGACGCGATAAACATAATTCCCGACGAACAACACGGATTCAGACAAAAAACACTCAACCACAACACAATTGGCTAGAATGACAGAATACATTAATGACGGGTACAATAAAAACAAAAAAACCGCGGCCGCCTTCCTCGACATCTCCAAAGCATTCGACCGAGTGTGGCACCAAGGATTAATTCACAAACTACACACACACAACTACCCGGAACACCTAATATGCATCATACACACTTACCTATACAGACGCACATTTCAAACACACATCCAGGGTACAAATTCGTCAGTACACGTACTAACGGCAGGAGTACCGTAAGGATCAATACTATCACCACATCTTTAGGCAATATACACAGCGGACATGTCCAAACCGCAACACGGCATAATAGCCACATACGCAGACGACACAGACAGATTAACACAATCATTTAGCGAACAGATAGCCTCAAATAAACTCCAGGAAAACATAAACAACCTAATCGATTGGTGTCACACTTGGCGCACGGCCATCGCGTTAAACACCGAAAAACACAAACTATAATGTTTAAAAGGAATAAAAAAGCACCGCCGGAACGGATTAAAATCAACAACACCCACATCGAGTGGAAAACCGAAGTCAAATATCTAGGTGTCACACTAGATAAAACATTATCCTACAAACAGAACATAGATAACATGATCAAAAAAGCCACACAAGCACCTTGTGCCCTGATGATGCTAACCGGAAAACAATCAACACTAACACCCAAGACAAAAGTACTTATATACGAACAGATAATACGCCCAATACTTACATACGCATCGCCGATATGGCTACATATCAAGAAGACACATAAAACAAGATTAAACATTTTCCAAAACAAAAGACTACGATTGGCACTCAAGGCGCCATACTACGTCCAAAACTCCCAAATGCACAAAGAAGCTAGGTTTGAACCACTCATGACACACATTAAAAATCAAGCCAAAAGCTTCTACAAACAGATGAAAACTCACACAAACCCGACACTTACACCGGTAACAGAATACACAACACAACACTCCAAATATAAGGGACCACGGATGGAAATCACAAGTGAAGACAGCGAGCAATAATAGCAACAACACAACCAATGTCAGGACTAATCAACGCCCTAACTCTAAGAAACTAAAAGAAGTAGAAGAAGTAGAAGTTGTTTTTCTACCTAATTAATCCATTGATTATTTCCGAATCAAACCCATTGTATCTCGCGATATTCTTAACAAAGTTCAATTCTTTTTCGTATCTTACTTTTGTTAGTGGGAAATTAAGCAAACGATTGATAAGAAAACTGAACGAAGACATCTTTTGTTGCATGCTATGATTTGAGTCTGCGGTAATGAATCTATTGACATTGGTTTCTTTTCGGAAAACATTAATTTCTTTTTTAAGATTATTCCTAATGACAAGGGTGTCCAACCTGTCATGGTCTTTTTTTTCTACTGTAAATTTAATCGCCGGAACTTTTGAATTTAATTGCTTGACGAAATCTTCCAAGTTGCATTTATATGTATTGAAAATCGCGAAAATATCATCTACATACCTAATCCAAATTCTTTGAAAATATTTAGCTTTATGTTTTAATTCGATTTCAAAATTACTCATGAATAAGTCCGCTATAAATGGAGAAACACAAGACAATTGCCCATTGTAGTTCCCTATGTTTGTTCATAGAACTTACCTTCAAATCGAAAACAGTTTTGGGACATGCAAAGATTCGTTAATCGCACATATTCCTTTATTTTCTCTAGTTCGATCTTATTTTTGTGAAGAAATTCTTCTAAATATTTTAAAGTTGCTGGAATCGGTACCGAAGGAAACAATGACGTTACGTCGAATGTTGTCCAAAGTTAATAACCCCGAACAAGAATTATAGATTAAGTGTAAGTAATCCGTTGATCCGGAGACTACTGTTTGCCTAAAATACATAAACCAGGCAACTCAATGAGACCAATAGGCTCAGGGATCAACTCCCTTACTTGATTTCGAAGTGGTTAGTGAATAAATACAAAAGTTTGCCCGAAAAACTTGAAAGCCTATCAGTTACTAATTCAATAGAATTTATTCAAAGAATTAAAGATTGTAAATTAGAAGATAGGAAAATTTTAATATCATTCAACGTAACGTCATTGTTTCGCGAATTAGATACGTATGAAAGCTTGTACATTTTAAAGAATAAAGGCCATGTATTGAACACTAACTCGGACCTTAACCATAACTCATGTCTCTTTGGTCTCTCGCAATAAACCGCATGTAGGTATTTGCCTTTCTTTTCCCTCTTTCCCCTTTCTTCTGTTGTCTTTTATCTTAGTTCAAGACGAGAACACAATTTCTTTTAAAAATTATGTGAAACGAATATACAGTATGCGTTTTGGCGTTCAATGGTACAGGTCGTGTGCGGAATTTGTTTTCATATGGGTATTTTTGCCGTAGTTTTCCAGGTGCGACACTGTTTAATTATCTGCTGATGATGACAACTTAGTTGTCGAAATACGAATATAGAACACGAATATTAATGTGGAAAGAGGTTATATATCAATAAATGTTGGTGCCAAAACCTGAGCCAATATTTTCACACTCCTAGCGCAACAAAATTTTGTGCTACAATTTGAGACGTAACAATCAGTGGTGCTATTAAATAACGCGTTTTAATTTAATTAGTTCGTTTATTGTCAATCATTGTTTGCTTTATTGGATCTTCTGAATAAAATTTAGTTAAATATGCTTATTTGTTAAAGTTTAAAACGTAAGGGTTCAGAATTTCTTCGTAACAGATCTGCCCAAAAATTTACCTTAATCAAGATCATCCTTTACCTTTTAAATGTCAATGGTGTTTAATATTTTACTACCGATATGAAATAGTCGTCAGTCAGTTTTAAGACTTTTGAAACTTCAATGACGGAACCACAGACTTTTTTTTAAGAAAAAAATTCTATACGTGTTTTAAATACTGAACCTAAGAAACCAATCAGTCAATCTCTTAATAAGGTAGTATTCGACTGATTACATATCGTAAATTTTTAGTATATTTGTCGCACAATCGATTTTTGAATATTACTAACAAATATCGAGTCTTAGTTTAGATGTATGGACTACAAGTCATAACATAATAAATTAATCACACAAAAACATCTACTTTTGCAAATAATAATGAGTTACGACACCTGATTAAATTTACAGGGTAATCTTGCAAATAAAGTAGAAGATCTGAAGTATAGAAATTTAATTGGAGCCTTACTGTATATTGCAAATGGGACCCTACTAGAACCCTACATTTTCAGTGAATTACCTAAGCCACTTTCAAAATAGTAACTGTAATATACATTACAAATATGCATTACGAGTTTAAGATATTTATATTCTACTCGATTTGTTGAGTTAATTTATAAGAAGATAATTGGTCGTTATGTGGATTATTATTAGGCGTCTATTACAATTGATAGCAAATCTACAAGAATACTTGCACGCGTTTTTGGTAATGTAATATTGTGATAAAAATCACGAAAACAAAAAATTGTTTCCAGAGCATAAATACATGCGAAATACTATGCTGAATGCGTAACGGAAATTATACCAAAAAGAGGAATTTTAGATGATTTAGATGTAAAAATTGATACACCAATGAATATTTATGAAGATTTTAGTGGACCACAGCCTTATAAAAAAAAATAGAAAATTCTATAAAAACTCGAAACATACTGATGCCATTTGTCCATGACTATGAGAAAAGAGGGCTGATTAGTGTCCAGAAGATAAAATGAAATTCCAAAAATCTAGAAGGTTGTTAGGATTGGAAAGTAATACAATTATGAATAGTGTTTAATATATCCAAGTATTGTCAAAAAATATTTTTAATTTTATTTTCGCAAATAGATACAAAATCAAGGTGTGTTAGGATATGATTTTGTATATATTTAGTAATTAAGTTGGTAAAAATGGGTGACTAGTAGGGTACATGTTTCTTCTTCGTTAATGTTTTATTATTGTATAAAGATCTTCCTCTGCACCTAGTGAAATAATAAAGGCTATGTTTAGGAATGTTTAACAATTTGAACTACACATTCCTTTCTATAACGCACCGAAGGTGTTCATCTCATAAATTTGATAAGTTCTGAGACCGCTTGGAATCATCACTGAATAAGACTTATGATTGAAAAATTAACAACAGTAGCACGTAATATAAGAAAACACTATTAAAATGTTTGTGATATAATTTAAGACCTTTCCCCAACAGTAAAATGTCGATACATTTCAAACGTGGTTTTTTCGCAGGCCGACGACATTTTAATCCAGCAGCGTTATATTAAACGATGTGGAAGATGTAACAGCTTTGTGATTGTATAGTGTCCATTTTACAAAGCAATATAAATATTTTTCTATCCTTCCTATCAGTTGTCTTGCGTGGCCGATGACAATGTTGTTGACCGCTTGATGTTAAAGAAATTTTTCTTTGAAACTTAATACTATAAATGAAAAAATAAATATACATAGATTATAGAGAGATGTACATTTATCTTTCCGGGAGAGTATAATTATATTTATTTAAAATATATTATTCACCTGAAATCTGGGCCAATTTAATTACAGATACAGCAGTTAATTATTTTACAGCAATCGAAAAGGTTTCATTAAGTTCGTTATTAAAAAATAATTGAAACATTGGTATAGCTCAGAAATATTTACAAAAATCATTACATTCTTAAATAATTCCTAGTTCAGTTTCTAATTTTAACTCATTTAAACAAAGAAAGTGAGTCTTAACTAATTTTATTACAACATATACGAGGTATGGCAATTAAATAACGAGACTGCGCAATCGCATCGGGCGAGGTTGTAATTGGAATGCCATTGACCTTGGTACTTTCCAAGCAACAACCCTAGTTTCGTCTCATTGTCTACTTCAGTTTACTTTCGAGCTTTAATTGTAGAGGACACTAATATTTATTAGTGCCGTGATAATGGTTGACATAAAAATCGAGCAGCGAATTAACCTGAAATTCCTTACCAAATTAAAAAAAATCGCCAAGAGAATATTTACAAATGTTAAAGGAGATGTTAATAGATAATATTATATCACGTGCGCGATTTTTTGAATGACACAAACGGTTTTCTGAAGGTCGGGAAGAGGTTGAAGATGATGAACGTCCTAGTCGACCTGTGACTGCAAGAACTGTAGGGAACGTTCAAAAAATTAATGAAATTGTACGGAAAGACATCTGAACATTAAAATGATTGCCGATATGGTAAACATTAACAAAGAAACAGTAAGACACATTTTACATGATGAATTAAACATGACAAAAGTTTGTACAAAAATGGTGCTGAAGAACCTCACTTAAGCGCATTGCTGTGCTTGATCATTCTCCATATTTGCCATATCTTGCACCACGTGACTTCTACCTGTTCCCAAAAAGGAAAAGTGCATAAAAGGAAGGATTTTGCGAGCCTTCCGGAATCACATTTTAGAGATGGCATAAGGGCATTGGTGCACCGTTGGAATAAATGTGTTGCTCTTTTAGGAGAATATTTTGAAAAATAAAAATTATTTCGTATTTAAAAAATTCGTTTTTCTTTTCCCTTCTCACTACTTGTCAAACTACCCTCGTACAAATAAAGAAATGTAAAAATTTCTAAACGATTCTTTTAGAAAATAACAGCACAAATTCTCATATTCATTTACACTATATTGATTACTAACCTGATGAAACAGATCTCTCAATTTTCGTTCAGATTCGCCAACCCATTTATCCAATATATCAGCTCCTTTTCTCTGATAAAAAGTAACTTTGCCATTACCCTCTCTAGTGAGTTCGGTTGCTAATGCACCAGCCACCAATGTTTTCCCTGTGCCTTTAAATTATAAATATATCAAAAAATGAATTATTTTAGTTTTATTTATAAACCTACCGGGTGGACCATAAAATAATACACCTCTAGGTGCCTTCACATTAAAATGTTTATACAAATCTCCATAAAGTAATGGAAAAATAATAATTTCTCTTAGTAGTTTAATATGACTGGAGAGACCACCAACTTTCGAAAAGTCTGTTGAATTTTTATTTTTGGATCGAAGGCAGACACGATTCTGATTTATAGTTGCCATTTTATAAATAACTGGATAACGCAATGATGGAAAAAGAAATGCACTTTAAAAATTTAGTTTGAACTTGACAATATGTAAATGACGTTTAAAATTCAATTCAATTCAATTCAATTCAAGTACAAAACGTCAAAAAATCTGTACATTTTTTCACAGCATTTAATTGGGAAATTAGGGGCACTCAATCGATGGTTCACTTGCTTTATAAAAAGAGTCCACAAAAAAGATATTGCGATGGAAAAATTTAAGTCCCCGTTAAAATATAACGAATATTTATAACACTTATTATAATATAATGGTAAAAAATTGGACAATAAATTAGTTAAATATCAAAATCCTGAACATTTCTTGTATCATTTACGACGGCAGATCCCGTGAAAGTCACGGGAGCTCTCAGACAGATAGTTTCAACAGATAATCTGTAACGTTAGCAGGCACCACGCCGCTGGCGATGCGAGCATGTTATCGTATGATCCGAAAACACCCAATTAAGCGCTCCAAACTTCCAAATACGTCGCTATATCATAAAAGGAGATTTGAGTTGAATTGAATAGTACAGCGTACTTAAGAACCATGTGCAATTTTAATAAAATAAAGAAAATATTAATAAGATAGACAATAAAAACTTTTTAAACGTACACAGATCGAGCGTGAAAACGAATACAGCATAATTTTATTATGGATCGATGGTTAAAAACAAATACTTTCACAAGTTTGACAAAAAGTTGGACGAGCATAGCTTGTATTTCAGACTCAGATTTGGAACCAGCACAGGGCAGCGATACCGAGAAACGAAATTATGACAGTGACTATCCACGAATGGGTTTTCATTTTTATTATCCTTTTGTACAATATATCTCAAACTTTAACATAGACTAAGATGAAAAATAAATACAATAATAGGTTAAATGCAGAACGTGAAACCCGAACTTTCACACACCGGACAAAGTATAGGTGTTTTTCTAAGAGCTTGAAAAGTTAAAATGATAATACAAGACAGAAATATTGTTGGAATTAAATTATTTTTATTATAATCTGGTAGATAATTTCATGGCATTTATTTTTTAAATATGATTTTTGGCATATGTCCGCCGCGGCTACGAGTTACCGTCCTGTTGGAATCAAATGTCATCGATGTTTAGCTGATTAATTATATTATCGATAGCGCTCGCCATTCATCGTAACGGCAGCTCCTTCCTAATTTCGAAAGAAATAAGGACCAAACAGTCACTTTTAATGGATATAATGGTGCAATGGTGTAATGGCAATTTTGCTTATTGACGTAGCCATTTAACCAGAAATGAGCTTCATCACTAAACACAATTCTTTGATAAAAATGCTCATCTTCGACCAGTTTCAAATGAGCCCAAACAGCATAAATGCGATGCAAACGAGGGTCGTTTGGCTTCAATTTTTGCACGAGGTGTATTTTATAGGCACGCAAGCCAAGATCCTTACGTAAAATTTTCCACGTAGTCGAAGGACAAAGGCCAACAAGTTGAGAACGACGACGAATCGACATTTCGGCGTCTTCTTCAATACTTCACGCTACAGCAACAATATTCTCTTCGGTACGCACATTTCTTTGTCTTATTGTTGGTTTTGAATCGAGAAGAGTAAAATTAGTGCGAAAACGATCAATAACTGCACGAATTGCTTGCTCACTAGACCGATTATGTTAACCGTAAAATGGACGAAGTACTCTATGAACTTCGCGAACAGATTTAAATTTCCACAATTTGGAAGCGTTGTTTTGACATTAAACGATTCATAATGACTTGCCAAACCTTACTCAACAGAAATGTCAACGCAGTTTGACATTACCATAGTTATCGATATCGATAGTTCTCATGCAGCTTAAAAAACACCCATAATTTCTT
Organism: Dermolepida albohirtum; assembly: GCA_031893035.1. Taxonomy (NCBI): domain Eukaryota; kingdom Metazoa; phylum Arthropoda; class Insecta; order Coleoptera; family Scarabaeidae; genus Dermolepida; species Dermolepida albohirtum. Next base: position 329,354 of record JAVIWB010002590.1, read on the forward strand.
TATCCTCCAAATAGGCAAATATTCCATGGCGAATTTTCTGAAATTTACCTAACAAGGGAAATTTCTCAACCCGAAAATTCAGAAAAATTTGAAACTTTGTGTGTGAATAATTCGCCCTAGTGCATGCTCAAAACTTTTTAGTACGGAGAAACATGTTGAGGGCATGATCACCTCGTTAGAACGATTTTAAGAGCTTCAAAAAAGTGTTTATTAGACTTCGAGATAATTTATAGAAAAATTAAAAAATGTATAAGTAGATCTTATTGGACCAGTACAGACGAATTACAGAATATCGCACATAATTTCGTAAATGAAGTAAAACCACACGTAGATCGTTATAGCAAGGATAAAAGTGGTTGCATTTTAGCTCTACAAAGTTTTAAACAAGTCCATTCAGAAATAATTGGTGTTTTTTAAGCTGTATGAGAACTATCGATATCGATAACTATGGTATCTATGTCAAACTGCGTTAATATTTCTGTTCAGTAAGGTTTGGCAAGTCATCATGAATCGTTTAATGCCAGAACAACGCTTCCAAATTGTGGAAATTTATTTTGAAAAAAATAAATCTGTTCGTGAAGTTCATAGAGCACTTCGCCCATTTTATGGTCTACATAATCGGCCTAGTGAGCAAGCAATTCGTGCAGTTATTGATCGTTTTCGCACTAATTTTACTCTTCTCGATTCAAAACCAACAATAAGACAAAGAAATGTGCGTACCGAAGAGAATATTGTTGCTGTAGCGTGAAGTATTGAAGAAGACGCCGAAATGTCGATTTGTCGTCGTTCTCAACTTGTTGGCCTTTGTCCTTCGACTACGTGAAAAATTTTACGTAAGGATCTTGGCTTGCGTGCCTATAAAATACACCTCGTACAAAAATTGAAGCCAAACGACCATCGTTTGCGTCGCATTTATGTTGTTTGGGCTCATTTGAAACTGATCGAAGATGAGCATTTTTATCAAAGAATTGTGTTTAGTGATGAAGCTCATTTCTGGTTAAATGGCTACGTCAATAAGCAAAATTGTCGTATTTGGAGTAAAGACAATCCTCGAACCGTTAACGTACCACCATTACATCCATTAAAATTGACTGTTTGGTGCGGTTTACACGCTGGCGGCATCATTGGTCCTTATTTCTTTCGAAATGAGAAAGTAACTGCCGTTACGGTGAATGGCGAGCGCTATCGAGCCATGCTGACTGAATTTTTGTTTCCAAAAACTAATCAGCTAAACATCGACGACATTGGGTTCCAACAAGACATACAGCGCGCTTAACAATCGATTTATTGCAAAACCAATTTGGTTCACTGGCCCCCTCGTTAGTGCGATTTAACGCCTCTGGATTACTTTCTATGGAACTATGTTAAGTCATTGATTTATACCGACAAACCAACAACTCTTGAAGCATTGGAAGCCAATATTCAAGCCATTATTGACGCCATACGGCCAGATTTATTGGAAAAAGTAATCAAAAATTGGACTGATCGAATGGACCATGTAACTCGTAGCCGCGGCGGATTTATGCCGGAAATCATATTTAAAAAATAAATGTCATGAAATTATCCACCAGATTATAATAAAAAAAATTTAATTCCAACAATATTTCTGTCTTGTATTATCATCTAAAGATCTCAAGCTCTTAAAAAAAACACCCGTTATATATTTGTTATATTCTCCTTTAAATATATTCCTTTATTTTCATTCAAATGATATGATTATAAACATATTGTTATAGATATAAGTATTCGGACATATACACATGTGTAATACAATATTTTATTACTATAAATTTATTTGTTTTAAATTAATGTTTTATGTATTTGGCGCCATTTCGTGTTATGCAATCGAAATTTTGAAATATTTTTGTAATGCGCCGGAGTGGGGGTAAACTTTTAATTTTTAAATTTCAATGTAAGGCAACTTTTAAAAATGTGATAAAGCATCAAAAAACAAGTACTTTGGTATCTAACACTAATATAGTATCCATTTTATTTACTGAGGTATACACTAAAAACTGAATATCGTTCTAACGAAGGGCGAAGTTTTCATCCCCCTCAACATGTTTTTCCGCACTAAAAAAATAGTTTTGAGCATGCACTAGGGGGTCTACTCACACACAAAGTTTCGAATTTATCTGAACTTTCGGATTGAAAGTCTTCCCTAATAAAAAGCAGTTGATATTTATTCAGCTATCGCTTTAATTTATTAAGTTTGTAAATGTTTTATGAATATGGTTGAGTTTTTCGTTACGAACTACTATTCAATATGGAAAATAAATTTTAACCAAATTTTTTTATTTATGATATCGTAATTATTACGGCGGGAGATTGACAATATTAAAGAGTTCGCCAAGAGACAAAGTTGGGAATTGCTGGTCTAAACTAATATACGCTTAATTTTTTTTTTATTTATATTTACTAACCACTGAAAAAGACTTTAAAGCATTTCACAAATGCACACATTTACTTAAATAATTCTGTTTAAAACTTTTTTACTCCAAATTTATTTACAACCTGTGAAAGAATAAGCAATTATTTGGGCGGGTATTATATATAAATAATTAACATACTGAGATGCTAGGGTGATGCCCAACGGCTTTCATCCCTTCGTTAACCTAAACAAAGCGGCCTTTGGCAATGATATTACCAGCTATACAAAATTCAAGTACATACTATTACCTCCTTTTTTAAAATTGCTGTACGTTATGCGTTAGTGTTAAGGGGTTAAATGTCCCCTTAATTAATCTAAACTAAATAATAATAGAGATATTATCTAATAGAGAATATATATTTATTTGCACGTGAGTGATGGTTAGCAAACTTATTACGAGCGCGTGTCCGGCTAGCCGAAGCGCTGCAATAAATGCAAATAAAAAATAAAGTAAATGTAAGGTAAGGAGTTAATAATTAGTAATTGGGTACAATGAGCATCAAAAATCCAGCACGTGTGCCAAGCTGAAAGAAAGATTATTAGTGGAAATAAAACACCAGGATTGCCCTTAAAATTTTATTTACTAAATTAAATTAATTCTTAAAGCTTGAGTACATTAAATAAAGATAATTAATAAGATCGAGAACAACAAATAAAACAAAATAAGCGTAATGTCAAAGCTGTAATAAACGGAAGTCTAGAGATACAAAGCTGTTTAAGAAAATATAAAAAAGGTTAGATTAAAATATGTATCGGACGATACGTAAAATACTTGCGGTTTGTGTGTGTATATCCTGGGCCAGGATGTTATGCATATTTTGCGGTCGCGAAATAAACATGTGGATACAAGTTGCGCGGGAAAACTTAACTTTCACAACCACGTGGAAGAGGATACTTGTAGACTTGACGATGGTCGTAGAAGAAGTCTCTGTGTCTTACACACGGACACTTTTATGAAACCACCCGTAGACTAAGGAGTGGGATCCTGGTCATGTTTGAATTAACCAATAAGGAAAGAGAATAGGCACGCTAGAAATTGGCGCGCTAAAGATATAGGCGTAAATTAAAATTGTGATATTAATTTCAATATATAAGTACCTAGCAGATAGATGTCTAGACAGAATATTAGACATGTATTCTGGGTGAAAAATAGGATTAATATTTGAATCTCTATTGCATTTAGATATCAATATGCGGAATAAATATTAAATGTGATTCAATTGAAAAACACCAATCCTGCATTTGTATATATCACAAAAAGGTCAAAATAAATAATAATTTATGAAATTGAATTGAAAATCGAAATATTTTTAAATTAAAATAAACTAATTTAAAAAACATGATATAAAGAATTATTATTTGTATATATGCGGAGCGTAACAATATCTATCTTCTGCATCCGAGATTAATTACGCGACGACCATTAGGATAATAAAACACTTAATTTTTAGTAATGAATTTCGACCAGAATAAAATTTATAGTTAGAACAAAACGAACAACATATTAAAAAAATAAAAATGCATCACTAAGTCTGTAGATGAATAACGTTTATTTTAAGAGTTTCACTTAAAGAAGTGCAACTCGTAATTTGAAACGTGATTCCAGTGTCCAGTCTAAAGAAAGCGTTAGACTGGACACCACGTGGTTCGTATAAGATATTAAGTCTGTCTGTCTTTCACTATACTTTTGGATTTGGCTTTTCACCGACTAAATTTGTGGGTCTTACCGTATGGTTTTGCTTATTACGAATGACACATGTGCACAATCATGGGTGGTACTTTTACATGAAACTATTTTCAATTTTTGATATTGAAAATGTACCCCACCACTGTATCCTGTAAGGATATTGATTTCACCACATCTCTATAAAGAAGCAGTTAAATTGGATTTCTAATTTGTTCCAAGTGCAAGTATCGTGCATATTCAACTACTGGTATTGTTTTAGCCTGCAGTTTTATAAGTGGACAGCAATGTCTTTGGAGTAATTGTAACTTGAACTGACTTTGGTTCATTTGCCAGAATTTACCACCACCTAAACCAACGCTTGAATTTATTTAAGTTTCTCTGTAAAGAAATGATGCTATTTCTACAGTTCTATGTAGCCATAACGGGGATATTATCTGAAGATACAGCGGTTGCGGTTCACTTTCTTTTTGTTTTACGAAACACGCTCTTGTATAGTTTTTCAGAAAATCAGCATTTTTTTTCTGAAAAAGTCCTATCTAAAGGGTTTGCCAATAGGGACATAACATTTTTGTCTTTTAATACGAACGTACCCTTGAACGTTTTTCATGATCTGTCAATGTCAAAACGTCAGTCGAGGTTAACATTCTTACCATGGCGAAGTTCACGAACGAGCAACGTTTGGAAATTATTAAAAATTACAACCGCAATTCTGAGTCGATGGTCGCAACCTTAAGGTCGTAATAATCGTCCCACCAATCAGGCTGTGCTTTGTATAGTGGATAATTTGGGTCAAAATGGCAATTTTATTTATATATATCAACCTTAGTTGAGACAAAATATTCAGTATTGGATGTCCCTGTGCCAGTGAGACAACGCACGAATCAAAGTACAGAAAATATCGTAAGTGTTTCAGTTCAAAATGAGTCAAATCAGTCGATTCCACGGCATTCACCGGAATTGGGAATCTCTCATACCACATTGTGGAGCAAAGATCTTGCCTTAAGCCCTAATAAGATCAAATTAACTCAAGAATTGAAGCCTCTTGGTCATTTGAAATGCCGAAACTTCTCCGATTGAACTCAAAGTTTGAAAAATAAAGTTCAATTTTGGCTTAATGACCTTGTCAATAAGCAAAATATGTGATACTGGACAGCAACAAACCCGCGTGTGCTTGAAGAGACTCCATTACAGTCACAAAAAGTTGTGTATTGTGGATTTTGAGCTAGAGGTGTAATCGGACTATATTTTTTCGTCGATGAATATGATCTATGTTACTATGTTGTGGTCAATGGAGTTCGCTATTGTGCCATGTTGGAAGACTATTGTTCCAAGATGGTGACATATGCGACACAGCTGGTCAAACAATAGATCTATTGAATGGGAAGTTCGGTAATCGTGTAATCTCGAAAAATGGTCCGGTCGAGTGGGAAAAAAGCTAGAGGAGCTCAGGGACAATATCGAATGCAAAATTGCCAACATTCCGGCTAATGTGTGTGAAAGAGTGCTGGAAAACTGGCTCCAAAAACGCGATCGTTGCAAACGTGCTCGCGATGGCCATATGAACGAGATCAAATTCCATGGTTAAATGTAACACGTGTACTGTACCTAGAATAAATTTCAGCTCAATATCTAAATTATTCTGTGCTTTATTTAAATACAAAATTGTTATGTCCTTGAAAAACCCGATGATGTTCTTTTTATTATTTACATCATAAACTAGGATGTCATTCCTCGAAGTGACTTGTTACGGTTTACTTTTCACTCAGAACATACAACCATGCTCAAATGTATTAGACACCTTACGAATTTATGGACATATATAC
>JAVIWB010002591.1:0-34808 GCA_031893035.1 Dermolepida albohirtum
ATTAAATTCCGTTTTAATCATAATTAAAGGATATACCAGGATGAGCGATCGAAGTAGACATTACCAAATTAGTTATGGAGGGGTTAGTCTTTGTTTTCATGCGTACTATGTATAAGCTGGACATAATACATACTATACCATAGCGATAAGAAATCCGTTAACATTGTATTGATTAGCTTAATTTTTGGTGAATTAGAATTTTAACTTGGACTGTAGCTTTTTTATTAAATAATTGGTATAGTATTTCAGTCGAATATTTGCTAAAATTACTGAGACTAGTAAAAGTAAATTTAAAAAGTGAAACCATTCTTGTAAGGTTACAGAACTTTTAAAAGGTAAAGTTTGCCACGCCAACTGATGCATTTCTGTCACAAAAATGTATTACTAATTTATTATCCACTTTTTAACTTGCCCACCCTAGTAACGAGTGAGCAATAATGATTGACCTGATCTTTTACTACTTTCCGCACGCCCCATATCAGTACTTACTTCCTTTTTTCTATCTGAAGTTAGCAGTTTAGTAATTTCTAGAGAGTTTTCCTACTCTATGTTCATGTCATTAACCTTTCATTGACGTGCAGTGTACAGAACTTGTTTTATGATTAATATCCATTATTTATACTTATATACTAGCCTTCATCAATATTTTTAAAGTCTTTAGTTCACATATACGCAGCGAAAATTACAGTTTAAGTAATTTGCACAGTAGTATTTGTTGTTTACATAGTAGCTAGCATATTTTTATTATAATTATTAGAATTGCGTGAGACACTGTCTAATATCACTTTTAAGAGGAAGTAAATATTGAGGTGATATGTATGGAAAGAAGTGTAGGATCAGGTCACTCATTGTTGCTTACACTGTATATACTGTATTAGCTCAGAAACTTCATATGAAAAACTTAAAATAGAGGGAGAGAATTACTTTATTTCATATACGAATTAAATAAACGTTTTAAGGATTAAACTTTAAAAAATATGAAACAATTGTTTTTTCTTTTTTCTCTTACTTTTGATGAAATCAGCATTTGTTTAGAAAACCTTATTATTTTATTGTTCGGGAATATAAAGGGAACTAAATAAAACACAGATTTTACTATTGTTAATAGTATTTTTATTTTATTATTATCTAGATAACAGCTTCTTAATCATGTACCTTATATATGTATTATATACACCAGAATTAAAAATGTTTATAATTAAAATTGCTTTATTTATATCTCTTTATGCACAATTACAAATAAAATTATAAAGAAAAAAAACAAAATACGCAAACAAATTAATTTTTTATTTGGATTTTAAATCAACTTCTACATAAAACATTTTTCCTTCGATAAATTAACTAAAATCAATTTTATAAACAAATTGTTTCTGTACAGATTCATTAAGAAGATAATTATTATTATTATTATTAAACTATTATTAAATAGTAGTAATAGTGATAATGAACAAATTCAACAATTTTTTTTCTTTTTTTTTCCAGTTTCCATCTTTTTTGTTGTACAAAATATCAATCTATTTAAATCAAGTATTTAATGTTCTAAATTTTATTTATATACAAAATAACTCCGATGGCTCTTCCTAAATATACCATATCATCTCTTGTGTTGTATCTATATACATGTATAATATATATATTTACATCAGCACTATTTACAATAATTATACTTAGAAATATGTGCTTTAATGTGTGTAAATGTCTATGCAAAGAGTGCGAGATGCGAATCACATAATGGAACAGAGACCTGTTAGTTCTGTACCTTTTTTCACGGGAGGTAATTTTTTAAGTTTAACACCCTGTAAAGCGGGCTTTAAATTTAATTGGATGGGTTCTTCTCCCGGAGGTAAAGGTTGGGATGGGTCTATAGATTCAGCATTTTTTTCTATTTCACTACTCAACTCTTTATTATTACTCTCTTTAGGCGCAATTACAGGCAAGGGCTTAGTTATGTTTATCTTTATTTTACCACTAATACCACTGGCTGGGGTTACACTAGAATCAAATTCCACATTTCCATCGATTAACGTCACTACTTCTGTGTGAGGAATTTCTGGTTTATTTACAGGTTGTTCTTCACCAGTGATTTGAAGTTCATCATCTTAATGAAACAAACATAGATAATCAATATACAGTATATTATGTGCTAGGCAGTGTTATCGAGTAATTTCAACTATCTAAAACTTTCTACAAAGATGATTTTAGAATTGTCCTGTCTACGAAATTGAATATGCTAATTCTAATTATCTTACTACTTACTTTTGATTGAATTTTAATAAATTACATAATGAATGTACACAAGTAGCTGTGACAATCACCTTGTAGGAAATGTGACGTTTTGCCAAGTTAAAGCGTTGCCTGTACTCAGTCAAATTTTCTAAAATTCTTTGAATAAAGTTCAATTTAAAAACGCTCAATAGCCATAGGAACCATTTGTTGCCAACCTCAGACAATTGTAATTAAAGTGGAAATGTTAAAGTAATAAATTCAAAATTTAGTTTAAAATATATGATAAACAATAATTTAAAAATGTTTATACAAAGAGAAATGCCGTTTTCGTTTTTACTATTTATAATAGACGTCTATACTTAGACCATGGCTATTCGGAATTCGATTGTGAGAAAAGCTATGTTATCTAGAACGATATGAGGTTTGGTGTCTGCTGTGATAATGGGAACAACTGTCTGTACAATCGCAAAAATCTGTAACACTTGCATATATTAACCTCTCAATTAAAAATATTAACGTTAACGGTACGAAAAAGCGTAAAGGTAAAATAGCGAAAGATTATGTAATCGGCGTAAAGATGATAAAAAACTGGAGAAAAAAATAGGAAAAAGTCGAAGCATCTTAGCTTCATCTGCTTCTGACGAAAACAAAAACTAGAAAAAGTGAATAATCAACTTTATTTGTGATTTACACATTGTCAACGCGGTATACAACATTTATGGTCACATTATTTTCACAACAGGTAATTTAAAAGAGAACTTAAACTAGCAGATACCTTTTTAATCCAAGTAATAACTTGCAAACGCGCTGGAAACAAAAAAGATACATGGAGTATGACATCTTAACATTTGCAGCGAAAAATTATCTGCCAATCAAAAATTTTCGGAAAAAATTCAATAAGTTAATTGAACAGAATGGTTATTAACTGACCAGTTTCTATAACTGCGATGAGACAAGCTTTTATTACAAAATATCTTTTACAACTTTTGTATCTAAAGAGAAATTTACTGTTGTTTCTTGAAGTTTCAAGAGAAAGAAGTTTGCCTGAATATGAAAAGAAAATAGACACTGCGGAAGAATGGATATTGTGCCGATAGCGAAGATGAATTTACGAACCGTAGACTTATAAATAAAATGATAATTCATCGGATCAAAATAATGCAAAAGACTTGACCAGAGAAATTCCTAAAATTTCACTTGATATTGAATGCATTTGAAAATGGCTTTACCTTACAGGAAAGTAATGCGTGCCGCAAATGCACTTTTTTAGGCACGAAACTCAAAACATTTTCAAAGAGGTATAAATCTGACAGTGTTACTTTCGCAAAAAATAACATGTATGGCTTTGAAGCTTGATGTCAGTATAAAAAAATGACGTGTCAAATCATAACATTGCATACTTAAGCGTAGCGAAATCTTTTAGAAATACCGGTAATGACTTTCTAGTACACTTGGTACAAGGCTTACGTATGAATTCAATTTACATTTACAATTGTTACATCGTGTTAATTACTAGTATTTTTAAAGTTATTCTTACTATGCAAATTTAAAGAATGTAACAACCAAAATTCGATTATCATCAATTTTCGATTATTCCGAGTACCCCTAGTCCCGACCGTTTCCGTCAACCAAAAGTCTAGTGTATATCTTTCCTTTAGATAGTATACTGTTCAACGTATTTTTTCTCAAGCTTTATCATAAATGAAAAATCCCATTAACATAATCTAACGTTAATCGGGTTATGGAGAATTTTGCAAATTATGTTATCCTAATTAATTTTATGTAAGAATAATTTATTATGTTCATAGACCTTAATTCAAAATACTATATGTCTTCTAACACCGATAATGAAATTAATCACTATATTAGAAAGCACATAGGAAAGGGACATAGGAAAATCTGTCAAAATATAAATAAAGGAAATGACTGTGGAGCTTCTTAGAAAATACAATATTAATTTCAACGAGGACTTAAATTTCAAAATGAACAGATCAAAATCCTCTATAGAAGAATAAGATGGACAATTAAGAAAAAGACTATGGAGAAAATACAAGCAACCAGAACATGTTAATTTGAACAAGGACACAAGTTTCAAAATAGAATACATCAATATCCTCTGTAGGAGAATAAGATGGACAATAAAAATGCAAGTTCAAATAAGATAAAGGTATATGTTCATTATTATTAAAATTATAATTAATTTTGTAACGAGATTCATGATGCTATTGACAATGATAACATTTTCGCACAACGCATCGTGTTCAGTGATGAAGCGAATTTTCATGTTAGTAGTCTGGTAAACAAACACAATGTTCGAATTTGGGATCTACAGAACCTACATGCAGCCATTGAACATATACGAGATTCGCCTAATATCAATGTGTTTTGTGCGATATCCCGATCATCTGTTTACGGCCCATTCTTCTTTGATGGAAACATCATAAATGAAAAATCCCATTAACATAATCTAACGTTAATCGGGTTATGGAGAATTTTGCAAATTATGTTATCCTAATTAATATTATGTAAGAATAATTTATTATGTTCATATACCTTAATTCAAAATATGTCATCTAATACCGATAATGAAATTAATCACTATATTAGAAAGCAACAAATGGACATAGGAAAATCTGTCAAAATATAAACAAAGAAAATGACTGTGGAGCTTCTTAGAAAATACAAGCAACCAGAACATGTTAATTTGAACAAGGACACAAGTTTCAAAATAGAACACATCAAAATCCTCTGTAGGAGAATAAGATGGACCATAAAAATGCAAGTTCAAATAAGATAAAGGTATATGTTGATTATTATTAAAATTATAATTATGTGAAAGTATGAAACGACAATACACATAAATTAGACCAAACGAATATGTACATCAAATTTATTTTTGTATAATGAAAATGAAACATACCAGGGTCGATGGGCTCAGTCTTAACTCTCACGTCCGTAATGCTTTTCGCCTTGATAACACCACCTTCAACATCTACAAATCCGTCATCTACAGGTTCTTCTTTAACAACGATACTGGGTTCTCTTTGCATGAGAGTTTCCTCATACTTATCGTCATCAACTAAATCAATTTTTTCAGGCACCACTTCATTAATAATCACATCATCATCTTCTCCTTCATCTTCCATTTCCGGGAAAGCATCTTGGGATTTTGCTTCTTCCTCATCTATCTTATCTACCGAATCGGTCAATTTTTCAGATTCATCATCATCTATTACAATTTCCGAAGGCATGGATTCTTGACTCGTGTCTGGATTTTCTGCGGATATTTCTAAACCGGGTATTACTTCTTCGCTCTTTTCAGAATCTTTAATCAGTGAAAGGTCATCGTACGTGGTGTTCATTAATGATTCCTGAAAAAATATACTTATTAATCCTTATAAAACTTCACATAAAGAGTTCTCCAATAAGCGTGTTAGAACCGTACAAGTATTAATTTTCTTATTTTTATTTTATTTTGAATCAATGACATTATGACAAAAATAGTATCATTTAAATATCCTCCTCAACTTTGTCTGGTTGAACGCATTCTAGGCGCCAAATTTTCGATTACCTTTACCACACATCGCGTTGAATTTTGCGCGAATTATTAGTGGATTATTTTTGAAACCCATTGATTTCACATAATTCCACAGAAAAAAGTACGAGCGTATGAGATCACTTGATTTTAACGTCATTTTTTCGAAATAACGTCCGGGAAACTGTTGTTGCAATAAATAATTTGATGTATTGTGTGATAAATCTTATTGTCAACATTTATCAGTTCAGACCAAAAATATACGCCACTCACTATTAATAGCACCACAATTTTTGTTATATTCTAAAAAAATCAAGGACCCATCATGGCTTAAACCCATAACCAGCACCAAAGCATGACTTTCTTTGAAGTCATTTTTGAATAAATTTTGGATTTTCGTCAACCCAAATCTAGTTACGTGTGTTTACAAATCCATTGCAGCAGAAATGCAATTTATTGAGAGAAAAATCTTTTTTTTTCCCAAAATGTGGAACGGTTTCCCACTACTCTAAAAAAAATTCGACGCAAATTATGATCAACGGGCCTCAGTTCTTAAGTTAATTGAACTTTACAAGCCTTTAGATGAAGATCGTGGTGAATAATACTCCATGTAATTGTCTTGGAATAGGGGTTAGAGAGATTCCGTTAATTTCTTACACTCTCACAACAGTAATATTCTCTTCCGAACGCGCTGACTGACAACGCACAGATAGATGTTGACTTATCTGCAACTCAGCCAGTTTGTTAAAATTTCTTGACTAAGCGATAAAGAGACGGTTCGGTCGTCGATAATACCGACCATAAATTTCTTGAAACACTAAACGTCTGACGACCCAACTACACATTTTTGTTGTAAATAAGAATAATTTCTATTCGTTGTTAAATATATATTTTCATGTTGTTATAGTGTACTGACCACAACTGCCAAGGCTTTACATTTGCACTGTAGACGGTGTAACTACTGCTACATTTGAAAGATATGACACCCTTATTGTAAAACACTTGTAAGACTATTATTTAATGTAAACAAACAATGATCTCCTGGAACATACAGTCTATTCTTTTATTTTGCTTCAGACTTTTTCATTTTTCGGTAATGAATTTTAAATTGAATTATATCGCTGACGTTTCCACTAACACTTAAGTTCTTGAGTACTCATGCGGTTTTTCTTGTTAATTTACTTTAAATTAAGTAACTCCATATTTAATGATACTGAATACAAAGCACAGAATGCAATTCGTAATATATATTTTACCTGATAGTCTTCATAGCAAAGGGGATGATAATTTTTACCATCAACGCTAATAGCCATCCTTAAATGCCATTCTTCCTTTTCCTCATTGTAAAATTGATCAAACCTATCTTGACAAACTTCACATTTGGCATCTTGAACTGTAGGATCAGCAGGCACACTTGGTACTTCAACTTCTTCTTCGACTTCATCAGGAGCACCTTCAGCTTGTGCTTGTTGTTGGTTTTCGAAATAACTTTTTTCTGAAAGTAGTAATATCAATACATTAAAGATACGAATTAATTGTTAAAATAATCTTCGATTTAGATTAAATAAAAATGTACTTACCGCGTTCTTCCAAATCTTCAATTTCCTCATAATTTTTCCAGTCAGATAATGAATAATACCAACGACGACTCGAGGCTTTTCGGATATTTTTCTTTCCTTTCCTATTTTGTCGGAAATGCCAATCTAAATGCTGGCTATACTGCATACTATGTTCAGGCGGGAAACGCATGCCGCAGCTACTACATTGCATTCCAGAATATAATGTAGTGAACAAGGCTGGTTGACGTCTGAAGAAAAAAAGTTATACACGAATAAGTTCTAAAACTACTTGGAACATTTTTAATTAACAATTTAATAAATCCTGAATAAGAAAAAATGTCTTACACTTTCAAAGTTTCTGGTTTTCCAAAATTCACCGGTTTTATACTGGAGAGTACGTCTTTTTTCGATAAAACTGGGGACGGACGACTAACGGATGATGTATGAATAATTGATGGTTGTGTAATTAACGACGGTTGATTATCTTGTACAGTGGTGACTATTCCTGTCGCAACCAATTTTTGGAACAATTCGTTTATATTAACAGAGGGTGGCAAAGTATTTGTAGAATTGCTTGAAGTTTGAACAGTAGTTATCTCTGGTGGATTTTGCGACGAAGATTCAAACAACACATCATTTTCAACTTGATAACTACTTGAATTATGGTTTGTGGATGATTGGCTAGGCATCAGTGACGAAGCCATTAAACTTGATAAAGTTTCCAAATTACCTTAAAACAAAAAAATTATAAATTGTATAATTTCTATAAATTACAGTTCATAAAAATATGGCACTCTTTTGCGCAATTTTATGAAAAACTTAAATGATTACGGATAATTTAAAAATTGAAATTTATACACTAATGTTGTATTAATTTATAATAAATATATAAAAACTTAATTCATTGTACCCAAATTTAAATTAATTTTTGCATTTCGAAAATTTCCCTCCTCAAACTAACCGTAGCGCGCACTATTCTTAGTATGTTTTCAGTGATTTTGCGTATTTCCCATGTTACTTTACCATTGGCACAATTTTCGAGATAAAAGAGTTGAAATTAAAAATTTTAAAAAATTGTGGTAAACAAGTTCTCCGCGATGCAAATAAATGCTGTGTTGTGATCCAAATATTTACTTGGATCACAACACTGTTGCTCAAATGATTTGCACGTGTGAAAAACACTCACTAGCCAACTGTTTCTGGGCTTCCGGGCTGGAACCGCGTCACTGGTATAACTGCGGACGTTTCGTGCCCACTCATGTGGGACATCTTCAGGGCTCAACTACTGCTACTGTCTGTCTGAAACGTCGGCAGTTATGCCAGTGACGCGGTTCCAGCCCGGAAGTCCAGAAACAGATAGTATGGACCACGACCGCGGAAGTCTACGTACCAGACTCACTAGCTGTTTGAGAAAGATTCGAGACAATCCTCGGAAAAGTAAAGTCTGACTACTCTATATGATTCATACAACTCTGAACAAACTATAATTAACATTATACCACTTAATATAATTTTACAAAATATATTTTAAATACGCTTCTTTATGTACATTTCGTCTTGCGCATAATCTGGCGGCTATGAAAGTTTACTTTTGTATACATAGAACATTGTTTACTTTTGTATTTTCCCGACGATACAGCACGGCGAAATATATGTATTGTATTCGCAAAGCTAAATCCAATGCACGTCATCAGTGACGTAAAAACATTGCCAATGTAACGAGTTAAGACATCAACATCCATAACCTTCCTGTTACTACTTAATGAACATATTATTAAACTTAAAGGTTGGCCATTCTGTGCGTATATGCCAAATATTTCGCGTTAGATAGTTGACGTGATTTGACTTATAACTGCTTATAACTATAACCTCTGTTTCGCTGTGTTTGGAGTAGCTTAAATTGGTTGTATTTTCTTAGTTTTCGAATCTGTTCTTTTCAGAAAAAACCTGTTGTACCCAGAGATAGTTTTTGTTATTGAATTTACTAATTTTGTGGTGTTTACTGATCGAAAATGCCGATGCATTTAAATAGTAAATGCAAGAGGCTTGTGGCTTCTTTAATTACGTATTTTGAAAGGGAACGTGATAATAAAGGGCCGTTAATTTCTTTGAATGCTGTCAGAGAGGTAAGCCTAAACAAATTCATGATAATCATTTATCTAATGAAGTACATGTATTTTTAGCGGGTTGCAGATGCATTACAGTTGAATTTGTCAACAGTTAGTGCTATTTCCAATGCTGTAAAAACCAAGCAACCTTTGAATTCTCCAAAGAAACGCCAGTATTGTAAATCTATTACGGATGTAGCAAATTTGGATGTGAGTGCTATTCGTAACGTAATTTATGAAATGTACGAAAGAAGGGAACATGTAACTGTTGCGACATTACATGAGAAACTAAAAGCCAGATTCCTTTTCAATGGCTGCTGTAGGTCATTATATACCACTTTAAAACAAATTGGATTTAAATGGTTAAAGGATAATCCTCGCAGAGGTTTAATGGAATTACCAGATATTGCTTCTAAACGAATTCAATTCTTGAAAACGTACAAGCAAATCAAAGATGAAGGTATTTATCAGTTTGTATACCTAGATGAAACATGGATTTTCCAAAATGGTACTGTCGGTCGATCTTGGCAAGACAGTAATGCAAAAAGTGTTAAAACTACCAAAGTCGATGGAAAAAGATGGATAGTTCTTCATACTGGTAATAGAAATGGCTTTATTCTTGGATCAGAGCTTATATATCCTTCAAAAAGTGACATGGGTGATTATCACGGTGAAATGAATCACGAAAACTTTTTATATTGGTTTGAAAATCAATTAATAAAAAATTTAGAAGAACCATCAGTGATAGTTATGGATAACGCACCTTATCACAGCAGTTTACTTGTGAAAAATCCTACAACTTCCTGGAAGAAACCTGAAATTCAAAATTGGCTCAGATCACAGAAAATTGCATTTCATGGGACCATGCTCAAAGCTGAATTATTAACTATAGTTGAACTAATATGGGGAATTACAAAAAGTTACTATAATAAACACATTGGACGGGATGTTAAAACAATGGAAAACTGTGTGAATATGTGGCGAGAGTCACCGGAGACTGTTACACCAACAGTTTGGTCGAACTCAATTAACCATACAGAAAAGGAAATAGAAAAATGGTGGGACAGGGAAAGGATATTTGACATAGAAGACATTACTTCTATTATTATCAATTTAAATGAAGACGATGATAACAGTGATACTTTAAGTGACTCTGACTAAATTTGAATCATTCAAATATTTTAATTTATAGATATTGTGTAATTGCTAAAAAAAATAAAGTTTTTTTTTCTTACTTAATTTTTTTTAATTATGGTTGTAATGTGCAAGATTTTAGAATTTTTTTTCTTAAAAATGAACATTTCAATGTTGTAGTGACATTAATTTGAGGTTAGAATATTCTAACCCGTAAATAAGCAGGGAGGCAAGGCAACGTCCTTAGTTTATGACGTCATGAATATTGATGACGTGCATTGGATTTAGCTTTGCGAATACTTTACATAGGGTAATGTACTTAAAATGCATTTTGTGAAACTATACCAAGAGTCCACAGCATAATCAATTAATATATTAAAATAACAATTCATCGACAAGTATGCGATCCTTTATTCCACAGTAGCCCCTGTGTACATCATATACCGTGAGTTTTGTAAAGTAAATCTTCCTATGTTCAATTTAAAAAAAAACATTGAATGCAGACTTTGATAAATAAACTAATCTTAATCAAAAAAATGTCAAAATTGTGAAATGTGTAATAAAATTTGTTGTGATGCAATTGTTCATTGAAAAGGATTCGAAATGACATTTGTGCATTAATTCTTAAACAATCAATATTCATCAATAAAATTCACATATGGATTAGAAAAAAAAATTAACCATTTTTGATTTAAAAATTTCAATTTCAGACAATCGATTTTAATTTGATATTTATAGAAAAGAAACACATGTAAATAATTACATTCTTAAACAGTCATACACTTGTCACAAATGTAAAGACAGTAGTTTTTATTTCTTTTATTAATAGATTGCTTTCAATCCCGCTATCACCAATAAATTAAAAAAAAACTATATTATATATTTAGAGTGGCAGAGTTGAATGATTTAGCAAGAAAATAGTTTTGAAAAACAAATCAATAGACCATAACCGTGACCGCAGCACCCACCATGTGCCAACAATCCGATACGAAGAATTTAAAATTTCCGTGTACTATTAATTTTGGATGGTAGATTCGTCTGAACATACATTTTTTCTTGTACATAATGACGTATGTGTCCTTTTCATTGTAAAAGAGCTATATATAAAAAAAGACTTTTAAAAAACAATTCTTTTCAGATGTATTTTCTATTGCAGATAATATAACGTGTATATATTGAACACTAATGCCGGTTCTATAATGTAAAAAAATATGATTTTTTTAAATTGAAATCAAAATATGTAAACTACGTATTGTGCGAATTAATTGTATATACTTACTGCTTAAATTCTGTTGCTGTAAAAGGTTCTGCAAGGAAAGTGGTGAGTTAGAATTTCTATCAGGTGATTCTACTCCTGTTTTTTGTTTATTTTTCTTAGAAAGTATAGGCAACGCTGGTTCATTTTGATCCACTGGTAAGGATATATTCTCCATACCCAAAATATTTACCTGACCGGGCTTAATACCTTTCGGTAAAACAGAGAATCTTATGTAATATTTTTTGTCTTGAATTACGAATGGTTTTGGTAAACCACCAAATTCAATATCGAAAGGTGTGTCATCAATAAGCGCCATCTGCAATGAATTTACAAATCTCAGTGTATGCGTTTGCCCGTTAATGTCGAATTTCTGAATTTTTGCATCTAAAAATACAGGCACTACAGTCTTGGCATCTACTATTAAGTTTATTTTGCCGGCGACTAAATCTATTCTCTTCGTTTGACCGATTTTGACTTGGGGCGGAGGTCCTTCCACTTTTGCAAGAACAAATTCACCATCTAATTCTATTCGTATACCTGGACCGCCAATGAAACATTCATACCACTTATCGTCAATGTGTAATTCGCGTGAAGGACCGCCTAATTTCACCGAATGTAATTTTCCATTGATACTAACTTCCTTAAAAGGTTCATTGAAACCTAAAATTACTATGTCTTTATCTCCGAAGAAAACTTTGCGCGAGCCATTTTGGAAACTGATTTCTCTTGGATCACTGGGATTCATAAACACGATGGCTGTGTCATCATAATATCTGAAAAGAGAAATAAAATAAAATAAATATCTTTATAAACTTGTAAAGATTTTCTAAATCTCTTAAATTCGCATTAAATTTGCAATTAAGATTATATTTAGACGAATTTTCTAATTTGTGAGAAAATATATTTAAAAAGTTAACAAATAAATATATATGAAAGATAAGATAATAAGGTAATAATATATAAGCAATAGTAAAATAATAAACGAAATAAATAACTACAAGACAAAGTTTAAAAGAACGAAATAATATACCTTATATCTCGCGATTCGTTATCTATAACAATTGATTTAATATTGTCTTGATTAGCACAATCAACTATCATTATTTCAGGAGTTTCTTGTGAAGGCGGAGGCGGAATTGTTGGGTTACTAGTTTGGTCGAAAATGTCAACATTAGAATTAATATTTTCTACTTCCATAATTTCAGGGTTAAATGGAAGTTGTGGTTTTCCGAAGCCCGACGTCATAGGTCTCCAAGGTCCATTAGGTCTAATCCAATTTTCAGGAGGACCAGGCGGTCTCATCATACGCATTCCTCTAACGGGCATCATTCCTCTTCTAGGTCGACCACCTCTCCACATACCTCTCCTCATATCCATATTGTTTCTTGGAAAATTATTAAAATTATCGGGGGGGTTAATGTGAGGTGCCGGAGGAGGCACTCTTTCATCTTTGTCGGCATATAAATTAGAACGGAAATCAGTCGACTCCTCCTCGGAAGATGCACTAAAATCTGCTTCCAATTCTTCATCACTAATTGGTTGAAGAGAAATGTTACATATTCCCTCTTCACTTCTTTTAGCTTCATTTAACTTTTGGTTCTCGATTTGTGCTAAAATTTTATTCATAAGGGCTGTTTCTTGTTCCTTAGTCATATTGCCAGTTTTGATGCACTGCTCATCTGCTGAAGAAATTATTATCTTATTATAAGAGTCGTCAAGATTGGCGCGCAAATCTACGTCTTCTTGGACAGGTTGTGATTTAGGTTTAGAAAAAGGCTGTCTTTGTTCGTCTATAATATAAAATACATTTTAAATTAGAAAGTAAAACAAAATTTGCGCTTATTTAAAAAAAACTATTAAATATATTTTAAAGAACTAACCTGTTAAATGAAACTTGTTGATGCTATTAATCTTGTTCCTGATGGTGGCATTGGCTAATTTCTCTCTGACTAAATCTAAGTTACTTGATTTAGGCAAATCTTTCTTAACTTTAATTTCAGTGATATCTTCCATATCACTTTTGCTCTTAGACGATATTATTGGTGGCGGGGGCGTAGGCGGTCTATCTTGAAGTTTCGGGGAATTCATTACAGTCGGTAATTGCCTAAGATCCGTATCTTCGTTTCCAAATAATCTGAAAAAAAGACAAAGTCTAAGTATAACGAAATACTTAAAAAAAAGATAACTTACTCATCAAATACTTCCATTTTACTCTTTTTAGCACACAAAGCATCTGATGATTCGGTGGATGGTCTTTTCTTATTGATAATTCCTGGTAATTGTCTTAAATCAACATCCATTCCAGGAGTAGAGAGATCAGTTGTAGAACCTAAAGTAACTGCAGTATTGCTAATAAATACATATGTACTTTACGAATAAAGTAATGAGAAATATAAAGCAAAATCTCGATTTAACGAAGTAGAGTTTAGCATTATTTGTCGGTATTCTTCATATTTTCAGTCTTTTGTAATTATTGTATCAGAATTATTTTAATTTATATATGACCAAATTTGCATTTTCTGAATTATTTAGATTTAGCATATAATGTTTCTTCCAATTAATACGTTAAATCGAATTTTTATTATACTACTTTCTATTCCAGTAATAATAGTCCACAATATAAATTAAGTTATAACAATACGCTGTACGGGGACTGGTTTTCTTTAATGCAATAGTTCACGAGGACGTGAAACATACAAATTAACAAAAATATTATCCATTTAACAGACTTTGAATGTTGTCTTTCTATAAACAATTGCATTAAAGAATCGCATGTTACGAAATAAAACTTGATTGACTTGATTTGTGTGAAAAGCTAGCTAAAATTATTACTTAATATTATTACAATTCATATACCATGTATTTGATATATCATCAGGAAATATAAAAACTACTTAAATTATCTCTTTGTTTATTATGGCGACGATTAAATTAACGCACATACTTAAGCCGAAAGCACAACAGATTAAATGGGAAAAACATATATTGTTATTTTGCTTACATTCTCATACATATGCACCTTTATAATATACAATTATTTTCAAATAAAACATTTAAACGATGTATTTACTTTGATAATTTAACTTTTTTGATGAGGAAATTAATACTACAGAATATTAATTGACAGAAATTTCTATAAATTAGTTACAAAAAGAAAAATAGATTAAATTTTGGACAAGCGTCGACAAATCTTAACCATCTTTAAGGTTATGAATTTACTTATTTCTTACAATTTAGATAGTTTTCTTAAAATAAAAGTAGAATGGTATTATAAATGGTCAATTAAGAAACAACATTTGAATCGTCCTTATCAAGTGGCTAAATTTTTAAAATTTGCAATTAAATTACTATTTAGTACAGTCTTGTTTTGAATTTTGCATACGTTTCGATTTGCAGAGAGCAGAGAGATGGTTCATCTAAATGGAATTATAGATACTCTTCGGACCGCAAATCGATCCGAATGGTAGAGACATGCAAATAGACCATATTTATTTATGTTTAGTAGCATTACTAGCTTCTCTAATATTCTGCCCTCTTATTTAGTATGTAAGTTTTCATGACGATAACTTGCGTTATCATGAGTTACTGGATATCACCCACGTTGTGGGGTCTACAAGTAGACACATCTCGTTTAGATCTGTCGACAACTTCAGTACCGCCATTTTCAAGCAACACGGTCTACATCCTGAAGAAGGGAAATAAGACCACTTACAGATTGCACAACCTGACAACGCGCGTGTATGTATATATGTACATATGTACAGGCATATATATATATATACATATATATATATATACATATATATATATATATGTGTATATATACATATATATATATATATATATATATATATATATATATATATATATATATATATATATATATGTATATAAACCGGTGATCCTCTAGGCAGTCATGTTTCAAGAGCGGCACATTGTTATGGCATTTGTCGTGACGTTACATTTCTTTTCTTTAAATGGAAGATATATCATTTTACAGTCGTATTATAAGAGGATGCACTTTTTAAACACATTATATTTTTTATTTAATATTTCACTTAAACAATTTTACCGTAAATAAAAATAAAATTTTAAATAAAAATCTCTAGTTTAGGTTCAATTTTTCGCAAGGCAAAGTTACGCGATTTACACGGAGTAACGTTTCGTTCATTACTTACTGATTGAATCAGAGACAATAAAATATCTTAATACAATTCAAATTTGTTACAATTGCTTGATCGATTACATATCAAATATTTATGAAATACAACTCTGTGATTTTGCTCAAATGCTAATCGACACAAAACAATATTCGCGCGCATGAAAATTTGAATTAGCGGATTTTTTGAAAAATTGGCTGGTTTATTATTAAAACTAATAATACTTTATATTGTTATAAACAAAAAAATATTCTGTTCAATATAAACTAAAAAAGAAGTCACGTCCCAAGTTTTGTTTGATGTGGTCTAATGAAAAATATGTAACGTTCATTAATATGTGCTTCCTTTAGTTTAGCATCCAACCACACCGGGAAGGTGTGGATAGGTGCCATTATAAATAAAATAAATAATGTATGAAATTTTAACATAAGAAAACGATTTAGAAATATATTTATGCCCATCGTCATTAATAATCTGCCGGTTATCAGCAATGGCTGTACGCCCCCCTCCCCCATCGGTGCCAGACTCTATACTACAATCAATTTGGCCAGTCAAACTGTACGATCATTTTAAAAGATGCAGTCCGAGAAAAAAATTTAGGGCGCTTAATTCAAAAGTTTGACATGTGAATGTGAGATTTATGACTGCAGCCTATTAGATTATACAACACATTACAAGAAACACACAAACTAACGTATAAACTCAAACAACAAATAGACCAAAATAGATATATTGTACTTGACTGTACTTCAGCTCAATATATAGGTTAAGGAGATGAGAGGTAAAGAGTTTCGCGTATTAGTTCACATTTTTTCTGCCGGCCAAATACTATACTGCCATATTGGAAACAGCTACTCATAAAACTTAAGTAAAATGGCATCATTGTATTTAGTATATTTTGAAACGACGCATAGGGGTGATGTTTCAACATCTTCCCTTAATCGATAAGTTAATTTTGTATACATTATTGAAAACTAAAATTTGTTTTACATTGTGCAAAATGTATGTAGAAGTATGAAATGATTAGCAATTGGTACATAAAATACGAGCGTTGTATTAATTATTGACCAGGTGATCAGTGACAGAAAAAAAAGAGTGTATTATGCTTTTATTCATTCTGAATTCCTAAATTTCCTTTCGTTTTAGTTAGTAAATAAATGAATAATCAGTCATGCGCCTACTCCATTTTAAAAAAAGCTTCGAAAGCTATTTGAGCTTATTATATTACAACTTACACCACGCTATCATTTAAATATCACGAAATGTATCCAGAAGAAAAGAAACCTGGGCCTGTTACTATTTTAACAACACACGAGGATAAACGTCTCGGAAGAATGGATAACTATGGTGGAAAGACGCTTTCCAGTGACAAAACTGTAACTAACTGACGGTATCCTACTGTTTTTAAAGCACCGTAAAAGGAAAACTGTGTTCACTGGCAGTCGACCAGAAACACACTTGTACGGAAGTTTCATGAAACGACATTCCCAACTTTCTCAAAGAATAATGCAAAATTTAGTCCAAAGACGAGTGTAAATAAATGAAAATTCAATTCGTGGATGGTTTGCCGAAATAGACATACTAGAACTTAGATACTTACAAGATATCGAAAGCAAACGAGTTTGTAACTACGATGAAACGATTTTTCCTTTAATGTGAAGGATATGCCTGATTGCACTTATTACAGCAAATGCAATAGATTTAACACTATTCTTCGTTATTTTTTAGATATCCCAACAGAGTGGAATAATGAAAAATTTGAAAATAAATAGATGACTGGAGAAATCTTTTACGAATTCATAGCAAATATGTTTTTGCATGAGTTTTAAAAATGTCTACCCCCTCTTCTAATAATACTGTTTGTAGATTGTGACGCCTCCCACTTTGCACTTCCTTCTGAACGCAAAATTGAATTAATATCGCTATTTCAACAAATTCGACACATTTCTTACAAATAAGTTAAGACGTGATGACTTTGACATGCAGAATAAAAATTATTTGTAAACCAAATATATTTATGTTAAACATTATTTTCAAATAAGTTTAATGTTTGTTATGATGAAGTTACATTTTCGCATTAATAAATGTGCCGAAAGCAATTTTTTATAATCCATAATTTCTCACTACATACGAGGTCGTTTATTCGACAAGTATTTCTAATTCATTTACGTAACACTGAGTTTACTACCAAAATTATCAAAAACTTTATAGCTTAATTTAAGGTTGAATACTAAACACAAATGCTTGAGATTGCTTCAAGTGGTTAATAATGTATAAATGTACATTTACATTATATAAACTTAAAAATTTTTTAAAATTGTTAAATTATTAAAAAGAGCAAAAAAAGAAACCCAACTAGCGATAACTAAAGTGAACTGAGTTAAAAGAAAGTCAAACATTCATATGGTATTTAACAGCAAATAACGTAGTTCATTTCATTGCTTAAGGCATAAACTAAAAATATTTTCTTCTTTTTCTTCGCTCTCTCTAATAATTTTTATTAGCAATTTAGTTTATTCCGTTTATTACATGTATGATACTATTTAAAATTCTTAATTAAAATTATAGACTTTCTTTGTCCCTAATGTATGTTATACCTTTTCTGTTTTATTTAACACATAATGAACTAAATGAAACATTTATATCCAAGACAGTCATACTCTCAAAAGTCCACAAACATTCAAATAGAAATTAATAATTATATATAAACATATAATTAAATTCTTTTACGATGGGAATTATGAAAATTATTATTTTCGGTTATTCTATCGTTAATTAAATTCAACAGAAAATAATTAAAAAATTCTGGGCTGGAGAAGGATTCGAACCTCTACCTGCCGTTTTCTAGACGGCGACGCTACTAATTAAGCCACCAGGCAGTACAATTTAATTAACGATGGAATAGCAGAAAATAATAATTTTCATAATTCCCAGTGTAAAAGAACTTAATTATGTTTATATATTGGGTCTGGGAAAAAGTTCGTGGCGTTTTTCCCGATAGATGGCATTGGTTGCCGATAACTAAAGAACAACAAGTCACAGCGACACCACCGACGGCTCGTTTTTTTAGATGACCTTCCGAACGTTAGTTTGAGCGTAGAAACATTGTAATCGGTGCAGTGGTTGGAAAGTTATTCGCACTTGAAAATGGAGAAGAATAATGAGAAATTTCGCTATATTCTGCAATATTATTATGATAAGGGGAAGAACGCTGCGCAGGCTTGTGATAAAATTTGTGCTGTGTACGGTGAAGGTACTTTATCGAAATCTGTTGCGCGGAAATGGTTCGCTCGCTTTCGTTCTGGAAATTTCAATGTGAAAGATGAGTCACGCTCCGGTCGTCCAATCACTGAAAAATCTGATGAAATTCTTGAAAAAGTCCAACAAGATAAGCATATCAGCAGTGTCGATATTGGCATGGAGCTAGGCATTGACCACAAAACTGTTTTGAACCATTTACACAAAGCTGGTTACAAAAAAAAGCTTGACGTATGGGTTCCTCATGAGTTGAGCGTGAAAAACATGATGGACCGAATTAACATCTGCGATGCGCTGCTGAAACGGAATGAAATCGAGCCGTTTCTGAAACGTTTAATAACCGGAGATGAAAAATGGATTACGTACGATAATCGGAAGCGTAAAAGATCGTGGATAAAGGATGGTGAGCCGTCACAAGCGTTCGCTAAGCCAACATTGACGCCAAAAAAAGTGATGCTGTGTGTATGGTGGGACTGGAGGGGAATCGTCCACTACGAGCTACTTCCAACTGGTCAGACGATTGATTCTCAACTCTACTGTGCACAACTAGAGAGATTACGCCCGGCGATTGAAAGAAAACGGCCCGAATTGATTAATAGGAAAGGTGTTGTCTTCCATCATGACAACGCCCGACCACACACTTCTTTGATGACCCGTCAAAAATTGAGAGAGTTTGGTTGGGAAGTTTTGATGCACCCACCTTACAGTCCGGATATAGCACCCTCTGACTATCATCTGTTTCGATCTCTGCAGAACTCTCTCAATGGAATTAAGTTGGTTTCAAAAGAAGCCTGTGAAAACTACTTGATTCAGTTTTTCGACCAGAAACCACAGAAGTTTTTCACCGATGGGATCATGGATCTACCAAAAAAATGGCGAAACATTGTCGATAATAATGGAGCATATTCGGTTTAAATGAATTCGTCCACGCGCCATGCGGGGACCAGTTGAATTTTACTGAAAAAACGCCACGAACTTTTTCCCAGACCCAATATAATTATTAATATCATAATAACTTGACTGCGAGTTTTAAAATAAATATTAGATCTGTTTCCATAATGAAATTTATGGCGTATTAAAGGACTCGAAGTTATACTGCCTGGTGGCTTAATTGGTAGAGCAGCCGTCTAGAAAAACGGCAGATAGAGGTTCGAGTCCTTTTCGAACGCAGAAATTTTTAATTGATTTCTGTTGAATTTAATTAACGATGGAATAGCAGAAAATAATAATTTTCATTCAAATAGAAAGTTTAGTTCCTTACAAATTACCTAGCATTAATAAATTTTAAAATATATATATATATATAGTACAAGACCAAATTAAAAAGAAAAAATGAATGCAATGAACAATCACAATATAAATTTTATGTTTGAAAAACGAATATATTTTTAACGAATTTACTAAAACAAAATTTAGCAAGTAGTTAAATGATGTATTAAAAGACACATAATTATAATAAGTGTTCATTTCAGAAGTCGATATATTGTAAGAATAGCAACCCTATGGTCAGTGATTTGTTTGCGGGATATATTCGTTGAGAAACTAGTGGAGGTATGCGCTATGGTTAGACATCGAAGTAAATGATGAAATTGATCTGATTTGTCCGGTCGAGTAAATCAATATATATAGTGAGAGAGAGCATCTCCACTTCTTTTCTTGCGAATATTTCTGAGTATGACCTCCTGGCTCTAGGAACAGTACTTTTACTGTATATACATATATCCGTAAAATATATTTGTATAATAGTAACATTTAATACTGCTTCATAAATATTTCAATTAGTTCTTTCATAGTAGCAACATTCGCACGTATTTAAAAGAATCGTAAAATAATTATTATTTAAACTTTTTGATAGACCCCGTCATGTACCTAAAATAAGTAAATGACGAATAGCAAAACAACCCATGTACAAGTTATTTAACAACAAACTAGTTGTCTAAATAAAAAATTATAAAAAATTAATAATTAATAAGAACATAATTTCATAGAAGTTCAAAATAAGTAAAGCTAAGGCACCCTTAATATCCGGACCCTCAGAACAGTGAATAAACGACACGCGTTTTCCCCAAATGTATAAACAAATTTCCATTTCGTAAATCTTACAGGAAAAAAAACACGTTAAAGTATACCTAAATATAACGTAAACCTTTCAATATTAATTTTCTAAGAAAAAAAAGCATATGCACTGTGACTAAATAAACTAAATGTTGCATTTATACACTGATCTGCATACATATAGCCAACCACTTCTGTTGCTGTTCTAAAAATAAAAAAAGCTTTGTAAATAATTATTGATACCTGCCCATCAACTCTGTGTGGGTGCTCTTTTTTCTTATTTGTTTCTTTCCTAAAGTATCTATCCGGATGTCCTAAACAGAACTGTTTCTATACAATCTCGTTTAATACATTCCGATCTTCGTCCATAAATTTTTCGACCATTTTATTTCCTATATCTACATAAAATTTCTAACTTCTTTCTATTTTTGTCTACAAAAATGTCGGTTACTGGGCACAAATCTGCTATACATTCTCTAACACACTTTTATAAATAAATCTTTAACGATCGTATGTAGTTATTTTGTTATGGTGCTTTCTTATGCTGACTTCTTCACGCCAGTTTAGCTTTTATTTAATACAACGATCAAATAGTTTGCCTGTTTATGCCTAAAATAGCAATGATCCGTTCATTTACTACAAATGTTCATATTCATATAAGTAATTCAATCCTTCAAATGTGATCGTTAACAAAGAATAAATATTTCAATCGAAATAAAAATAATGTCATATCAGTCTGGCTTTAACCCGTTAGGATAAATTCTTTTTATTCTACATCACCAAAATTCATAAGTTATTTATATTAGGTAGAATAATACATTTTTCCACTTCATTAAGTAGTTTTTCAAGTCAGTGAATGTCAGATATATTTCTCTGTACATCGCAATATTCTAGAATATATTCGTCTTAAAAATAATTTAAGTATTATTTGGATAGATAAATACATTTCAGCAAGTCATAACATCATAATCCTGCCCTTGACATCAATTACCGTCAGTAACCATAAACGACTTTTTTTCTTCGGCCCAAAGTGTAAATTAAATGCCCTCCGGTGAAAATACTAACAAACAAACTTTTAAAATGTCCACTTTGAACACTCATGTAACACTCACAATTGATGCTTCCTACTTGGTAGTTTCTCACAATAACTTAACTCTTATACCCCGTTTGAATAAAATTGGGGAAAGACAATAGGCACTATTTCTTCTTTAAACCAAACCACCTTTAAACTATATCTAACTGACATTAGTTATTATGTTTTATTAATTTCAGAAACATCATAATTTATATTAAAATAAGTATATTTTATTACGTATATCATATTTATAAAAACTATTATAATTTTACAGAAGAGGTTTGTTCGAGTTATGGAACGCTATATTTAGGGGCAATATAAAAATAATTTTCTAAAAGTTACTTAGGCTCAATTTTCCCTTACCTCATTTTTGACAATAAATACTGTCAAAGAGCATTAATCTGATTTTTAGAACATTCGATATTGTTCTAAAATTAGTTATAAAAAACTAATAAATTAGCTAGCTGCCACAACATAATTTTTATCAGATTATGAAGCATTACACTTCGTATTTGTTTTTTGTTATTCAAATAATTACCTTTTTCTTCTGTAATGTCAGGCTGTAACCGTGCCTGTTTCTCGGGTGGTCCGGTTGGTCTTAGATCAACATCCATGCTGACGGTTTCTGGACTCAATGAAAGTTCGCGGTTGCGCCTAATGTAGTTCCTGGACTTACTGGCTTTGATATCTTTAAAAGTTGTGCTAGGAGAGTTATCACGTTTAACAGGAGATTTACTTTCTTTCTCATTTTTACCACCGATAAAACTTTTAGATGAAGTTTTCTCTTTCTTTTTCTCTGTACGTGTCGGCAATCCGCCACCACCAAGCACCTCTTTCTTTTTATGCTTCGAAAGAGGAGCCATGGCGGGGCGATTTATCTTTGTTTCAATATTCTTGGCGCTAGTTTTATTTTTAAGTGGGGAGTCAAGTGAACTCGTGGAACCTTTGGAGGAACCACTTTCTGATAAACCAGAAGAAAATGAAGAGGACTTTGAACTAACGCGACTAGATTTTAAAGTTTTTATTGGGGACGGACTGCTTTCTGAGGAATTTGAGGATTGTTTCAAGCCAGTTGTTTGTTTTTTTGTAGGGGATTGGGTTAAAGTTTGGGGCTTATTGTTATTACTTTGTGAAGGTACGTTATTATCTTTATTAGCTACCAAACGAGGTTCGGTGCGATGTTCTCGAACACTCACTTTACTTGTAAAATTTTTATTATTTGAACTAATTGTTTCTGCAGTGTTACTAGTTTTAGTCTCTAATAGCACATTAGTATTTACAGTAGTAGATAAACTAGACGTTGTAATGGTAGCACTCGTACTAGTGATATTATTTTGATGCCGAAGTAAACGGGGATCCCTGGTCGGCCTAGATGTGGCGGCAGCTACAAGAGCACTGTTTACTGGAGCTATTCGAGTTGTCGTGCTGCCTGTTGTAGCCGTTGTTTGAGTTGCATGAAGTCTATGACTAAGAACTGCTGAATTCTGAAAACAAAAAGGCGCATTAGATTTTTTGAAATATTATGACAAGTTATTGTAAAATAAATCGCGTTAGTAAACGAGCTATCTTATATAACAATACTTACATTAAGGTTTTTTCCTTTAGAAGCAGTAGAAGTATTATTGGCCAGTTGCTTCGCGACTTCCGGCTTCAACAAGATGTTCTGAAAATGAAACGCCAATATAATTCTAACGTTTAAGGTGATCGTTTCAAAATACTTTTACCTGAGCTTTAGCTGGTTTGGTAGTTTCTTCTGTGGGAGCAGTTTGGCCAGTTGATATGGACGACTTCATTTGTTCCTGTAGTTTGACTTGTTGCTGTAGCAATTCCAATTCTAATTTCTTCCGTTCCAATTCGAGTAATTGCTTCTGCTTAATTATAATTTTTTTTTGCATGTCTAAGGTACTTGAATCGAGTTCTTGATTTGCTATTAAAGTCGTCATTCGATTTTGCGGGGGGACTGTTAATGGTGGACTTTTCTTGGGTATCGCAGACTGCAAGACACGAGATAACACTTAATCACAATTTTGTTATAAATAAAGGACGTTTTCATTGTGCAAAATACTTTATTAATAAAGTGATGATACAATAATATTATACATACATTATGTAAAAATTTTGGATTCAAGTGAATATTGTTTGTTAATTGTGGCATAACGGCGATCGGCCAGGCTGGATCCAACTGGTTTATTTTAACATCCAGCTCACAGAGCTTGGATTTGGGTAATTCTTCATTCCAAGTTTGTCTCAACTTGAACATTTCTCCTCTTGTTTTCTCGTTCACCTAGAATATCAACATTTTCGATAATATTGAGATATACAACGATTAACCTAGATTTACAAGTTATTTTTGAAGTTATCATAATTATTGCTTATCATTATTAAAATACATTGTTCATAATATACTCAAACATTGTGATGTATTTGTCGGGCTAGTTCTTCGGCGACAGTTAAACCAATCGTCAAAATAACAGAAACGATTTTATTATTAAATTAACTTCTTTTTAGATTTAATACTGCTAATAAATAATTTCAAAACGCTAATTACATTTATCACTGATTACTAAAGTTTTCAAATATGGGAATTAAGTAACTTTCTAATAACCATTAAAAAAATGCTATTAAAATAATGGTAAAATACCGATCAGAATCATACAAAGGGTACTAAGGAAGTTTTGCAATATGACGCAACAATGAATCGTAGGAAGCTGCTTATTGCTGCATGTTGAGACATGTTCATACGTGCATAGTAGCCGCCGCGCCATATCGATGGGCTCAGTTATTCATTAGCAGTGAGGGTGTAAAGTGCTTGCGATGGCATCGTGGTCACCAAATGAGATAAGGGCAATTTTGCATTATGATTTCGTGCGTGGTTTAAACATAGACCAGTGCTTCGAAGAAATGACTCTTGCACTAGGCGATGTTTGTCCACATCGCACAACGATATTCAGGTGGTACAGAGAATTCCAAAGGGGAAATTTAACTGTGGAGGATGCTGAAAGACCGAGAAGGGCACGAACGCCAGTTACGGAAGAAAACGTTACTACTGTAAGGGAAATGCTTGGCGAGAATAGGCGAGTGACCTACCAACAGATAGAGGTACTTCAGCCCTAAATGCACCAGCAATTCGTTCGATTCTGCATGATCATTTGCACGTGAAGAAACTTTGTTCTTTCTGGGTGCCGCATCGACTGATTGAAGAGCAGATGACACGACGTGTGACTTGTGTCGGGAAACGCTAAAAAAGATTAATAAGGGGCAATCTCGGTATGTGAACACCATCGTGACAGGTGACGAGACTTGGCTGTACTATTACGATGTGCCGACCAAAGCTCAAAACAAAGTTTGGGTCTTTAATGATGAGGACACACCCGTAGTTGTCAGAAAATCCCGATCTGTAAAGAAGAAAATGATAGCTGTATTTTTGAATCGAGTGGAATTATGGAAAGCGTCGTTTTGAAAACACAGAAGACAGTCACAGCTAAGTGATATACTGAACAGTGCCTGCCTATAGTCATTGGGTCTGTGAAGAACCTGCGGCCAAAGTCATGAATGGACACCTGGTTCCTCCATCACGATAATGCTCCAGTTCGCGGCGCCAAAGCCTGCACCGAATATTTGATCATGATTGGATTTAAACTTCTCGAGCACCCTCGCTACAGTCCAGATCTTGCTCCCTGCGACTTTGCACTGTTCCCGCATGTGAAAATGAAGCTAAAAGGGAGGCGGTTTTTCCAGTAATGAGGACCTTCTGCGGGCTTGGGACAACGAGTGTGCTTTACTCCCTAGTGAAACTTGGCAGAACTGGTTTAAAGATTGGTTTCGGTGGATGGAGAGGTATATTGAGTGTAGAGGAAATTACTTTGAAAAAATTAAATAAACAAAGCTGTATTGCAAAACTTTCCTAGTACCATTTGTATTAATATGCAATATTTCAGTCACTCAACTTCTCTAACGTTCTTGTCTTTAATGAGAGATTGCATATATATTGGTATAAAATTCTTATTATGCTAACCAGTACCAGGTACGCTCTATTAAAAGTAAGGAGGTTTACGAGAAGTATGAAGGGGTGGTACTTTTGTCTGCATTTCATCACTTTATGATTATCGTCGCTAGTGTTAAGTGAATGTTTTGTAACAATTCCAGATATTCGTTAAATATTTAATTATTTTATGTTTTATAGCACTTTATAACACAATTTAAGAAAATGTTTGTGAGTATTGTGGATATAATGTTAAATTTTGCACAATGGCAAAACGTAAATATATTTCAAATGAAAAAAAGATCGCAATAGAGATTTTATTGAAAACTGGAAGCTTTTTTCAAGAAATAGCTCAGAAAGAATGTGTTTCTCGTCATACCGTAGACAAGGTAGCGAAATAGTTCAAGAAAACTCCCCACTCGCCGTCGTCGACCAAGCATACTCATTGCCGAGAGATTAGAAAATTACAAAACGTGAAGATCGTATTATTATAAAAAAAATTTGAAAAATCGCCCGCGACTTCTTAGAGAAATGTTACA
The DNA here is from genome assembly GCA_031893035.1 of Dermolepida albohirtum. NCBI lineage: Eukaryota > Metazoa > Arthropoda > Insecta > Coleoptera > Scarabaeidae > Dermolepida > Dermolepida albohirtum. The sequence goes on from JAVIWB010002591.1 coordinate 26,890, forward strand.
CGGTCTACAGGCGAACAATATAAACATATTGGAAAGAACATTAAATGCGGTTGTATGAAGAAAAAATTTATAATTGCCGCCCTACAAAAAAAAAAACGAAATAAGGTGAGACAGCATGAACACCTCACAATTAATGGAAAAAAGTATGTTCCTTAATTTCATTTAGGTACTTAAAATTCTACGAAAATGTATAGGTAATGAATCGCTGTTAGAGATGGGTAAAAGAACTGTCTCGTTTCGTTAGAAGGTCTTCTGAACTTTTTCGTGAAAATGGCGTCGTTAAAACCGTCAAACGTCCACCAGTTGTCATGATTTAATCCAACATATCAAGAGAGGGGTTGCTTATTTCGTTACTGGAACGATAAACCAGGTTCTATAGAACGAAGTGATAGAATCAGTTTTGATTCCATATATTGATTATTTAGGTTGTGGAGATGCTGCCTACACATTTATGCAAGATGGAGCACTATGGCAGGTAATTCTAAAAAACATAAACCCAATTGAAAACGTGTGGAGTATCTAAAACGAACTGTTTATTCGTCTCGAAATCCAATTAGACTGACTAAAACAAAATCTGAAGCAATAATTCAGATTTGCAAGAAATTTCAACATCATGTATCTGAATTATGCCGAAAAGAATGGCCGCCGTAATTAAGGCGAAGGGTGGATTAACTAAATATTAATTAAAACTATATGAAATTATTTTGTTTTATTCATTGTCAAAAGTGAAATTTATATGGTGGCTCTAATTCGGTTGCACGGTACTATAAATATGAAACCACCATATAAACCTATGCTGGGGTACACTTTATTATTAACGGCCTTGTAAATCGTGCCTCCAAAGTCGTATGTAATCGTGATTTGCGTGTATATGTTACAATATTGCAGTTGTATGTAAATGTATTCACCAAAGGTTTACTCTAAATATACACTGCAGGCCATAAGTTTGGAATCACTTGCATAAGTTAGGAATCACTTCTGAATATAATGAAAATATTGTAGTGGCTTTAACAAACATTGTAAAAATAAAACAATATTAATATACCAAAACGTTTTATTATAAAATAAGCAGGAAAAAAAGCAAATTTTATTTATTTACATCCACTTATTTTTATTATCAACTAAACGGACTTTTCATCGAAATACCCTCCTTTTGCTTTAATGACGGCAGCACACAATCGCGGTAAACGAGACACTAATTTTGTAAGGGTTTCATTGGGTATATTTGCCCAAGAATCTTGTATAACTTACCACATGTGAGTCTGGGACGTCGGACACTTTTCACGCACAACAGCTCTATTGGATTGACGTCTGACGATTGTGCCGGCCAAACCATGTTTTGTAAAACACCGTCAGCTTCCTGTTGTTGGAGATATCCTCTACATAAATGAGAAGAATGTTTTGAGTCGTTGTCTTGCATGAATATAAAGTTTTCTCCAAGTAATCTCAGACCGGAGGGCACAGCGTTGTGTTCGAGAATCTGTCTGTAACCCTCCTTTTTCAAAACTCCGTCGATTTTCACCAAATCTCCTACACCAGCCGAAGAAAAACATCCCCAAACTATTACAGAACCGCCACCATGTTTTACCGTGGGCACCACACATTGCGGTAACATTTTTTCCGTAGCAGTTCTTCTTACAAATATCCGACGTCTGGAACCGAAGACCTCGTACTTTGATTCGTCGGTCCATAGTACTTTTTCCCACTGTTCTATTGTCCAATCTTTATGTACTTAGCCCATTGTAGCCTTTTTATTTTATTTTGCGGACGTAGAAGCGGTTTGCGAACTGCTACACGTCCCATCAGTCCAGCCGCTCTGAGCCGCCTTTTTACTGTGGTTAAAGAGATCCGAGTTTCACGCTCCCTGTTAAACTCACCGCGGATTTGCGAGGCCGTTAATCTTCTATCTCTTTTCGACGTCAATATAATTGTCTGATCTTCTGCAGGAGTTGTAATTTTTGGTCTTCCTGATCGTTTTCTGTCCGTATACCCTCCAGTAGACTGGTATCTTTTAATTGTATTTTGTACACCTTTGTACGATATCTTCATTCTTTTCGCGATATCCCGTATAGAATCTCCCCGATTATGATGACTAATAATTTCTACACGTTTTTCTAGCGATATCTGCTTTCTCTTCGCCATAATCAAACGATGTTTACTGATTCTACACACTTTTATGTGTCTACACACTTTAAATGATACGAAGCAACTAAAATATTCTCATTACTTCAAAATGTATAAATACTTATAAATATAAAAACTAAATGTAATTACAAAAGGTTTATGCGGAAGGGTCTGCAATAAAATTTGTCCATTCCAGGTAATCGTTTATTATGCAGAAATATTACCTGCTCGAATAAATAATACCGCACGCAGAGTTTCCTTAATCTCTGGTTATTTTCCAACTATTAATGCATTTAAAACTACATCTTTTATGTAAAGCTTTATAATGTACTTAAGAATAATCCTTTGTACTTATATCAAAGTAATACGAACGTAACATAGATAAATTTTAATTTTTATGAATTTACTGGAACTGATTCCAAACTTATGGCCTGCAGTGTATGTGAAAAATTACCATACTCGAATAAAAGTAATAAAAAAATAAAGCTAAAAAATTGCAACACAGACAAGCAGAAAATAAATTCAAAACATTTTATGAAGTCCAATTGATGCAGAAAAAGAGCTCAATCGATGAAGTATGTTATTAGGAATAAATAAACACAATATTGAGACTTATTTTAAAGACTAAAAATAGTAAGTTGAACTGTTTAACATGTAATAAAAACAAAAACAAATAAACAAATATCAGATGAATAATTACCAGTATCATATAAGATGAGGAATGAAAAGATAAGCTCATATCTCACATGAAGCAATTTAGATAAATGATCTTGATAGTTGAGATAATTCATTTTAAAATTTACGTACGATATACATACATGACATGAGCTCAAAAGCTTAAATTTTGTTTACGACCGCATGAACAGCAGACATCTTCAATTAAATGATAAGACACTACGTCAACATTCTTCATAAACATCCAATCATCCAAAATGTATACAAAAGCATTTCACAGTACCTGACTAAAGGTTAAAAAAAGACTGAAAGATCCACATTTTAAGTGTATTTTTTATATAATTTTATTTCATGCTATTATAATGGCGGCATTTAAACTTTTTGAAACAAATAGTCATTATCATTTATTATTGTTATTATAACATTATTTTATAATTTTTTCGAAAATGTAGTATATACTTGTAATAATAATAATAATAATAATAATAATAATAATAATATAACATATGTTTTGTCAAAAATTATATATAACTAGCATTTTATAAGCTACTCATTTTGGGATTGATTAGATGTCAATTAGTAATAAAAATTAATTTATATGAAAGGCTTTTTAAGAGTATTTATATCATCACAGTGCAAATATTTCTAAGAGAACGCTTTTTCTTGTGAAATTGAATTCAAGTAGTCATTACAACTATTTGTGATAAATGTATAAAAATTTAAATGCAGATGTTGATATCCAACAACATTGATATAGTCATGGATATGTATGTATGTATAATAATGGATATACTACTCTTAACCGATAAAGTGAAATTAACATGATGGACAATTAATTACATTGGCGAAAGTAAGTCTAAACAAACGAAATCCCGATTACTTTAGACTATGTAGCAACCTGTTTTACCAAGGTTTTCATCAGTGAGTAATATAAACCACATGGATAACTAGAGAGAACTTTAAAATGTAATCAATTTTTACTAAAATGAAGTAAATATTGTCACAGTAGACCATTGCCTATATATTCCATAATATATCTACTTATTTAAGAATGTTGTAACAATAGTTATTAAAAATCGTGTTTGTATTACAAGTATAAGATATTCGTGCATGAAAAAATTAATAAATCAATTTTAGAAACAAAGCAAATGCAAACGTTTCTAATTTTGTAAATCAAGATACAAAAATACTACCGGTCAGCATTAACAAAATTACAAAAAAATCTAATATGGTTTGCGAAACGTGTACATATACAATATATAGCATACACAATTACATTCATCTACTTCAGTTTAAATATCTCAAATTTTTTACAGGATATTCTCAAAAAGAAAAAACCCCGTCAAATGTACTATAATAGTTCTCTGTACCTGACTGTTTATTTCCTACATATGCCCAAATTTTGTGAATAAGCACGTAACATGTGCGTAGTACACAAACAGTCTATGACACAGAAAACCTAACTTTTTAAAATAGTAATTCCTGGTGGCGCCATCTATTAAAAAAAAATATGCGTCGATAAGGTAGATCTTTCACCAATGTTATATAAAAATATGATATTTGCATCTTTAAAAGTAGAGAGAATTTGCGCATAAAGTAACGTGGTTTTGACATTGGTCGAAAAATGAATTTTGTTCTGTTTTAAACTTTATAAATCGTTTATTGAATCGTTTAATTTGATGAAACAAGTGTATAGTGATGCGTGTTTATCAGGTATGAGTATGTATGAGGGGTATAAACGATTTATAGACGGTCGTACACCATCGTCGTATAAATGATAAGCAACATCCTGGTGCAAAAAAATCTGTGGTTATGGAAAGTAACATCGAACTTGTGAATGAATTTATCAGAAATGAACAAAAATCATCATTACGATACGTGGGAATGGAATTAAATATTTCCAAAGATTCAATTCATCGCATTTTGACACGGCATTTGAGACTGAGAAAGATTTGTGCAAGGTTTGTACCACACAATCTAACTGAATTCAACATTGTACAGACTTGATTAAAGGACGAAAACTTCAGGTATGCTATTGTAGCTGGCGATAAGACGTGGTGTTTTCAATATTATCTAGAGACCAAGGGTCAAAGCTCTGAATGGAAGCATCCATGCGAAGAAAGACCGAAAAAAGCCGTTTGAAGAAGCCAAACGTGAATACAATGTTGATTTTGCTGTTATGATTCAAAAGGCATAGTGTACAAAGGGTCAAACAGTCAATGCTGTATATTATCTTGGTGTTATGAAGCGCATTTTGGCGCTTATTCGTCGTATGCGCGCTCATCGTTCGACGCTTATCACTAATTTTCTAACTAGAAATAGCACTTTCTATCTATAAACTACATTTGCCGATGAAAGGACAGCGTTATGACGATGTCGAAGCCGTTAAAAAGGCGTCGACAGCGATCTTGAAGGACACCTCTAAAAACGAACTTAAAAAACCATTCAACATGTTAATTGACCGTGCAAAACGTTGTATTGAAGCCGAAGGCGACTACTTTGAATAAAATAAATGAATTTTACTAAAATAGAAAGCTTTTGTTTTTATTATAAAAAAAATTCGCTTCTTTGCGACAGACTGATACATGTATAGTTGGTACCACAAAAGGTTTATGATGTACATGAAAATATATGTGCTAAATTCATGTAGGATAGTGGTCTATATAACTTATTATAGAAACAAAACTTTGACATTTGAAGCATGTTTGTTTAATAAAAATTGTAATACAAAGACACATTATTTTCCGAAGGTAGACTTGTATTCGTGTAGATAAAGTATTGCTCGTAATATATGAATAAATAAATTCTTTAATTTATTCTTTATATATATAAATATATATTTACATATGCATATATGCATATATATATATATATATATATATATATATATATATATATATATATATATATATATATATATATATATATATATATATATATATATATATATATATATATATATATATATATATATATATATATATATATATATATATATATATATATATATATATATATATATATATATATATATATATATATATATATATATATATATATATATATATATATATATATATATATATATATATATATATATATATATATATATATATATATATATATATATATATATATATATATATATATATATATATATATATATATATATATATATATATATATATATATATATATATATATATATATATATATATATATATATATATATATATATATATATATATATATATATATATATATATATATATATATATATATATATATATATATATATATATATATATATATATATATATATATATATATATATATATATATATATATATATATATATATATATATATATATATATATATATATATATATATATATATATATATATATATATATATATATATATATATATATATATATATATATATATATATATATATATATATATATATATATATATATATATATATATATATATATATATATATATATATATATATATATATATATATATATATATATATATAGATCATTACATTCAAATGTAAATGTAATGATCTAAATTGTATATTAATAATAATAATATTTATGTTGCATTTGATCTATTGATATGATGATTTTGCATCAAATCATTACATTACCTTAGGCTTTTAAATTAGTAGAATAATTTTGACTATTACTAATACAAATTTAATAAGTTTGTCGTTATCTTCATCAAATATTCTAAACTGGCATTAACTTAGAAAAATCAAAAGGTATGTCTTCGAAATATCTAAATTTAAAATTACGTTAACAAAATTAAATATTCTATAGAATACGCTCCACAATTCTTCGCCATTTTGTGGAATAAAGTCAATAATTATTTTTTTTATATTGCCTATACGGCAAGCAATACAATAACATTTGTTTGAAACTTTTTGTTATCTGATCTGTAAACGAACTCGTGTGCTATTTGAATTGCACACTATGCACACTTGTTCGTTTCTTTTTAATGAAACATAAAAGAGGTGTCTTCCTAGTTTGATATTGCTACAGCTACGTAAAAATACAGCGCAATAATTCTAAACCTTTTTGTGGTAAGGTATACGTACGCTAACAACCATAAAAGTTAGGACAACTAGTAAATTATTGCAAACGTAATTAAAAACGATAGAAATGCAAAAGAAAATACAAATTTATTGTAGAAACGTAAACAAATAATAAGGAGAAACCACTTAAAAAAATAAAACAAAACGCTATCATTAAAATATTATATCTTTTGCTCATTTAAATAATCTCCTTTGGCTTGTAATACTCCCCACACCACTCGTGGTATGCGTTCTGTTTGTTTGGTTCGAGTTTCACCAGAAATGTTCTCCCACTTAGTTTGAAGAAGCCACCACAGGTGCTCTTTCGAAGTTGGACAGACGTATTCGTCTGTCGAGCTCATTCCACAATAATTCGATGAGGTTCAAATGCGGACTCTGCGGGCCCCAGAGTATGATTTGTAAAACCTCCTCTTCTGCCCAAGACGTTAGATAATCTTCACGCATTCATGCTATATGTTTGGGGTTGTTATCGTGCATAAACACAAAGTTCAAATTATAATTTGAAAAGCATTTACAGTAAAACCTGTCAATAACGGCCACCCAAAAAGCAAAATATATTGGCCGTTATATAAAGGTGTCCGTAATTGACAGGTTTTTCGTCTCACAAATAAAATACATAATTAATTTTAGAATTTGCTTTCTTTATTTTATTAATTAAAGTAAATAGTATATAAATACAAATATGTGTAAGAAAAACTAAAATTTTAATGTATTTACATATTATAGATAATATGACATCTAATAAATTATTTATATGTACATATTATTACAATATATTCATACTAAAAAACACAATTTATTAGGATTTTTTAAAGTATGTTTCAATATTTGTTTGCTTCACATTTTTTAGCTTCGATTTAAAAACTGCAGCTCCACATGTAAGTAAAATTTTAGAAACATCCATATAAATGTCACCATTGTTATTGCACAATAAATAATTTTGTATGTCTCTTAATTTTGCACACACTTCACTCATACTAGATAAACTAGATTTTGGAGTTCCACATTCGTCCA